>JABWTJ010000248.1:814535-1205614 GCA_016801875.1 Solanum sitiens
TATACTTATAGTGTAGGTGAGGGATCATGTTTCTTACATGATTAGTGTTGGTTTAAACTAGCTTGGAAGGTGATGTAATGCCTTGCACGTTTTAGCATATGTATTGCAAGTTAACTCCGATGGAAAGTATTTAAGTAATTATAGTAAGGTGGTAATTGAGCTAGCAGCTGCATCACCTACTTGATCTATATTATAGTTAAAGGGCCCAAGTTTGATTGACCAGATTTAGGCTTATATTTAGGGGCTCATTTGAAGCCCAAACCTATTAAAGAAAATGTGAATGAAAGAAGGCCCAACAGCCAAATCTGCCAATTGGCCATTATGGATAAAGCCCAAGTGAAACTAAGTAAGTACATGACCTCCTAAGATTTGTTTTACCATGTTATTGGGCCAAGTGTGTACCACCTACTTGCACTAATCTGTCCCAAGCTGATTAAAAGAACAAAGGAAAAATGGACAGCCAAGGTCCAATAATATTAAGTCCAAAAGGGCCCAAGTTAAAAGGACAAGCAGGTGGGGCACCTACTTGACATTATATGGCCCAAAATTGGTCAAGAGTGTCGGCCATAACACCTCCTTTTTCAAAGGATAAGGATCAAGTCTTATTCTCCATTTTGAACTTGCAAAATTTCAGATTTTCTTAAGTTTCTTTCTTGGTCTCTCTTGGCTTCAATAAGCAGCCCTAAAACACCTTAGGGATTCTTGAGTGCTGTCTCATTTTCAAGTAAGAAGTTTGAAGGAGAGTTTGAATTCTTGAAGTACAAGTTTAGAGGATAAATTTCCAGAATTAAGGTAAGACTTCAACCCATTTGTTTTCCTCTCTTTGATCATGTTTGGATTGGAGAATTTTGTATATATTTATCAAGAATTCATGGATGATGATAAATCTTTGAGTCAATATTCTCCTATTATGCTGAAAGATTTGAGATTGTTAGTGGCTGCCTTATGAATATTGTTGTTGAGGGCTGTTTGGGTATCTCTGGAAATGATGTTTGAAGTTGTATTAATGTGTAGAGGAAGGGTGTGGTGGTTCACCATTTATGTAAGGGTTGTATGGGCCTGATTTCCATCAAATATTTTTAGCTACTGTTTTGGAGAACCTTATTGTGATTAGCTGCTGATGTTAGCTTAATCATGACTTATGTTGTAGATTAGCACCCAATAAGGAAGGCTGAATCGTGATAGTGGTATTGGTCATAAATATAAGGTATGTAAGGCTATTCGATTCTATATCCTTTTGGCATAAAATCTGCCACCTGCAATTAATATCAATGAAGTGATTCTCATAAGTTCTATTTCTAGAAAAGAAAGCATGGTGGCAGCGTACTATCTCCAAATAGCTAACAATATTTCTTTCCCCATTCTAAGTACATGGAACTACTTTATTATATGTTCACTACTCTATACTTGTGTAATTTCCCCTTGTGCTGTTATAGAAATTGTATTTGCAAAAGAAAGTTTGATGAATCCTTCTCCTAAGCCAATTGAAGTCAATTGTGCCATTAAGGTCTTAAAGTAAGGTGTTGATGTTTCATAGCTCCTTATGTCATTGTTACTGCCTCAAAGTATTGTTTTCATGTATTCCACTACTGTTCCGTAATTTCATGTCTCCAAGATGATTATGACCACCAAATCAACATCTCAAAGTGTTACGATTATCCAAAATAACATCTCAAAAGAGTTATGAACTGATTAACAATAATCTCAAAGATTAAAGAATCTAAGTGAAGAAATCTATTTAATTAAGGGTGGCAGCTCAGGGGCGAAAGCCTAGCATGGGCCGATCCCTATTGGTATAGAAGGGTGGCAGCTCAGGGGCGAAAGCCTAGCATGGGCCGATCCCAAGTTGTGTAATTATGAGGACCGCATCCCAGGGGTTAATACGCCTAGCATGGGTCATCCTCTTCTACCACTGATTAGCTGGTCACTTGTATCACATGCCCAACAAAGATTATAACATACAAAGAAGGTAAAGAAAAGAATCTAGCTTACTTGATTCCACAAGAGTAAGCAAAGGTGGTCTTCTCTCCTAATCTATGCACTCATATGTTGCTACTTGATTTCATTTGTGCCTTGTATTACATATACTTTTTGCCTTACATATTCAGTACATTTTTCGTACTGACGTCCCGTATTGGGGACGCTGCATTTCATGCTGCAGGCTTAGGTACTCCAGCTAGTAGACCTCCTCAGTAGAAGCACTCAAAATTCTGCTACTTTTGGTGAGCTCCAAGTTGATTCGGAGCTTTATTAAGTCCTTGGTAAATTCGTTTGGTATTGTATCGTAGTTAAGGGTAAGGCGGGGTCTGTCCCGACCTACTCTAGTCTTCTATCTTTTAGAGGCTTTGTAGACGTATGTACATGGTTCAGTTGTGTCTTAAGGAGTTGTGGCCTACACGGCCAAGTCTTGTATATAACTTTTGGATCTACTTACGTTGGTTTGTATCGCTGCATCCAAAGTTAACTTGTCTCAATTGTTATAGTATATGCTCAGTAAGAACAGGTTGTAGGTTGGTTCTCTCGGGCCTTTAGGGCATCGGGTGCCTGTCCGTCTTAATGGGTTTTGAGGCGTGACAGCCAGCCTGCATTGACTTTTGCCTCCACACAGCATTAAACCAATATCGTACGTGGCCTGCATACATCGATTTGCCGACGTTGAATATGGGCTGCACTTATCGTATTTAGCATACATACATCGGTCTTCCGATATCAAACGTCGTCTGGCTGCATCGTTCGTGGACTACATACATCGGTTTGAGGACATCGGACGTTGCGTCACCGCATTGTTGAAATAAAGGAACTTAAGGTTACTATATTTATTTGTGAATTTTTGGCGTTACTTTTATATTTTTTTTTTATTGTTCCTATTTTTTATTAATTAGTTACACATTTTTTTGTGATTTGCCGGGAGAAAATAAATATTAAAAATAATAGTTGAAATTGTTGAATTTAAGGTTACTATATTTATATAAGAATTTTTGGCGTAAATGTTATGTTTTTATCATATTTTTCCTTTTTTTATAAATAAATTACTTATTTTTGGGATTTGACGAAAAAATAAAAATTCAAATTTTTTTTTGAAATTGTGTAATTTAAGGTAACTATATTTATTTGTGAATTTTTGGCATTCATTTTATATTTTTATCATATTTTCCCTTTTTTTTTATAAATTAATTACTAATCTTGAGATTTGCCCAAAAAACTAAAAATTACAAAAAATTGTTGAATTTTTAGGTTACTCTATTTATCTGTGAATTTTTGGCGTTAATTTTATATTTTAATAATATTAATTCTATTTTTATTAATTAATTACTCATATTCATGATTTGTCGAAAAAAATAAAATTCAAAAAGTTTTTGAAAACTATATTTTTATATATATAAAAGTTATTTATGATAAAAAGCAAATGCCTGTTTGTACCTTAAAACATATTTGGGTTGTACATGTTCATTATGATTCATGAGAAAAACGATGCCTATTCCTCTAAGTCAGAAGCGGCGCAAGAGAATCAAAAGCTTCATTTGGGCCACGCATAGGATGTAGCATGTGGACGTCAAACATGCGCATCGGCGAACGACAGAAGACATCGATCATGGTCCACACGCATCGAACGTGGGAATGTGGAAAATGAAGTACTTCAACTTAAGGCGACATCCTCGAAGGCCCGCAGGCATCAAATGTGGTGTGTGCGCATCTACTGAGCGACATCAGTCGTGGCTTGCGCGCATCGGCTAACGGCAAGAGACATTGGCCATGGCCAGTACGCAATGGGTAACATGTGCGCATAGGGCAAATGACGTTTGAAGATGTCAGGCGACATCGGCCAAGGACTGCACGCATCAAACATGGTGTGTGTGCAATGGCTGGGCGACATTGGTCATGTCCTGCACGCATCGGACGTAGCATGTGCGCTTCTGGAAAACGACGTTTGCTAGTGTCAAGCGACATCGGCCAAGGCCTGTACGCATCAAATGTGGTGTGTGGGAAACGGCAGGCAATATTGGTCATGGATTACATGTATCAAACGTTTCATGTGTGCATTAGTTGGGCGATATCAGTCGTGACATGTGCACATCGACCAACGATGATCAACATCGGTCATGGCCTTCACACATCGGCAGTGCGCATATGGCAAACCACGTCTACCAATGTCAGGGGACATCATCCAAGGGCTTTACGCATCAAATGAATTGTGTGCGCATTGAATGGGCGACTAAGGTTGTTGCCTGCGCATATCGGCCAATGACAAACGACATCGGTGATGGCCTGCACGCATTAGCCGACATTGGCCAAGGCCTACACGCATCAAACGTGGTGTGTGTGAAACCATAGGCGACATCGGTCATGGCCTGCATGCATCAATTGTTGCATGTGCTCATCAGCTGGGCGACATCGGTCGTGGCATGCGTGCTTCGACAAAGCCAGCATTCATCGGTCATGGCCTGCTTGCATCGAACGTCCGCATATGGCTAACGACGTCTACCAACATTAGGACACATTTCCCAAGGCATGCACACATCAAACATGGTGTGCGCATCGACTGGGCGAGATCAACCATGGTTTGCGCGCATTGGCCAACAACAGAAGACGTCGGTCATGGCTTGCACGCATCGGGCGTAGCATGTGCGTATATGGAAAACGACCCCTGCCAATGTCACGCGACATCTTCAAAGGTATGCATGCATCAAACATGGTGTGTGCACATCAGCTAGGCATCATCGGTCATTGTGTGCAAGCATCTGACGTAGCATGTGCGCAAGTGGAAAACAACGTCTTTCAATGGCATCAGCATCAACCAAGGCCTGCAAACTTCAAGCGTGGCATGTGCGCATCGGCTGGGCAACATCATTCGTGGTCAGCCAATGTCATATGACATCGGTCAAGGACTGGAAGCATCAGTAGTGGCGTGTGAACATCAGCTGGGCAACATCAGTCATGGCCTGCGCGCATCAGCCAACAGATGAAGACAGCGATCATGGCTTGCACACATCGGGCGTATCATGTGCGTATATGTAAAACGACGCCTGCTAATGTAAGGCGACATCGCCAAGGCATACATACATCAAACGTGGTGTGTGCACATCAGCTAGGCGTCATCAGTCATGGCCTGCAAGCATAAGACGTAGCAAGTGCGCAAGTGGAATACGACGTCTTCCAATGGCTTCGGAATCAGCAAAGGCCTGGCATAAGCTTCACCCGTGGCGTGTGCGCATCGGCTTGGCGACATCATTCTTGGACTACACACATCCGCCAACGTCACATGACATTGTCCAAGGCCTACAAACATTAGTTGTGGTGTGTGCGCATCGACTGGGCGACATTAGTTGTGGCCTACTTGCATCAGACATAGCTAGTGCGCATAAGGCAAACGACATCTCCCAATGACATCAGCAACAAACAAGGTTTGCAAGAATCACCCATGGCGTGTGCGCATCGGTAGGGCGAAATCGTTCATGGTGTGCGAGCATCAGCCAACGTCACATGAAATCAGCTAAGGCCTGCACGCATCAAGCATAGAGTGCATGCATCGGTTAGGCGACATCAGTCGTGGCATGTGCAAATTGGCTTGGCGATATCGGTCGTGGCATGCATGCATCGGTTAGGCGACATCAGCCAATGACAAACAACATTATCATAGTCTTGCAAGCATCTGACGTGTCCTGCACACATCGGCAGGCTACGTCACTCGACGGCAGGTACCATCGATCAAGTCATGTAGCATCTAACATGGCATGTGCACATCGGTTGGGCAAAATTGGCATCTTCCATTCAACATCAATTTATTTATACAACCATCTGACGTGGAATGTACACGTCGGCCAACGACACGCGTCATCGACCATGAGACATTGGTCGTGGAGTAACCGCTTCAGTCGTGGCCTATGAACCTTGTTCATCCAACGTCAATCGTGGATTGCCCGCATTGTGCACATTACTTAGTCGTCTTTAAGCAAGGCCAACAAACATCGTTCAACCAACGTTTGGCGTGGCCTTCCCCGTTCACTGTTGGCATACACACAACTGTCGGTCACGTCGGACATGGACTACCCACATCGACTTTAGCCTGCACAAAATGTTAAACCTACATCAAAAGTGGCTGCATACATCAATTTGCCGTCGAACGTGGGCTTCCCTTATCGTATTTAGCATACGCATATCGGTCTGCCGACGTCAAACGTCGTCATTCTGCATCGTTCGTGGCCTGCATACTTTGGTTTGGGGACGTCCGACGTTGCGTGACCGTAGTTTTGAAATTAAGGAACTTAATGTTACTATATTTATTTGTGAATTTTTGGCAATAATATCATATTTTTTTAAATAATTTTTTCGTTTTTTTATGATTTAATTACGCATATTTTTTGATTTGTCGGAGACAAATAACTATTCAAAAAAATAGTTGAAATTGTTAAAATTGTTGAATTTAAGGTTATTATAATTATATGTGAATTGTTTGAGTAGATTTATATTTTTATCATATTTTTTCTATATTTTATTAATTAATTACTCATTTTCGGGATTTGACAAAAAAAATAAAAAATCATAAAAATTATTGAAATTGTTGAATTTAAGGAAACTATTTATTTGTGAATTTTTGGCGTTAATTTTATATTTTTATCATATTTTTCCTATTTTTTATAAATTAATTACTCATTCTCGAGATTTGCTCAAAAAAATAAAAATTACAAAAAAATTGTTGAAATTGTTGCATTTAAGGTTACTCTATTTATTTGTGATTTTTAGGCGTTAATTTTATATTTTTATAATATTAATTCTATTTTTATTAATAAATTACTCATATTCGTAATTTGCCGAAAAAAATAAAAATTCAATTTTTTTTGTTGAAAACCATATTTTTATATATATAAAAGTTATTTATGATAAAAAGCAAATGTGTATTTGTACTTTAGAATTGACATATTTGGGTTGTACATGTTCTTTATGATTCATTGAAAAAATGATGCCTACTTCTTTAAGTAAGAATCGGCGCAACGGAATCAAGAGCTCCATGTGGGCCATACATAGGACATAGCATGTGGGCATCATACATGCGCATCGGCGAATGATAGACGACATCGGTCATGGCCCACATGAATCGGACATGTGCATATGGAAATTGACGTCCACCAACATTAGGCGACATCCTCGAAGGCCCGCACACATCGAACATGGTGTGTGCGCATCGGCGGAGAAACATCAGTCGTAGCTTGCGCGCATCGACCAACGACAGACGACATTAGCCATGGCCTGCACGCAACGACATAACATGTGTGCATATGACAAACAACGTTTGCAGACATAAGGCGACATCGGTCGAGGCCTGCACCCATTAAACGTGGTGTGTGCGCATCGGCTGGGATACATTGGTCATAGCCTGCACGCATCAGACCAAACGACGTCTGTCAGTGTCAAGTGACGCCGGCCAAGGCCTGCACATCAAATGCGGTGTGTGCGCAACGACAGGCGACATCGGTCATTGTTTGCACGCATCAAATGTTTCATTTGTGCATCAGCTGGGCGACATCAGTCGTGGCATGCGCATATGGCAAACAGGTTGTGTGCGAATTGACTGGGTGACAAAGGTTGTGGCCTGCGCATATCGGCCAGTGGCAAACGACATCAGTCATGGCCTGCACACATTAGCGTAACATGTGCGCATATGCAAAACAATCTCTGTAGACATCAGGCGACATTTGCGAAGGCCTACACGCATCAAATGTGGTGTGTGCGCAACGGCAGGGAACATCGGTCATGGCATGGATGCATCAGATGTAGCATGTGCTAATCAGCTTGGCGACATCGGTCGTGGCATGCGCGTGTCGACAACACCTGCCATAATTGTTCATGGCCTGCTTGCATCGGATGTGTGCATATGACTAACGATGTCTACCAACATGAGGCTACATCGTCCAAGGCATGCAGGCATCAAACATGGTGTGTGCGCATCGACTGGGCGACATTAGTTATGGCATACGCGTATCGGCTAATAGCAGAAGACATCGGTCATGGCCTGCACGCATCGGGTGTAGAAAGTGTGTATATTGAAAACAACTCCTGCCAATGTAAGGCGACATTTGCCAGGGCATGCATGCATCAAACGTGGTGTGTACACATCAGCTAGGCGTCATCGGTCATTGTACGCAAGCATCGGATGTAGCATGTGCGCAAGTGGCAAACAACGTATTCCAATGGCATCACCATCAGCCAAGGCCTGCATGTAACGACCCGCAATTACAACCTAGAAGAAGGGGGCACCCTTAGGTCGGAATAAGGCGTACTTGGCCCTTTGGGGTCTTGTACAAGCCTCTTAACTATCGTTCATTACGTAAGATATGAAAAGTAGTGCGGAATTAAAACTTTTCACAATATTTATAATAATAAGGAAACTTCTTTCATAAATAATAACAATAGTCTCATCATCACAAGCCAACTTAAAGACACGACATAAATATTATAGGGACACGACCGTTTACATTCAATGTAATAAATAATAAGTCTTAATCTTAAAAACGAAGAAACATAGACTATGTCCTCAAATATATGAGGACATACCATGTCTTGAGATAGTCGATTCCAAAGCTTTGACTTCTAGACTTCTTCCTGCCTCCAACCTATACTTATAGAGTATAGAAAAGTAAGGGGTTAGTACAAACAATGTACTATGTATGGCATATGCATAATCATGCAAAAAGGAACATTTTAGTAGAAATAAGCTTTATGCCAATTAGGTAAAACCTTCATGAATATAGAAGTAAAAAATAATCATTTATCACATACAATAGAACTCCCATGATTTTAGGACCAAGACATATTTTTACAGTAAGCTCAAGTAACTTTACAGTGAACACATTCATATCAAAACACAATGAACTCATTTCCTTGGAGGTTTCCCTAACAAAGTTATGCTAAGACTCACTAAGGTAAGACATGAAGGAACCGCCCATACACCCCTTTCAATACACACCTAAGTGATCCTTAAGACTACCAACCATAGGCTTACCTCGCACGGGAAACAAGTCCACACTATATAACTAGACATTAGAAGAATATTCATGCATTAAGGACTTCACATAAGTGCCCTACTCCAATGGGACTTGTAAGTTACACTACGTGCAATGTTAAAGTACCATCCCATACTACTACTCCCACTTAGTGCTCCTTAAAGATTCCCTTGGACTAAGCACACCACATTCATCATGCTCCCCTTTCGAGTGTCTACTTGTGCAATGGATGAATAGCGTCCCGTACCACCACCTACTCTAAGTAGTACACTCTTTAGAACACTTAGTTCATTCATTCTTTTGTGGGGGCTAGCTTAACCGACATAGACAGTGAGAGCTAGACATGGATTCCTGATATTAGCTTTTATCGAATAAGGGATCCCCACTTTCCTAGAGTAGAGTCATTCTTTTAGATTTTACATGGCTTTCCAAATTGCTACACCTATGCGTGCGCATAGTTAAGGGGTAAGGAGATTGTTCTTAAGTAACTCATTCTCTACTAACGAGGAGTACTCATCCCAAGAGGTACATTGGAATACAACATCTCAACTCACGAAGTGTAACAACCCCTTCTTCATATCCTCTCGGTGCTAAGCATAACTCCCCCACAGAGTCCTAAACATTCATTATTATAGGTTAAGTACAACTATTGGACACAACATCACAACTCATGAAGGTTATCCATCCTCCGATCTATATATAAAAAAATTGGGAGATACTAAGATTGCTACTAAACACTTCATCTCAACTCACGAAGAGTGTTCACCCAAAAACTCCCCTTATTTAGATACATTAACTTAATTCATTCATTCAAGTGTGAGTGTGTGTGCATGTGAACACACCTTTCACATAATCACCATTTCATTAACATCGAATTCTTGACATGCTTACACCTTCATTCATCATATCTCACACACTAGCATGATGAACATGTACACTTACTTTTATTTGGATATAATCTAAAGAAGACATACAATTCAAGTTTCACAAGACATGTCAACAAGAACATCATCATTTCCACTTTACTTCATATATCAAGACTTCAGGACATACTCACAATACACACACAAATACAATATACTCAAGAACTTCAAGTAAACACCGCCACCAAAGATGGACCATACCACTCAAGAACATTTAACAATAAGAGCTAAACAATATGACCAACTTACCATTCATCCAAGCTTTCACCACCTAATCACAATTTCTCCAATAATTTATCACAAAAATAGACCTTAGGGAAGTAGCTAAAACACAATATTATCATAAGGAAACCATAGTTCAAACATTACATAATCATGTTCGTTTAACCCATTTCTGCAGTTGAAAGTTGGAAATATGCATAAGCATGGGGTCATTAGGGTTTTGATGTTAAAATCATCAACTTATACTAAAAATACACATTTGAATCATTAAAACATTTTGATATGAAGGCCCATGCTTAGAATCAAAGATAGAAGAAGATAGAGTTTGGAAATCCCTTTTTGAAATCTTTTAGAAGTGACTCCTTGTTTGGAAGAGAGTTCAAGGATGACTACCATACCTCAATGAGAAGAAACCCACGAATTATTTATGATGAACACGTCTATGACTATCCCTCCTAGCCCTTTCTTAAGTTTTAGCTTCTACGAAATTTGAGAGAGTCTAACATGAGGGAGGGGTTTTGGGTTTTTGAAAATGAAGTGTAAAATTAGGTCTTAGTGCATGAACCCTATTAATATACCTAAAAGCCCCTAAAATATTCATCCAAAGTTCATAAAAGACTTGAGGTGAATTTTCCAAACACCCCAAGCCTTGGTAGAAAACTGACAGCATTTAAGCACCACCAACGGCCCACAAACTACGGATCGTAGTCCAGAATACGCCCCTTAGATGGGGTCCGTCATTTGGGTCTGAAGCTCCACTTGGTGCAGACCTTGCAGGTCCAATCGAAGCCTAAGATCGACGGTCCATCGTTTGACCAACGGTCCGTCCTTTATGGCCGTCGTTGGTCACCTCTTGGCAGTATCCTGCCAAAGACATGTGGTCCTCTTCTTGTGCCCCTCGTGGATCCTAGGTGGATTCGTACATAGAATTTGAACCCCTAAACTTGTTCATCTAGGTCTTAGGATCAACCCACATCAATTTCAGTCTAAACGAACACGTAAAACTCGCTAAAACACACTAAGACGCACAAGCACTTTCTAAGGCACACCTTCTGAACGTCATGGACGTTGTGGGACGTTTGACTTCCAAACTCAAACAAAACTTACATACTGCCTCAAAACATCATTATTAACCACTTTAACATAAAATTACATCGTGAGACACAAGCGAAGCTCTAGTTCACCTTAGTTCATTTTAGGGTGTTACATTCTCCCCCACTTGGAATAACATTCGTCCTCGAATGACACTAAATTTTTTTAAGGACATCAAGGACTTACTAGAAGCATATAACACATTAAATCAAGATCAAAACATTTATGGCCAATGCACAAACTTCACAAGGAACACAATTACACATTGATGAACATTTTTGCAACACAAGCAACTTTTGCAACGATTTTCACAATTCAAAACTTACCCCATTCTTCATTATGGAGGAACTACCATCTCCAACATTAAACATTCTCATACTCATCAGTTATACCCACATTGAAACCGCAATACATGAAAAAGCAAAAAAATTCAAACTTTGAATTTCTTACACAGAGTACCAAAACTCACACAGTGAAACATGCATGAAATTTCAACAATCTATCCTTTAAGAAATTTATCAAGAATGCATGAAAATATGAAAAACAAAACCATATAAACTCATATTACAACATAAACACGACATCCGTAAAGGGTTAAGACTTATCGGGACTTTCAATCCGGATTAGTTCTCTCTTCTCGTTCCCATCCCATAGGGATGATTCTTCTTGAAGCATTAGGATCTAGACCACCTTGAGGAACTTGATTGAAGTCTTTCCCTTTTGCCTTGATGTTAGGGCAGTCCCTCATCTTGTGACTCTTATTACCACACGCATAGCAAATCCGTTCCGGCAAGGCACTTACCCTAGTGTTTCTTCCCATAAGCATCACACCTAGTCCTCTCAACAGTATGACCACCTCCTTGGGAATTTTGGTTGGAAGCTCTATCCTTGTTCCTCATGGAAGACTCTTGATGAAAGAACCTCTTCATAGATATTGGTTGACTTGATTCATCAAACCTAGGCCTCTTTTCCTCTTGCCTTATCTCCCTAATTTTGTACTCCTCAATTTGTTGTGCATACATCATGAGCCTAGAGATATCCATGTCATTAAAGAGCATTGCCGTACGACACCCTTTTTCCACCAAGTTAGACACTCCCATCACAAATTTTTTCATCCTAGCCCTAGGGTTGGCTACTATGGTAGGGGCATACTTAGGGAGATGGGTGAATTGGAGACAGTACTCTTTCACACTCATTCCCCCTTGATGAAGATTCATGAATTCCACCATCTTCTTCTCCCTCCACTCTAAGGGAAAGAACCTATATAGAAAAGCCTCTTTTAACACCTCCCAATCTATCGAATCATCCCATAAGGGTCTCTCCTCCATCCATAGCTCAAACCACACTTGAGCCACATCTTTGAGTTGGTAAGCGGCTAGTTCCGCTCTCTCTCTAGGTGTCACACTCATAGCATTCACCACCTTGAACACTTCATCTATGAAACTTTATGGATCTTCATCCACCTTAGTACAATGAAAATTAAGAGGGTTCATCTTCATAAAATCCAAAATTCTAGAAGCGGGAGTACTTCCATTAGGTTGAGGTCCACCTCCTTGGTTAGCTTGGGCAACAGAGTGATTAGTGACGACATGATCTTGAGGCGTTATGAGTTGGGTCAAATTCATAAGGGAAACCCTTAACTCTACGTTAGTCATATCCCCAACATAGGGATCTTGAGGGCCTTGGGCCGTAGGAGGCATTTGGGGCACAGGAGGCTTTTGAGGTTCCTCGGGCTCATGAGGGGGGACCACCTCATTCACATCCTCATGGTCAACTATAGGGACTTGGTCAACACAGGGAGGGATACTCTCATTATCTACACTTCCCTCCTCCCTTCTAGAGGTTGTCCTCCTCGTATTCATGTCCTATAAACACAAAGAGAAAAGGTTGAGAAAAGACATCGTATAGAACTCAACTCTATGGAAAGACACTAGAATAATGAAGAAAATGAAACTTCTATCATCTTATAGCCTCTCACTCATGGGTGTGTCGCTACTCACACCGACGAAAAAGACTCTACTAGACGTGTCTTGTCAGACTTTGGACCCTAAACCATTTCTCAAAACCTTATGCTCTGATACAAAGTTTGTAACAACACGCAAGTACACCCTTGAAGAAGTGGACACCCTTAGGTAAGAAGAAGGCGTACTTGACCCTTTGGGGTCTTGTAAAAGACTCTTAACTATCGTTCATTACATAGGATATGAAAAGTAGTGCAGATTTAAAATGTTTCACAACGTTTATAATAATAAGGAAACTTCTTTCATAAATACTAAGAATAGTCTCATCGTCACAAGCAAACTTAAAGACACGAAATAAATATCTTAGGGACACGTCCCTTTATATTGAAAGTAATAAATATTAAGTCTTATTAAATAGAAACTAAGAAACATAAACTATGTCCTCGAATATATGAGGACATAGCAAGTCTTGAGAGAGTCGATTCCCAATCTTTGCCTTCTAGAATTCTTCCTACCTCCAACCTATACGTATAGAGTATTGAAAAGTATGAGGTTAGTACAAACAATGTACTAAGTATGGCATATACAAAATCATGCAAAAGGGACATTTTAGTAGAAACAAGCTTTCATGCCAATTAGGTAAAACCTTCATAAATATAAATGTAAAATAGTATAAGAATCATCATTTACCACATACAATAGAACTCCCATGATTTTAGGACCAAGACATATTTTTACATTAAGCTCAAGTAACTTTACAGTCAAAACATTCATATAAAAGCCCAATGAACTCATTTCCTTTGAGGTTTCCCTAACCAAGTTATCCTAAGACTCACTAAGTTAAGACATGAAGGAACTGCCCGTACACCCCCTTCGATACACACCTAAGAGATCCTTAAGACTACCAACCATAGGCTTACCTCGCATGGGAAACAAGACAACACTCTATAACTAGACATTAGAAGAACATTCATGCATTAAGGACTTCACATAAGTGCCCTACTCCAATGGGACTTGTAAGTTACACTAAGTGCAATGTGAAAGTAGCATGCCATACTACTACTCTCATTTAGTGCTTCTTAAGGATTCCCTTGGATCAGGCACACAACATTCATCATTCATACTTCATCATATAAGACCTAACTTTAACATGCTTTCTTAACATTAGACCTTAAGTCATATAACTTCATTTACAACACATGATAACTCATTCATACACTTCATATAAAACACACCAACACTCCCCTTTCGAGTGTCTACTTGTGCATTGGATTAATAGCATCCCATACCACCACCTACCCTAAGTAGTGCACTCTTTAGAAAACTTAGTTCATTCATTCTTTTGTGGGGTATAGCTTAACCTTCACATACCATGAGAGTTATACATGAAATCCCGATATTAGCCCTTATCTGATGAGGGATCCCCACTTGTCTTGAGTAGGGTCATTCTTTTAGCTTTTACATGGCTTCCCCAATAGCTACACCTATGCGGGCGCATAGTTAAGGGATAAGGAGATTGCTACTAAGTAACTCATTCTCTACTAACGAGGAGTACTCATCTCAATAGGTACATTGGAATAATATATCGCAACTCACGAATGTAACCATCCCTTTTTCATATCCTCTCGGTGCTAAGCATAACTCCTCCACGGAGTCGTAAACATTCATTACTATAGTTTAAGGACAACTAGTGGAGACCACATCTCAACTCACGAAGGGTATCCATCCTCCGAACTATCTTAGAAAGCTCTTTGGAGATAGTGGGATTGCTTCTAAACACTTTATCTCAACTCATGAAGAGTGTTCACCACAATACTCCCCTTATTCATATTCATCAACTTCATTCATTCATTTTAGTGTGAGTATGTGTGTTTGTGCATGTGAACACACCTTTCACATAATCTCCATTTAATTAACATAGAATTCTAGACATGCTTACACCTTCATTCATCATATCTCACAGACTAGCATGATGAACATGTACACATACTTTATTTTTAGACATAATCTAAACAAGACGTACAATTCAAGTTTCACAAGACATGTGAACAAGAACATCATCATTTCCAGTTTACTTCATATATAAAGCCTTCAAGGCCATACTCACAATACACACAGAAATGCAATATACTCAAGAACTTCAAGTAAACACCGCCACCAAAGATGGACCATACCACTCAAGAGCATTTAACAATAACAGCTAAACAATATGACCAACTTACCATTCATTCAAGATTTCACCAACTACTCACAATTTCTACAATTATTTATCACAAAAATAGTCCTTAGGGCAGTAGCTAAAACACAATATTATCATAAGGAAACCATAGTTCAAACATTACATAATCATGTTCGTTTAACCCATTTCTGCAGTTGAAAGTTGGAAATATGCATAAGCATGGGGTCATTACGGTTTTGATGTTAAAATCATCAACTAATACTAAAAATACACATTTGAATCATTAAAACATTTTGATATGAAGGCCCATGCTTAGAGTCAAAGATAGAAGAAGATAGAGTTTGGAAATCCCTTTTTGGAATCTTTTAGAAGTGACTCCTTGTTTGGAAGAGAGTTCAAGGATGACTACCATACCTCAATGAGAAGAAACCCACGAATTATTTATGATGAACACGTCTACGACTATTCCTCGTAGCCCTTTCTTGAGTTTTAGCTTCTACGAAATTTGAGAGAGTCTAACATGAGGGAGGGGTTTTGGGTTTTTGAAAATGAAGTTTAAAATTAGGTCTTAGTGCTTGAACCCTATTAATATACATAAAAGCCCCTAAAATATTCATCCAAAGTTCATAAAAGACTTGAGGTGAATTTTCCAAACACCCCAAGCCTTGGTAGAAAACTGACAGCATTTAAGCACCACCAACGGCCCACAAACGACGGACCGTAGTCCAGACTACGCCCCTTAGATGGGGTCCGTCGTTTGGGTCTCAAGCTCCACTTGATGCAGACCTTTCAGGTCCAATCAAATCCCAATATCGACGGTCCATCGTTTGACCAACGGTCCGTCCTTTATGGCCATCGTTGGTCACCTCTTGGCAGTATCCTACCAAGGACATGGGGTCCCCTTCTTGGGCCCCTCATGGATCCTAGGTGGATTCGTACACAGAAGTTGAACCCCTAAACATGGTCATATAGGTCTTAGGATCATCCCACATAAATTTCAGTCTAAACAAACCCGTAAAACTCGCTAAAACACTCTAAGACGCACAAGCACTTTCTAAGGCACACCTTCTGAACGTCATGGACGTTGTCGGATGTTTGACTTCCAAAGTCAAACAAAACTTACATACTGCCTCAAAACATCATTATTAACCATTTTAACGTAAAATTACCTCGTGAGACACAAGCGAAGCTCTAGTTCACCTTAGTTCATTTTAGGGTGTTACATTCTCCCCCACTTGGAATAAAATTCGTCCTCGAATGACACTAAATATTTTTAAGGACATCAAGGACTTACTAGAAGCATATAACACATTAAATCAAGATCAAAACATTTATGGCCAATGCACAAACTTCACAAGGAACACAATTACACATTGATGAACATTTTTGCAACACAAGAAACTTTTGCAACGATTTTCACAATTCAAAACTCACCCCATTCTTCATTATGGAGGAACTACCTTATCCAACATTAAACATGCTCATACTCATCAGTTATACCCACATTGAAACCACAATACATGAAAAAGCAAAAAAAATCAAACTTTGAATTTTTACACTGAGTACCAAAACTCACACAGTGAAACATGCATGAAATTTCAACAATCTATCCTTTAAGAAATTTATCAAGAACGCATGAAAATATGAAACACAAAACCATATAAACTCATATTACAACATAAACACGACATCCGTAAAGGGTTAAGACTTACCGGGACTTTCATGACGGATTAGTTCTCTCTTCTCGTTCCCATCCCATAAGGATGATTCTTCTTGGAGCATTAGGATCTAGACCACCTTGAGGAACTTGATTGAACTCTTTCCCTTTTGCCTTGATGTTAGGGCAGTCCCTCATCTTGTGACTCTTACTACCACACGCATAGCAAACATCCGTTCCGGCAAGGCACTTACCCTAGTGTTTCTTCCCACAAGCATCACACCTAGTCCTCTCAACAGTATGACCACCTCCTTGGGAATTTTGGTTGGAAGCTCTATCCTTGTTCCCCATGGAAGACTCTTGATGAAAGAACATCTTCATAGATATTGGTTGACTTGATTCATCAAACCTAGGCCTCTTCCCCTCTTGCCTTATCTCCCTAATTTTGGACTCCTCAATTTGTTGTGCATACATCATGAGCCTAGAGATATCCATGTCATTAAGGAGCATTTCCATACGACACTCTTTTTCCACCAAGCTAGACACTCCCATCACAAATTTGTTCATCCTAGCCCTAGGGTTGGCTACTATGCTAGGGGCATACTTAGGGAGTTGGGTGAATTGGAGAGAGTACTCTTTCACACTCATTCCCCCTTGACGAAGATTCATGAATTCCACCATCTTCTTCTCCCTCCACTCTAAGGGAAAGAACCTATATAGAAAAGCCTCTTTGAACACCTCCCAATCTACCGAACCATCCCTTAAGGGTCTCTCATCCATCCATAGCTCAAACCACACTTGAGCCACATCTTTGAGTTGGTAAGCGGCTAGTTCCGCGCTCTCTCTAGGAGTCACACTCATAGCATCCACCACCTTGAACACTTCATCTATGAAACTTTATGGATCTTCATCCACCTTAGTACAATGAAAATTAAGAGGGTTCATCTTCATGAAATCCAAAATTCTAGAAGCGGGAGTACTTGCATTAGGTTAAGGTCCACCTCCTTGGTTAGCTTGGGCAACAGAGTGATTAGTGACGACATGAGCTTGAGCCGTCATTATAATGCCCCAAAATGAACTAAGGTGAACTAGAGCCTCATGGTTGTTTCTTGAGTTAATTATAAGTTAAACGGAGTTAGTTTGGTGTCCTTAGGCAGTGTGCAAAGTTTGGTTAAGTTTGGAGTTCAATCGACCAAAAACGTCCATGACGTTCGGATGGTATGCCTTAGAATATACTTGTATGTCTTGGCGAGTTTGGATGAGTTTTATGTGTTCGTTTTACTTGAAACATGCATCCGATGTTCCTTAGACCTAGACGACTTAGTTTAGGGGTTTAACGTCCGGGCACGACCCCACCTAGGACCCACAAGGGACCCTAGATGAAGGGCCCAAGACTTGGGCAAGTCTGCCCATCTGTAGCTCACGACGGCCATGGCGACGGTCCGTCGTACTCAGGACGGTCCGTCGAGCCAGGGCGTCGTAGGTGACAGAGAGTGAAATTGGGACAAGCTCCATTTAGAAGCCAAGTGTTCCTCGACGGAACCCCGTGACGGTCCGTGGTGGACGTGACGGTCCGTCGAGGAGGTCTCGTCGACGAAGCCTGCCAGTGCATGATTTAAAGGCTGCCAGCTTAGGGAGTTTTATGTAAATACACCCCAAGCCTTATAAGACTCTCTTACACCCTAAACCTAGAGAAGAGCCCCCTTTTCTCTTCAAGATCCAACTCTCTCTTTCTCTCAAGAAAACTCTCTCAACTCTCTTGGAAGCTAGAAGTCAAGGAAGGATAGGAGGACAGATTGGGACTTGTTTCTTCATTAAATTCGTGGGTTTCCTTCTCATAAAGGTATGGTATCCATTCTTGAATACCTTTCCATTCAAGATGCCAACTTCCAAAATGGTTTTCAAAAAGGGGTTTTAAACTCAACTTCTTCTAAACTTTGATTTCTATTATGGGTCTTCTTGTAACTAAGTTCTAATAGTTTAAATGTATTTATCTTGGTTTGAATAGATGGTTTTGATGTTAAAACTCCATGAAACTATTGTTTATGCATACTTCAAATTTTGACTTGAAAATGGGTTATGTGAGCATGATTTGAGTAGGGTATGAACTTGGGTCTTCTTGTATTTGTCATGTTGGTGTAGCTACTGCCCTAAGGGCCTTAATATGGTGAAATATTGATAAATTGCTTATGGGTAATGATGGTTTGATTTGTTGATGAGTTGCTCTCATTGTATAATTCTTACTATGAATTGCTATTTGAGTGGTATGGTTCACCTTATGGGTGGTGGTGCTAATTGATGAATTTGATGTTACTTTGTATGGTTGAGTATGTGATCTTGAAGGTCTAATATGTGAAATGAAGATATATATTGGAAATGGGTCTTGTGTTGTGTTTGATGTAGCTTGAATTGCATGTTAGACCTAGTTATGTCTAAATGAAGTATATGATTATGAGAAGTATGTAGAGTGTGTAGCTTGATGAATCAAGGTTAAAGTATGAGTAGAACTTGATGATAATGAAATGATGCTTATATGCAAGGTGTGCACATGTACACACACACTCTTTTAAGATTTGTATTATGTCAAGTTGAGCAAAAAGGGGAAATCTTGAGGTGGACACACTTCGTGAGTTGAGATGTAGTGTCTAGTAACAACCTCTCCATTTCCTAGTGAGCTTTCTAAGATAGACTATTATGTTGAGAAATCCGTGTGGAGTTATGCCTAGCACCGAGAGGATATGAAGGGGAGGTGGATTGCACTTCGTTAGTTGAGATGTTGTAATTCAAAGTACCTCTTGAGATGAGTACTCCTCGTTAGTAGAGAGTGAGTTACTTAGTAACAATCTCCTTATCCCTTAACTATGTGCCCGCATAGGTGTAGCTATTGGAAAATCCATGTAAACGCTAAGAAGCATGACCTTACACTCGGCAAGTAAGGATCCCTCATCCGATAGGGGTTAATATCGGGATTCCATGTCTAGCTCTCATGGTTTTGTCGGTTAAGCTAACTCCCACAAAAGATTTGTTTTGAAACTAATTATCTTGTGTATTGGTGAAATTGTGTATGTATGTCGTGAAGTACTCAATACACGTTAGTTACCAAGTAGGAGCATTGAGTGGGAGTAGTAGTATGGGATGCTATTCTCACATTGCACTTGGTGTGACCTATACCTACTATGGGAGAAGAGTACCTTCATGAAATCCGTGTGAATGAGTACTATGGTGTAGTGTTATGGAGGATTATTGTGGAGTACTTGAGTAAATGGAATCCATTAGGAGTACTAAGTGGGAGTGGTAGTATGGGATGCTACTCTCACATTGCACTTGGTATGACCTATATTTCCATGAGTGTTTTGCATATGTTAGCCAAGGGCGTGGATTTGGTTTCTAACGAAGTAAGCCTAAGATTAGGTAGTTTTAAGGATCGCTTTGGTGTGCTTTGAAGGGAGGTGTAATGAGAGTCCCTTCTTGGCTCACCTTAGGGAGTCTTAGAATAACCTTGGGTTAGGGCAACTTCAAAGAAAAAGGGTTCATATGACTTGGACCGTGCCTTTCACTGTAAGGTCTTCATTTTAAGAATTCAAAATGTTCACAATGATGCTTTATTCAATTTTATTGCAAGTTTAGCAAAGTTAATTGAAATGTTCCTTTTGTTTACTTTAAGTTTGGTAAGATAGCCATAAAGTGTTAATTGTTGATTCTTATGTGGGTTTGCTTCTAGATTTATGAAGGTTATATTTGAATTGCATAAAAGCTATCTTTACTAAAATGTCCCTTTTTGCATGTTTTTGCATATGCCATACTTAGTACATTGTTGTACTAACCCCATACTTTTTATACCTTATGAGTATAGGTTGGAAGCCTTTGGAGGATCGAAGTTGAAGCTTGGGAATTCTATCTCTCAAGTCTTGGGTATGTCCTCATATATTCGAGGACATAGTTTTATGTTTCTTAGTTTCCTTATTAAAGACTTAAAAGTGTATTTACTTTTATTGTAAAGGGCCGTGTCCCTAAGATTCCAAATTGTGTCTTTAAGTTGGCTTGTGACGATAAGATTTCTTAGTATTTATGAAAAGACTCCTTTTATTATTATTATCGTGAAAAGTTTTTAATTCCGTACTACTTTTCATGCTTTATGTTATGAATGCTAGTTAGAGGGCTTGTACGAGACCCCAAAGGGGTCAAGTACGCTCGGTCACGATTCGAAAGTTTTCCCTAACTTCTAGGGGGTGCTTTCGGGTCGTGACAAGACTTGGTATCAGAGCATAAGGTTTTGGGAAATAGTTTAAGGTCTGAAAGTCTCACAAGCCACATCTAGTAGTATCTTGGTCATTGGTGTGAGTCACGACACATCCATGGACAAGAGGCTATAGGATGCTAGAAGTTTCACTTTCTTCTCTATTCTAGTATCGTGTCTTAGAGTTGAGTATATAAGGTGTCTATTCTCAACCTCTTCTTTTGTGTTTTTAGGACATGAATACGAGGAGATCGACCGCTAGAAGGGAGGAGGGAGGTGTACAAAATGAGAGAGTCCTTCCCCATGTTGACCAAGTTCCTATTGTTGTCTTAGGGGAGGAAAATGAGGAGGTTCCTCTTCAAGAACCTCAAGTGCCACATATGCCTCAAGCTCCTTGTGTTGAGGGTGATATGACTAATGTGGAGTTGAGGGCTGCCCTAATGAACTTGACCCAACTCATGACGGCTCAAGCTCATGTTGTCAACAATCACTTTGTGGGCCAAGCTAACCTAAGAGATAGGCCCCAACCAAATGCTAGTAGTCCCGCTTCTAGGATTCGGGATTTTATGAGGATGAACCCTCCTACTTTTCATGGTACTAAGGTGGATGAAGATCCACAAGGCTTCATAGATGAGGTTTTCAAGGTGGTAGATGCTATGGGTGTGACCCCTAGGGAGAAAGCGGAATTGGCCGCTTACCAACTTAAGGATGTTGCTCAAGTGTGGTATGAGCAATGGAGGGGTGAGAGACCCTTAGAAAGAGGACCGGTTGATTGGGAGGAATTCAAAGAGGCTTTCCTAGATAGATTCTTTCCTTTAGAGTGGAGGGAGAAGAAGATGGTTGAATTCATGAACCTCCGTCAAGGGGGAATGAGTGTGCAAGAGTACTCTCTCAAATTCACCCAACTCTCTAAGTATGCCCCAAACATGGTAGCCAACCCTAGGGCTAGGATGAACAAGATTGTGATGGGCGTGTCTAGCTTGGTGGAAAAAGAGTGTCGTACGGCTATGCTTCTTAATGACATGGATATCTCTAGGCTCATGGTTTATGAGCAACAAATTGAGGAGTCCAAAATTACGGAGATAAGGCAAGAGGGTAAGAGACCTAGGTTGGATGATTCTAGTCACCAAAGGCCTAAGAAGAGGTTTTATCCCCAAGATTCTTCTATGGGAAACAAGGATAGGGCTCCAAATCAATCTTCTCAAGGTGGTGGTCATTCCTATGAAAGGGCTAGGTGCCCTACTTGTGGCAAGCAACATGGGGTTAAATGTCTTGCCGGAACGGATGGTTGTTTTGCATGTGGTAATAGAGGCCACAAGATGAGGGACTGCCCAAACCTTAAATCAAGGGGGAGAGATGTCAATCAAGCTTCCCTAGATCCTAATGCTCCCAAGAAGAACCCTTCCTATGGGATGGGGGCTAGAAAGGATAATTAATCCGGATTGATGGTTTTGGTAAGTCTCAACTCTTGGTTATTGTTGTTTTGTGTTATGAAATGAGTATATATGGTTTTATAGTTCATATGATCATTTCATCTTGATAAATTGCTCAAAGAGTGGAATTTTGAAAGTTTTGTATATTTGACAATGTTACAGTGAGTATTCACTGTGAAAAATTTGCAATTTGAGAAAAATTTGCCTTGCCTTAATTGAAGTTTATATATGTGCAAAATTGTTGTATATGAGCATGTTTAACGTTGGAGAAGGTAGTTTCTCCATAAAAGAAGATTGAGGTTGAATTTTTGACTTTGTGAAAATTGGTGAAAGTTGCCTATGTTGCTAACTGTTGAAAGTCTAAAATGATGTTCCTTGCTAGTGGATGCTTTGATTGTTAGTGTTTTGATCATGATCTAAGCGTATTATATGATGCTAAGTGAGTCCTTGTTGTTCTTAAAATTTAAGTGTCATTCGAGGACGAATGTTATTCCAAGTGGGGGAGAATATAACGCCCCAAAATGAACTAAGGTGAACTAGAGCCTCATAGTTGTTTTTTGAGTTAATTTTAAGTTAAACGGAGTTAGTTTGGTGTCCTTAGGCAGTGTGCAAGGTTTGGTTAAGTTTGGAGTTCAATCGACCAAAAACGTCCATGACGTTCGGATGGTATGCCTTAGAATGTACTTGTATGTCTTGGCGAGTTTGGATGAGTTTTATGTGTTCGTTTTACTTGAAACATGCGTCGGATGTTCCTTAGACCTAGACGACTTAGTTTAGGGGTTTGACGTCCGGGCACGACCCAACCTAGGACCCACAAGGGGCCCTAGATGAAGGGCCCAAGACTTGGGCAAGTCTGCCCATCAGTAGCTCACGACGGCCATGGCGACGGTCCGTCGTACTCAGGACGGTCCGTCGAGCCAGGGCATCGTGGGTGACAGAGAGTGAAATTTGGACAGGCTCTATTTAGAAGCCAAGTGTTCCTCGACGGAACCCCGTGACGGTCCGTCGAGGAGGTCTCGTCGACGAAGCCTGGCAGTGCACGATTTAAAGGCTGCCAGCTTAGGGTGTTTTATGTAAATACACCCCAAGCCTTATAAGACTCTCTTACACCCTAAACCTAGAGAAGAGCCCCCTTTTCTCTTCAAGATCCAACTCTCTCTTTCTCTCAAGAAAACTCTCTCAACTCTCTTGGAAGCTAGAAGTCAAGGAAGGATAGGAGGACGGATTGGGACTTGTTTCTTCATTAAATTCGTGGGTTTCCTTCTCATAAAGGTATGGTATCCATTCTTGAATACCTTTCCATTCAAGAAGCCAACTTCCAAAATGGTTTTCAAAAAGGGGTTTTAAACTCAACTTCTTCTAAACTTTGATTTCTATTATGGGTCTTCTTGTAACTAAGTTCTAATAGTTTAAATGTATTTATCTTGGTTTGAATAGATGGTTTTGATGTTAAAACTCCATGAAACTATTGTTTATGGATACTTCAAATTTTGACTTGAAAATGGGTTATGTGAGCATGATTTGAGTAGGGTATGAACTTGGGTCTTCTTGTATTTGTCATGTTGGTGTAGCTACTGCCCTAAGGGCCTTAATATGGTGAAATATTGATAAATTGCTTATGGGTAATGATGGTTTGATTTGTTGATGAGTTGCTCTCATTGTATAATTCTTACTATGAATTGCTATTTGAGTGGTATGGTTCACCTTATGGGTGGTGGTGCTAATTGATGAATTTGATGTTACTTTGTATGGTTGAGTATGTGATCTTGAAGGTCTAATATGTGAAATGAAGATATATATTGGAAATGGGTCTTGTGTTGTGTTTGATGTAGCTTGAATTGCATGTTAGACCTAGTTATGTCTAAATGAAGTATATGATTATGAAAAGTATGTAGAGTGTGTAGCTTGATGAATCAAGGTTAAAGTATGAGTAGAACTTGATGATAATGAAATGATGCTTATATGCAAGGTGTGCACATGTACACACACACTCCTTTAAGATTTGTATTATGTCAAGTTGAGCAAAAAAAGGGGAATCTTGAGGTGGACACACTTCGTGAGTTGAGATGTAGTGTCTAGTAACAACCTCTCCATTTCCTAGTGAGCTTTCTAAGATAGACTATTATGTTGAGAAATCCGTGTGGAGTTATGCCTAGCACCGAGAGGATATGAAGGGGAAGTGGATTGCACTTCGTTAGTTGATATGTTGTAATCCAAAGTACCTCTTGAGATGAGTACTCCTCGTTAGTAGAGAGTGAGTTACTTAGTAACAATCTCCTTATCCCTTAACTATGTGCCCGCATAGGTGTAGCTATTGGAAAAGCCATGTAAACGCTAAGAAGCATGACCTTACACTCGGCAAGTAAGGATCCCTCATCCGATAGGGGTTAATATCGGGATTCCATGTCTAGCTCTCATGGTCTTTGTCGGTTAAGCTAACTCCCACAAAAGAATTGTTTTGAAACTAATTATCTTGTGTATTGGTGAAATTGTGTATGTATGTCGTGAAGTGCTCAATCCACATTAGTTACCAAGTAGGAGCATTGAGTGGGAGTAGTAGTATGGGATGCTATTCTCACATTGCACTTGGTGTGACCTATACCTACTATGGGAGAAGAGTACCTTCATGAAATCCGTGTGAATGAGTACTATGGTGTAGTGTTATGGAGGATTATTGTGGAGTACTTGAGTAAATGGAATCCATTAGGAGTACTAAGTGGGAGTGGTAGTATGGGATGCTACTCTCACATTGCACTTGGTATGACCTATATTTCCATGAGTGTTTTGCATATGTTAGCCAAGGGCGTGGATTTGGTTTCTAACGAAGTAAGCCTAAGATTAGGTAGTTTTAAGGATCGCTTTGGTGTGCTTTGAAGGGAGGTGTAATGAGAGTCCCTTCTTGGCTCACCTTAGGGAGTCTTAGAATAACCTTGGGTTAGGGCAACTTCAAAGAAAAAGGGTTCATATGACTTGGACCGTGCCTTTCACTGTAAGGTCTTCATTGTAAGAATTCAAAATGTTCACTATGATGCTTTATTCAATTTTATTGCAAGTTTAGCAAAGTTAATTGAAATGTTCCTTTTGTTTACTTTAAGTTTGGTAAGATAGCCATAAAGTGTTAATTGTTGATTCTTATGTGGGTTTGCTTCTAGATTCATGAAGGTTATATTTGAATTGCATAAAAGCTATCTTTACTAAAATGTCCCTTTTTGCATGTTTTTGCATATGCCATACTTAGTACATTGTTGTACTAACCCCATACTTTTTATACCTTATGAGTATAGGTTGGAAGCCTTTGGAGGATCGAAGTTGAAGCTTGGGAATTCTATCTCTCAAGTCTTGGGTATGTCCTCATATATTCGAGGACTTAGTTTTATGTTTCTTAGTTTCCTTATTAAAGACTTAAAAATGTATTTACTTTTATTGTAAAGGGCCGTGTCCCTAAGATTCCAAATTGTGTCTTTAAGTTGGCTTGTGACGATAAGATTTCTTATTATTTATGAAAAGACTCCTTTTATTATTATTATCGTGAAAAGTTTATAATTCCGCACTACTTTTCATGCTTTATGTTATGAATGATAGTTAGAGGGCTTGTACGAGACCCCAAAGGGGTCAAGTACGCCCGGTCACGATTCGAAAGTTTTCCCTAACTTCTAGGGGGTGCTTTCGGGTCGTGACAGTCATGAGTTGGGTCAAATTCATAAGGGCAGCCCTTAACTCTGCGTTAGTCATATCCCAAACATAGGGATCTTGAGGGCCTTGGGCCATAGGAGGCATTTGGGGCACAAGAGGCTTTTGAGGTTCCTCGGGCTCATGAGGGGGGACCACCTCATTCACATCCTCATGGTCAACTATAGGGACTTGGTCAACACAGGGAGGGATCCTCTCATTATCTACACTTCCCTCCTCCCTTCTAGAGGTTGTCTCGTATTCATGTCCTATCAACACAAAGAGAAAAGGTTGAGAAAAGACATGGTATAGAACTCAACTCTATGGCAAGACACTAGAATAATGAAGAAAATGAAACTTCTATCATCTTATAGCCTCTCACTCATGGGTGTGTCGCTACTCACAACGACGAAAAAGACTCTACTAGACGTGTCTTGTCAGACTTTGGACCCTAAACCATTTCCCAAAACCTTATGCTCTGATACAAAGTTTGTAACAACACACAAGTACACCCTAGAAGAAGTGGACACCCTTAGGTAAGAACAAGGCGTACTTGACCCTTTGGGGTCTTGTACAAAACTCTTAACTATCGATCATTACATAAGATATGAAATGTAGTGCAGATTTAAAACGTTTCACAACATTTATAATAATAAGGAAACTTCTTTCATAAATACTAAGAATAGTCTCATCGTCACAAGCAAACTTAAAGACACGAAATAAATATCTTAGGGACACGTTCCTTTATATTGAAAGTAATAAATATTAAGTCTTAGTAAATAGAAACTAAGAAACATAAACTATGTCCTCGAATATATGAGGACATAGCAAGTCTTGAGAGAGTCGATTCCCAATCTTTGCCTTCTAGAATTCTTCCTACCTCCAACCTATACGTATAGAGTATTGAAAAGTATGGGTTTAGTACAAACAATGTACTAAGTATGGCATATACAAAATCATGCAAAAGGGACATTTTAGTAGAAACAAGCTTTCATGCCAATTAGGTAAAACCTTCATAAATATAAATTTAAAATAGTATAAGAATCATCATTTATCACATACAATAGAACTCCCATGATTTTAGGACCAAGACATATTTTTACAGTAAGCTCAAGTAACTTTACAGTCAACATTCATATCAAAACCCAATGAACTCATTTCTTTGAGGTTTCCCTAACCAAGTTATCCTAAGACTCACTAAGTTAAGACATGAAGGAACTGCCCATACACCCCTTCGATACACACCTAAGTGATCCTTAAGACTACCAACCATAAGCTTACCTCGCACGGGAAACAAGTCCACACTTTATAACTAGACATTAGAAGAACATTCATGCATTAAGGACTTCACATAAGTGCCCTACTCCAATGGGACTTGTAAGTTACACTAAGTGCAATGTGAAAGTAGCATCCCATACTACTACTCTCATTTAGTGCTCCTTAAGGATTCCCTTGGATCAGGCACACCACATTCATCATTCATACTTCATCATATAAGACCTAACTTTAACATGCTTTCTTAACATTAGACCTTAAGTCATATAACTTCATTTACAACACATGATAACTCATTCATACACTTCATATAAAACACACCAAGACTCCCCTTTCGAGTGTCAACTTGTGCAATAGATGAATAACGTCCCATACCACCACCTACCCTAAGTAGTACACTCTTTAGAAAACTTAGTTCATTCATTCTTTTGTGGGGGCTAGCTTAACCTTCATATACCATGAGAGCTATACATGAAATCCCGATATTAGCCCTTATCTGATGAGGGATCCCCACTTGTTTAGAGTAGGGTCATTCTTTTAGCTTTTACATGGCTTCCCCAATAGCTACACCTATGCGGGCACATAGTTAAGGGATAAGGAGATTTCTACTAAGTAACTCATTCTCTACTAACGAAGAGTACTCATCTCAATAGGTACATTGGAATAATATATCTCAACTCATGAATGTAACCATCCCTTTTTCATATCCTCTCGGTGCTAAGCATAACTCCCCCACGGAGTCCTAAATATTCATTACTATAGTTTAAGGACAACTAGTGGAGACCACATCTCAACTCACGAAGGGTATCCATCCTCCGACCTATCTTAGAAAGCTCTTTGGAGATAGTGGGATTGCTTCTAAACACTTTATCTCAACTCATGAAGAGTGTTCACCACAAAACTCCCCTTATTCATATTCATCAACTTCATTCATTCATTTTAGTGTGAATATGTGTGTTTGTGCATGTGAACACACCTTTCACATAATCTCCATTTAATTAACATAGAATTCTAGACATGCTTACACCTTCATTCATCATATCTCACACACTAGCATGCTCAACATGTACACATACTTTAATTTTAGACATAATCTAAACAAGCCGTACAATTCAAGTTTCACAAGACATGTGAACAAGAACATCATCATTTCCAGTTTACTTCATATATAAAGCCTTCAAGGCCATACTCACAATACACACAGAAATGCAATATACTCAAGAACTTCAAGTAAACACTGCCACCAAAGATGGACCATACCACTCAAGAGCATTTCACAGTAAGAGATAAACAATATGATAAACTTACCATTCATTCAAGATTTCACCACCTACTCACAATTTCTCAAAAACTTTATCACAAAAATAGCCCTTAGATCAGTAGGTAAAACATAATTTCATCAGAAGGAAACCATAGTTCAAACATTACATAATCATGTTCGTTTAACTCATTTCTTAAGCTAAAAGTTGGAAATATTCATAAGCATGGGTTCATTAGGATTTTGATGTTAAAATAGTCAACTAATACTAAAAACAACATATTTGAATCATTAAAATATTTTGATATGAAGACCCATGCTTAGAGTCAAAGATAGAAGAAGATAGAGTTTTAAAACCCCTTTTTGAAATCTTTTAGAAATGACTCCTTGAATAGAAGAGAGTTCAAGGATGACTACCATACCTCAATGAGAAGAAACCTACAAATATTTTATGAAGAACACGTCCACGACCAGCCCTCCTATCCCTACCTTGAGTTTTAGCTTCTATGGGGTTTGAGAGAGTCTAACCTGAGGGAGGGGTTTTGAGTTTTTGAAAATGAATTCGAAAATTAGGTCTTAGTGCTTGAACCCTATTAATACACCTAAAAGATCCTAAAATAATCATCCATGGTTCATAAAATACTTTGGGTGGATTTACCATACACCCCAACCCTTGGTAGAAAATTGACAGCTTTTACTGGAACCACCAACGGCCCACAAACGACGGAGCGTAGTCCAGACTATGCCCCTTAGATGGGGTCCATCGTTTGGGTCTAAAGTTCTACCTTGTGCAGGACTTAAAGAACTTGCAAAGAAAATCGACTCCCAAGGTTGACGAGCCGTCGTTTGACCAATGGTCTGTCCCTTGTGGCCGTCCTTGGTCACTGCTTGGCAGCATCCTGCCAAAGAGATGGGGTCCTCTTCTACGCCGCTCATGTGTCCTAGGTGGAGTGGTACCCGGATGTTGAACCCCTATACATGGTCATCTAGGTTTTAGGATTATCCCACATCAATTTCAATCAAAACGAACCCATAAAACTCGCTAAATCACACAAAGACGCACAAGCACTTTCTAAGGCTCACCTTCCGAACGTTATGGATGTTCTCGGACGTTTGAATTCCAAACTCAACCAAAAATTACATAATGCCTCAAAACATCATTATTAACCATTTTAACATAAAATTTCCTCATCAGACACAAGCAAAGATCTACTTCACCTTATTTCATTTTAGGGTGTTAGAGTTCAAGCTTCACGCGTGGCGTGTGCGCATCGGCTGTGCGACATCCTTCGTGGCCTACACGCATCGGCCAATGTCATATGACATAGGCCAAGGCATGCAAGCATCATCTGTGGCGTGTGCACATCAGTTGGGCAACATCAGTCGTGGCGTACGCGCATCGAGCAACAGAAGAAGACACCGGTTATGTCCTGAACACATCTAACGTAGCATGTGTATATATGGAAAACAACGCTTGCCAATGTCAGGCAACATCTTCAAAAGCATGCATGCATCGAACGTGGTGTGTGCACATCAATTAGGTGTCATCAGTCATGGCCTGCAAGCATCGGACGTTGCATGTGTGCAAGTGGCAAACGACGTCTTCCATTGGCATCAACATCAGCCAAGGCCTACAAGCTTCACGCGTGGCGTGTGCGCATCGTCTTGGCGACATCATTCGTGGCCTACACGCATCGTCCAACATCATATGACATCGTCCAAGGTCGTCAAGCTTGAACTGTGGCATGTGCGGATCGACTGGGCAACATCAGTTGTGGCCTTCTAGCATCGGCCAATGTTAGGAGACATCGTCCAAGGCATGCAGGCATCAAACATTCTGTGTGCGCATGGATTGGGCGACACCGGTCGTGTCCTGTGCGCATTGGCCAAAGGCCGATGACATCAGTCATGGCCTTCAAGCATCAGATGTTACATGTGCTTGTATTGGCAAATGATATCTGCCAATGTCAGGCGGCATAGGCCAAGGCATGCACTTGTCAAATGTGGTGTGTGCGCATCAGCTAGGCGACATCGGTCATTGCCTGCACGCATCACACATAGCTTGTGCACAAATGGAAAACGACGTCTGCCAATGGCATCAGCAACAGCCAAGTCATTCAAGCATCACTCATTGAGTGTTTGCATATGTAGGGCGACATCGGTCATGGCCTGCGAGCATAAGCCAATATAAGATTACATCGCCAAGGACTGCACACATCAAACATGGATTGTGCACATCATTTAGGCGACATCAGTCGTGGGATGTTCACATTGGGTTGACGACATCGGTCATGGCCTAGACGTATTGGTCAGGCGAAGTTGGCCAATGACAGATAACATCATCAAAGGCCTGCACACATCTGACGTGTCCAGCGTGCATCGCCAGGCTACGTCACTCAATGTAAAGTACCATTAGTCAAGGTATGCATACATCTAACATGACATTTACACATTGACTGGGAGAAATTGACATATTTCATTCAGCATCAACTCATTTTTACATTCATCTGACGTGGAATGTGCACGTTAGCCAACAACACGCATCATCGTCTAAGAGACTTTGGCCGTGGTGTGCCCGCATCAGTCGTGGCCTATGCACCTTGCTTAGCCGATGTTGACCATGGACTGCCCGCATTTTGCACATTACTTAGTCGTCTATGGGCGTGGCCTAAAAATATCTTTCAGCCAACGTTTGGTGTGGCCTGCCCCCATCGCCCTAGGCCTACACACAACTATGAGTGATGTCAGACATGGCCTGCCCGCATTGACATTGGCCTGCACACAACGTTAAACCAACATTGGACGTGGCCTACATACATCGATTTTCTCATGATGAACATGGTCTGCCCTTATGGTATTTATCATACACATGTCGGTCTGCCGACGTCAAACGTCGTCTAGCTGCATCGTTCGTGGCCTGCATACATCAATCTAGGGACGTCGGACATTGCGTGACCACATTGTTGAAATAAAGAAACTTAAGGTTACTATATTTATTTGTGAATTTGTGGCGTTAATTTCATATTTTTCGTAATTTTTCTATTTTTTATTAATTAATTACGCAACTTTTGGAGATTTGCCAGGAAAAAAATAATTATTTAAAAAAATAGTTGAAATATTTGAAATTATTTTATTTATGGTTACTATAATTATACGTGAATTTTTGGCATAAATTTTATATTTTTATCATATTTTTCCTATTTTTTATTAATTAATTACTTATTTTTGATATTTGACGAAAAAATAAAAAAATTGTTAAATTTAAGGTAACTTTATTTATTTGTAAATTTTTGGCGTTAATTTTATATTTGCTTCATATTTTTCCTATTTTTTATAAACTAATTTCTCATTCTCGAGATTTGCTTAAAAAATTAAAAATTATAAAAAATTGTTAAAATTGTTGAATTTAAAGTTACTCTATTTATTTGTAAATTTTTGGCGTTAATTTTATATTATTATAATATTAAATCTATTTTTATAAATTAATTACTCATATTCATGATTTTCGAAAAAAAATAAAAATACAAAAAACATTTTTGAAATTTATAGATTTTTATATATAAAAATTATTTATGATAAAAAGCAAATGCGTGTTTGTACCTTAGAACGTACATATTTGGGTTGTACGTGTTCATTATGATTCATTGGAAAACCGATGTATACTTCTCTAAGTCATAATTGGTTCAACATAATCAAAAGCTGAATGTGGGCCACGCATAGGACCTAGCATGTGAGCATCAGACATGCACATAGGGGAACGAAAGACGACATGAGTCATGGCCCGTACGCAACGGATGTGCGCATATGGAAAATGATGTCCACCAACATCCCGCGACATCCTCACGTGCACACATCAAATGTGGTGTGTGCACAACAACAGGCGACATCGGTCATTGTTTGCACTCATCAAACATTGCATATGTGCATCAGTTGGGCGACATAAGTCGTGGCATGCGCACATCGGCCAACGACGGCCGACATCAGTAATGGCCTGCACACATTGGAAGTGCGCACATGGAAAACGATGTCTACCAATGTCAGGGGACATCGTCCAAGGTCTTTACGCATCAAACAGGTTGTGTGCGCATTGACTAGCGACAAAGGTTGTGGCCTGCGCATATCGGCCAATGGTAAACGAGATCGTTCATGGCTTGCACGCATCAGTGTAACATGTGCACATATGGAAAACACATGTGTAGACGTCAAGTGACACTGGCCAAGGTCTACACGCATCAAATGTGGTATGTGCGCAAAGGCAGGCGACGTCGGTCATGTCCTACTCGCATCAGATGTTGCATGTGCTAATCAGCTTGGGGACATTAGTCATGGCATGCGCGCGTCGACAACGCCAGCTGTCATCGGTCATGGACTGCTTGCATTGGACGTGCGCATATGGCTAACGACATCTACCAATATCAAGCGAAATCCTCCAAGGCATGCACGCATCAAACATGGTGTGTGCACATCGATCGGGCGACATCAGTCATGGCTTGCACGCATCGGCCAACAGCAGAAGACATCGGTCATGGCCTACATGCATCGGGCGTAGCGTGTGCGTATATGGAAAATGATGTCTGCCAATATTAGGCGACATCTTTCAAGGCATGCATGCATCAAACCTGGTGTGTGCACTAAAGCTAGGCGTCATCGGACGTAGTATGTGCGCAAGTGGCAAACGACGTCTTCCAATGGCATCAGCATCATACAAGGCATGCAAGCTTCACACGTGGCGTGTGTGCATAGGTTGGGCGATAATATTCGTTGCATACACGCATCGGCCAACGTAATATGACATCGGCCAAGGCCTGCGAGCATCAGTTTTCGCGTGTGTACATTGGCTGGGAGACATCACTCGTGGCTTGCGCGTATCGGCCAATAGAAGAAGATAGTGGTCATGGCCTGCACGCATCGGGTCTAACATGTGAGTATATGGAAAACGATGCCTGCCAATGTCATGTGACATCTTCGAAGGCATGCATGCATCAAACGTGGTGTGTGCGCATCAACTAGTCCTCATTGATCGTTATCTATAAGCATTAGACGTAGCATGTCCGCAAGTGGGAAACAACGTCTTCCAATGGCATCAGCATCAACCAAGGCCTGCAAGCTTCACGTGTAGCGTGTGCACATCGACTGGGCGACATCATTCGTGGCGTACACGCATCGGCTAATGTCATATGACATCGTCCAAGTCATGCAAGCGTCAGTTGTGGCGTGTGGACATCGGCTGGGCAACATCTAGCGTGGCCTGCGTGCATCGGTCAATAGAAGAATATATTGGTCATGGCCTACACGCATCGGGTGTATCATATGCGTATATAAAAAATGACGCCTACCAATGCCAGGCGAGATCTGCCAAGGCATGCATGCATCAAACATGGTGTGTGCACATCATCTAGGCCTCATCGGTCATGTCTTGCACTCATTGGCAGGCTACGTCACTCAACGGCACGTACCATCAGTTAAGGTATGTATTCATCTAATATGGCACGTGCGAATTGGCTGTACGAAATTAGCGTCTTCCATTCAGCATCAATCAATTTTAACATGCATCTTACGTGGAATGTGCATGTCGGCCAACGACATGCGTCATCGGCCAGGAGACATTGGTCATTGAGTACCCGCATAAGTCGTGGTCTATGCACCTTGCTCAACCGAAGTTGACTGTGGACTGCCCGCATTGTTCACATTACTTAGTCCTCTTTGGGCGTGGCCTACAAATGTCGTTCAGCCAAAGTTTGGTGTGGCCTGCCCCCATCGCCCTTGGCATACATACAACTGTCATCGACGTTGGACATGGCCTGCCTTCATCGACTTTGGCCTGCACACAATGTTAAACGAACGTTGGACGTGGCCTGCATACATCTATTTGCCACGTCGAACATAGGATGTCTTTATCATATTTAGCATACACACATCGGTCTGCTGACGTCGAACGTCGTCTGGCTGCATCGTTCATGGCCTGCATACATCGGTTTGGGGACATCGGACGTTGCGTGATCACATTGTTGAAATAAAGGAACTTAAGGTACTAAATTTATTTGTGAGTTTTTATCGTTAATTTCATATTTTTTCATAATTTTCCTATTTTTATTAATTAATTATGCATTTTTTTTGGATTTGCCGGGAGAAAAATAATTATTCAAGAAAATGGTTGAAATTGTTGAATTTAAGGTTACTATAATTATATGTGAATTTTTGGCGTAAATATTAGATTTTTATCATATTTTTCCTATTTTTTATTAATTAATTATTCATTTTCCGGATTTGACAAAAAAGTACAAATTCAAAAATAATTAATGAAATTTTTGAATTTAAGGTAACTATACTTATTAGTGAATTTTTGGCGTTAATTTTATATTTTTCCTATTTTTTATAAATTAATTACTCATTCTTGAGATTTGCTTAAAAAAATAAAAATTACAAAAAAATGTTGAAATTGTTGAATTTAAGATTACTCTATTTATTTGTGAATTTTTGGCGTTAATTTTCTATTTTTATAATATTAAGTCTATTTTTATTTATTAATTACTCATATTATTTATTTGCCGGAAAAAATAAAAATAAAAAATAATTGTTGAAAACTATATTTTTATATATATAAAAGTTATCTATGATAAAAAGCAGATGCGTGTTGGTACCTTTGAACGTACATATTTGGGTTGTACATGTTCATTATGATTCATTGGAAAAACGATGCCTATTCCTCTAAGTTAGAATCAGCACAACGTAATCAAGAGCTCCATGTGGGCCACGCATAGGACGTAGCATGTGGGCATCAGACATGCGCATCCGCGAACGACAGACGTAATCAGTCATGGCCCGCATGCATCGGATGTGCGTATATGAAAAATGATGTCCACCAACATCAGGTGACATCCTCGAAGGCCAGCACGCATCAAACGTGGTGTGTGCGCATCGACGGAGCGACATCAGTCGGGGCTTACGTACTTAGGCCAACGACAAACGACATTGGTCATGGCATGATCGAAATGGTGTAACATGTGCACATATGGAAAACGTCGTTTGCAGATATCAGGCGACATCGGTCTTGGTTTGCACGCATCAAACGATGCATGTGTACATCAGCTGGGCAACATCAGTAGTGGCATGCGCACATCAGCCAACGACAAAACATCGGTCATGGCCTACACACATCGAAAGTGAGCATATGGTAAACGACGTCTACAAATGTCAGAGGACATCGTCCAGGGGTTTTACGCATCAAATGGGTTGTGCGCGCATTGACTCGGTGACAAAAGTTGTGGCCTGCGCATATCGTCCAATAGAAAACGACATCGGTCATGGCCAACATGCATCAACGTAACATGTGTGCAAATGGAAAACAACGTCTGCAGAAGTCAGGAGACATTGGCCAAGGCCTACACACATCAAACGTGGTGTGTGCACAATGGCAGGCAACATCGTTCATGGCCTGCACGCTTCTGATATTGCATGTGCTAATCATCTTGGTGGCATCGGTCCTGACCTGCGCAAAAATGCCAGCCGTTATCGGTCATGACCTGCTTGCATCATACGTGCGCATACGGCGAACGACGTCTACAAAAATCAGGCGACATCGTCCAAGGCATGCAGGCATCAAATATGGCGTGTGCGCATCAATCGGGTGACATCAGTCATTGCCTATGCACATCGGCCAACATAAGAAGACATCGTGCATAGCCTGCACGCATCGGCCAACGTCATATGACATCGGACCAACCCTGAAAACATCAGTTATGGCATGTACACATCGGCTGGGCAACATTAGTCGTGGCCTTCGCGCATCGGCCAACAGAAGAAGACAGTGGTCATGGCCTGCACCATCGGCCGTAGCATGTGCGTATATGGAAAACGACGCCTTCCAATGTCAGGCGACATATGCCAAGGCATGCATGCATCAAACGTGGTACGTGTGCATCGACTGGGTGACATCAGTCATGGCGTGCGTGCATCAGAAAACAGCAGAAGACATCGGTAATGGCCTGCACGTATTGGGCGTAGCATGTGCGTATATGGAAAATGACGCCTGCCATTGTCAGGAGACATCTTCCAAAGCATGCATGCATCAAACGTGGTGTGTGCATGTCACCTATGCGTCATCGGTCATTGTCTGCAAGCATCATACGTAGCATGAGCGCAAGTGGCAAACAACGTCTTCCAATGGCATCAGCATCAACCAAGGCATCCAAGATTTAAGTGTGACGTGTGCGCATCGGCTGGGCGACATCTTTCGTGGTCTACGCCATCGGCCAAAGTCATATGACATCGGCCAAGGCCTGCAAACATTAGTTGTGGCGTGTGCACATCGGCTGGTCGACATCAGTCATGGCCTGTGCGCAATGGCCAACAAAAGAAGACAACGGTCATGGCCTGCACACATCGGGCGGAGCATGTGCGTATCTGGAAAACGACGCCTGCCAATGTCGGGAGACATCTTCCAGGGCAAGCATGCATCAAATGTGGTGTATGTACATCAACTAGGCGTCATCAGTCATGGCCTGCAAGCATCGGATGTAGCATGTGCCCAAGTAGAAAACGACGTCTTCCAATGGCATTAGCATTAGCCAAGGCCTGCATGCTTCACGTGTTGCATGTGCGCATCGGCTGGGTGAGATCATTCGTGGCCTTCAAGCATAGGTAAACGTCATATGACATCATCCAAGGCCTGCAAGCATTAGTTGTGGCGTGTGCGCATCGACTTGGTGACATCAGTTGTGATCTTCTTGCATCGGCCAATATCAGGCGACATCATCCAAGGCATGCATGCATCACACATTGTGTGTGCGCATCGATTGGGAAACATTGGTCGAGCCTGCGTGCATTGTCCAAAGGAAGACGACATCGGTTATGGCTTGCATGCATCGGATGTTGCATGTGCTTGTATTGGCAAACGATGTCCGCCAACGTCAAGCGGCATCAAACAAGGCATGCACACATCAAATATGGTGTGTGCGCATCGGTTAGGTGACATCAGTCAATGCCTGCACGCATCAGACATATCTTTTGCGCATGTGGAGAACGACGTCTGCCAATGGCATCAGTAACAACCAAGCCTGAAAGTATCACCCATGGCGTGTGCGCATCAGTAGGGTGACATCAGTGATATCATGCGACCATCGTCTATCGTCAGATGACATTGGCTAAGGCCTGCACACATCAAACATGGATTGTGCCCATCGGGTGGGCGACATGAGTCGTGGCATGTGCAAATTGTCTTGGCGACATCGGTCATGGCCTGGACGCATCGATCAAGCAACTTTGACCAACGACAAACATCATCATCAAAGGCCTGCACGCATCTGATGTGTCCTGCATGCATCAACAAGCTATGTCACTCAACAAAAGGTACCATCAGTCAAGGCATGCATGCATCTAACGTGGCATGTGTACATTGGCTAGGCGAAATTAGCATCTTCCATTCAGCATCAACTGATTGTTACATACTTTTGACGTAAAATGTGCATGTTGTCCAGCGGCACGTATCATCGGCTAGGAGACTGTGGACGTGGAGTACCCTCATTAGTCGTGGCCTATACACCTTGCTCATCCGACGTCGACTATAGACTACCCGCATTGTGCACATTATTTAGTCGTCTTCCTGTGTGTCCTACAAACATTGTTCAGCCTACATTTTGCGTGACCTCGCCCCATTGCCCTTGGCCTACACACAAATGTTATCGACGTCGGACATGGCCTGTCCACATCGACTTTTGCCTGCACACAACGTTAAACCAACATCGGATGTGGCGTACATACATCTATTTGTTGACGTCGAACGTGGGTTGCCCTTATTGTATTTAGCATACACACATCGTTCTTCCGACGTCAAACGTCAACTGGCTGCATCGTCCGTGGCCTGCATACATCGGTTTGGGACGTCAGACGTTGTGTCACCGCATTGTTCAAATAAAGGAACTTAAGGTAACTAAATTTATTTTTAAATTTTTACCGTTAATTTTACATTTTTTTTTTACAATTTTCCTTATTTTTATTAATTAATTATGCATTTTTTTGGAAATGCCAGGAGAAAAATAATTATTGAAGAAAATAGTTGAAATTGTTGAATTTAAGGTTGCCATAATTATATGTGAATTTTTGGCATAAATTTTATATTTTTATCATATTTTTGTTATTTTTGTATTAATTAAGTATTCATTTTCAGGATTTGACGAAAAAAATATAAATTCAAAAAAATTGTTGAAATTTTTGAATTTAAGGTTATTATATTTATTTATGAATTTTTGGCGTTAATTTTATTTTTTTATCATATTTTCCCTATATTTTATAAATTAATTACTCATTCTCGAGATTTGCTCAAAAAAATAAAAATTACAAAAAATTGTTGAAATTGTTGAATTTAAGGTTACTCTATTTTTTTTTGAAATTTTGGAGTTAATTTTATAATTATAATATTAATTCTATTTTTATTAATTAATTACTCATATTCGTGATTTGTCGAAAAAAATAAAGAAAAAAAAATTGTTGAAAACTATATTTTTATATATAAAAAAGTTATTTATGATAAAAAGCAAATGTGTGTTTGTACCTTTGAATGTACATATTTGGGTTGTACATGTTCATTATAATTCATTGAAAAAACGATGCCTACTCCTCTAAGTCAGAATCGGCACAACGGAATCAAGAGCTCCATGTGGGCCACACATAGGACGTAGCATATGGGCATTAGACATGTGCATCGGCGAACGATATCTGATATCGGTCATGACCCGCACGCATCAGACGTGCGCATATGGAAAATGTCGTCCACCAACATCAGGCGACATCTTCGAAGGCTCGCACACATCAAATGGTGTGTGTGCGCATCGAAAAAGCAATATCATTCGTGGCTTGCATAAATCGTCCAACGACAAACGACATTGGTCATGGTCTGCACGCAATGGCATAACGTGTGCGCATATGGAAAACGTCATTTGCAGATGTCAGACGACATCGGCCAAGGCATGCACGCATCGTATGTGGTGTGTGTGCAATGACAGGAGATATTGGTCATGGTTTTTACGCATCAAATGATGCATGTGTGGATCAGCTGGGCGACATCAGTCATGACATACGCACTTCGGACAACGACGGCCAACATCGGTTATGGCCTGCACACATCGAAAGTGTGAATACGGCAAAGGACGTCTACCAATGTCAGAGGACATCGTACAAGGGCTTTACACATCAAACGGGTTGTGTGCGCAATGACTAGGTGACAAAGTTTGTGGCCTGCACATATCAGCTAATGACAAACAACATCGGTCATGTCCCACGCGCATTAGCGTAACAGGTGCGCATACGAAAAACAACATCTAAGTACATCAGGCGACATTGCCCAAGGCCTACACACATCAAACGTGGTGTGTGTGCAACGTCAGGCGATATCAGTCATGGCCTGCATGCTTCAGATGTTGCATGTGCTAATCAGCTTGGCAACATCAGCCATGGCATGCTCGCGTCGACAACGCTAGCCGTCATCGGTCAAGACCTGCTTGCAAGGACGTGCGCATATGGCTAACGACGTCTACCAATATCAGGCGACATCGTCCAAGGCATGCACACATCAAACATGGTGTGTGCGCATCGACCACGAGAAATCAGTCATGGCCTGCGCGCGTTGGCCAAAAGCAGAAGACATCAGTCATGGCCTGCACGCATCAGGCGTAGCATGTGTGTATATGGAAAATGATGCCTGCCAATGTTAGACAACATCTGCCAAGGCATGAATACATCAAACGTGGTGTGTGCAGATCAACTAAGCGTCATCGGTTATTGTTTGAGAGCATCGGACATAACATGTGTGCAAGTGGAAAATGACATCTTCTAATGGCATCTGCATCAGCCAAGGCCTGCAAGCTTCACGCGTGGCATGTTCACATTGTCTAGGCGACATCATTCTTGGCCTACACGCATTAGCCAATGTCATATGTAATCGGCTAAGGCCTGAACGAATCAGTTGTGGCATGTTCACATCGGGTAGGCGACATCAGTCGTTGCCTGCGCGCAGCGGCCAACAGAAGAAAAAAAGGTCATGGCGTGCACGCATCGGGAGTAGCATGTGCGTATATGGAAAATGACGCCTGCCAATGTAAGGCGACATCTGCCAGGGCATGCATGCTTCAAACTTGGTGTGTGCGCATCGACTGGGTGACATCAATCATGTACTGTGCGCATCAGCCATTAGCAGAAGACATCGGTCATGCCCTGCACGCATCGTGCGTCGCATGTTCGTATATGGAAAACAACGCCTGCTAATGTAAGGCGATATCTGCCAAGGCATGCATGCATCAAATGTGGTGTGTGCACATCAGCTAGGCTTCATCGGTCATTGTTTGCAAGATTCGGATGTGGCATGTGCGCAAGTGGCAAACGACGTCTTCCAATGGAATCAACATCAACCACGGCTTACAAGCTTCACCCGTGGCGTGTGAGCATCTGCTGGGGAACATAATTTGTGGCCTACACTGTCGGCCAATATCATATGATACGGCTAAGTCCTGCAAGCATCAGTTATGGCGTGTGCACATCAGCTGGTCGACATTAGTCGTGGCCAATGCGCATCAGCAGACAGAAGAAGACAGTGGTCATGGGCTACATGCATCGGGCTTAACATGTGTGTATATGGAAAACGACGCTTGCCAATGTCAGGAGACCTCTGCCAAGACATGCATTCATTAAACGTGGTGTGTTAACATCAACTAGGCATCATCGGTTATGGCCTGCGAGCATCAGAAGTAGCATGTGCGCAGGTGGCAAACGACGTCTTCCAATGGCAACTGCATCATCCATGGCCTGTAAGCTTCCCATGTGGAATGTGCGAATCCACTAGGTGACATGATTCGTAGCTTACACGAATCGTCCAACATCATATGACATCGTCCAAGGCCTGCAACATTAGTTGTGGCGTGTGTGCATCTTCTGGGCGACTTCAATGGTGGCCTTCTTGCATCGGCCAATGTCAGGCGACATTGTCCAAGGCATGCACACATCAAACATTGTGTGTGAACATCGATTGGGCGACATCGGTTGTGGCCTGCGCGCATTGGCAAAAGGTAAATGACATCTGTAATAGTATGTACACATGTGATGTTGCATGTGCTTGTATTGGCAAATGATGTCTTCAATGTAAGGCGGCATCACCCAAGGCATCCACACATCATATGTGGTGTGTGAGCATCGTCTAGGAAACATCGTTCATGGCCTGCACGCATAAGACATAGCTTGTGCGCATGGGGCGAACGACGTCTACCAATGGCATCTACAATAGCCAAGGCCATCAAGCATTACCCATGGCGTGTGCGCATGTTTAAGCTGACATCGCTCATAAACTGTGAGCAACAGCCAACGTCAGATGACATCGTCCAATCCTTCAAACATCGAACGTGGAGTGTGCACATCGGTTGGGCGACATCAGTCGTGGCATGTGCACATTGGCTTGCCAACATCAATCATGGCATGCATGCATTGGTCATTCGATGCCGGTGATGACTGGCAGCATCATCAAAGTCCTGCACGCACCTGACGTGTCCTGCGTGGATCGGCAAGCTACATCACTCAATGACAGGTACCATCAGTCAAGGCATGCAGGCATCTAACGTGGCATGTCACATCGGCTGGGCGAAATTGGCGTCTTCCATTCAACATTAACCGGTTCTTACATGTATCTGACGTGGAATGTACACGCTGGCCAACGGCACGTGTCATCGTCCAGGAGACATTGGTCGTGGAGTACCCGCATCAGTCGTGGCTTATGCACCTTGCTGAGCCGACGAAAACCATGAACTGCTCGCGTTGTGCACAATATATCGTCGTCTTCAGGCGTGGCCTACAAACATCGTTCAACCAATGTTTGGCATGGCCTGCCTCATCTCCCTTGGCCTACACATAACTGTCAGCGACGTCATACATGACTTTCCCGCATCGACGTTGGCCTACAAACAACGTTAAACCAACATCGGTCTACCTACATCAAACATCGTCTGGTTGCATCATTCTTGACCAACATACATAAGTTTGGGGAAGTCTGACGTTCCGCGACCGCATTATTGAAATAAAGGAACTTATGCTTTCTATATTTATTTGTGATTTTTTGGCGTTAATTTCATATTTTCCCTATTTTTTACTAATTAATTACACATTTTTTGGATTTGACGGGAGAAGAATAATTATTCAAAAAAATAGTTGAAATTATTGAATTTAATGTTACTATAATTATATTTTAATATTTGGCTTAAATTTTATATTTTTTATCATATTTTTCCTATTCTTTATTAATTAATTTCTCATTTCTTTGATTTGACAAAAAAAAAATTCAAAAAAATTGTTGAAATTTTTGAATTTAAGGTAACTATATTTATTTGTAAATTTTTTTGAATTTATTTTATATTTTTATCATAGTTTTCCTATTTTATATAAATTAATTAGTCATTCTCGAGATTTGGTCAAAAACATAAAAATTATGAAAAATTATTGAAATTGTTGAATTTAAGGTTACTCTATTTATTTGTGAATTTTTGGCATTTAGTTTATATTTTTATAATATTAGTTCTATTTTTATTAATTAATTACTCATATTTGTGATTTGCCCAAAAAAATAAAAATTCAAAAAAAATATTGTTGAAAACTATATTTTTAAATATGAAAAAGTTATTTATGATAAAAAGCAAATGTGTGTTTTTACCTTTGAATGTACATATTTGGGTTGTACATGTTCAGTATGATTCATTGGAAAAACAATGCATACTCCTCCAAGTCAAAATCGACACAACAGAATCAAGAGCTCCATGTGGGCTATGCATAGGACGTAGCATGTGGGCATCACACATGAATATCGGTGAACGACAAACGACATCGGTCATGGCCTGCGCGCATTGGACGTGCGCATATGGAAAATGACGTCCACCAAAATCAGGTGACTTCCTCGAAGGCCCGCACGCATCAAACGTGGGGTATGCGCATCGACGGAGTGACATCAGTCGTGGCTTACGCGCATCGGCCAATGACAGACGACTTTGGTCATGGCCTGCACGCAATGGCATAACATGTACGCTTATGGCAAACATCATTTGCAGACATTTGGCGACATCGTCCAAAGCCTGCACGCATCGAATGTAGTGTGTGAACAATGGCAGGCGACATCGGTCATGGTTTGCACGCATCAGTCATTGGCTAAAAGATTTGGATGTAGCATGTGTGCAAGTGGCAAACAACGTCTTTGAATGGCATTAACATCAGCCAAGGCCCGCAAGCTTTACACATGGCGTGTGCGCATCGGCTGGGCGATATCTTTCGTGGCCTACACCGTCGGCCAATGTCATATGACATAAGCCAAGGCCTAGCAATAGTTATGGAGTGTGCACATCGTCTAGGCGACATCAGTCGTGGCCTACGCGCATCATCCAACAGAAAAAGACAGCGGTCATGGCCTTCACGCATCGGGCGTAACATGTGCATATATGGAAAGTGATGCCTGTCAATTTCAGGCGACATCTGCCAAGGCATGCATGCATCAAACATGGTCTGTCCACATCAACTAGGCGTCATCGGTCATGTCCTACAAGGATCGGATATAGCATGTGTTCAAGTGGAAAATGACGTCTTTCAATTGCATCAGCATCAGCCAAGGCATGCGAGCTTCACACGTGGTGTGTGCACATCGGCTAGGCGACATCATTCGTGGACTACGCGCATTGTGCAACGTTATATAACATCATCCAAGGTCTGCAAGCATTATCTGTGGCGTTGCGCATCGACTGGGCAAAATCACTTGTTTCCTGCTTGCATCGGCAAATGTTAGGAGACATCGTACAAGGCATGAACACATCACACATTGTGTGTGCACATCGATTAGGCGACATCAGTCGTGGCCTACGCGCATTGGCCAAAGGCAGCCGACATCAGCCATGGCCTGCACGCATCGGATGTTGCATGTGCTTCTATTGGCAACCGATGTCTGCCAATGTCGGGCGACATCGACCAAAGCATGCACGCATCAGATGTGTTGTGCGCGCATCGGCTAGGAGACATCGGTCATGGCCTACACAAATCAGACATAGCTTGTGCGCATATGACGAACGACGTCTGTTAATGGCATCAGCAATAGCCAAGGTCTGCAAGCATCACCCATGACGTGTGCATATCTGTAGGGTGACATCGGTCATGTCCTGCGAGCATCGATCAACGTCAGATGACATCGGCCAAGGCGTGCACGCATCAAACGTGGATTGTGCACATAGGCTGGGCAACATTAGTCGTGGCATGTGCACATCGTCTTGGCGACATCGGTCATGTCCTGGACACATCGGTCAGGCGACATTGTCCAATGATAGGAACAACATCAAAGGCCTGCACACATATTACATGTCCTGCGCGCATCGGCAGGCTACATCACTCAACGGTAGGTACCATCAATCAAGGCATGCATACATCTAACGTGGCATGTGTGCATCGGCTGGGCGAAGTTGGCGTCTTCTATTCAACATCAACCGATTTTAACATTCATCAGAGGTGGAATGTGCACGTCGGCCAACAACACGCGTCATCGGCCAGGAGACTTTGGTCGTGGAGTACCCGCATCAGTCATGGCCTATACACCTTGCTCAGCCAACGTCGATCGTGGACTACACGCATTGTGCACATTACTTAGTCATTTTTGGGCGTGGCAGAAAAACACCGTTAAGCCAACGTTTGGTATGGCCTACCCCCATCTCCCTTAACCTACACACAAATGTCAGTGACGTCGGACATGGCCTGCCGCATTGACTTTGGCCTGCACACAACGTTAAACAACCATCGGATGTGGCCTGCATACATCAATTTGTCGACGTCGAACGTGGGCTTCCCTTGTCTTATTTAGCATACACACATTGGTCTGCCGATGTCAAACGTCGTCTGGCTGTATCTTTCTTTGCCTGCATACATCAGTTTGGGAACGTTTGACGTTGCGTGACCGCATTGTTAAAATAAAAGGAACTTAAGGTTCCTATATTTATGAGTGAATTTTTGGCGTTAATTTCATATTTTCCCTATTTTTATTAATTAATTACACATTTTTTTGGAATTGCCAGGAGAAAAATAATTATTCAAAAAATAGTTGAAATTGTTGAATTTAAGGTTACTATAATTAGATGTTAATTTTTGGTGTAAATTTTATAATTTTATCATATTTTTCCTATTTTTTATGATTTCTTTACTCATTTTTGGGATTTGATGAAAAAAAAATATTCAAAACAATTGTTGAAATTTTTGAATTTAAGGTAACTATATGTATTTGTAATTTTTTGGCATTTATTTTATATTTTATCATATTTTCCTATTTTATATAAATTAATTACTCATTCACGAGATTTGCTCAAAAACATAAAAATTACTAAAAATTATTGAATTTAATAAGGTTACTCTATTCATTTGTGAATTTTTGGCATTAATTTTATATTTTTATAATATTAATTCTATTTTTAATAATTAATTACTAAAATTCTTAATTTGCCTGAAAAAATAAAAATTCAAAAAGAATTATTAAAAACTATATTTTTATAGATATATAAGTTATTTCTGATAAAAACCAAATGTGTGTTTGTACCTTAAAACGTACATATTTGGGTTGTACATGTTCATTATAATTCATTGGAAAAATGACGTGTACTTTTCTAAGTCAAAATCGGTGCAACAGAATCAAGAGCTCCATGTAGGCCATGTATAGGACGTAGCATGTGGGTATCAGACATGCGCATCAGCGAACGACAGATGACATCGGTCATGGCTTGCACGAATCAGACGTGCGCATATGAAAAGTGATGTCCACCAACATCAGACAACATCCTCGAAGGCTTGAACGCATCAACCGTTGTGTGTGTGCATTGACGGAGCGACATCAGACATGGTTTTCGCATATCGGTCAACAGAAGACGACATCGGTCATGGCCTACACGCGACGGTATAACTTGTGCGCATATGGCAAACAACGTTTGCAGATGGTAGGCGACATTAGCCAAGGCATGCACACATTAAACCTTGTGTGTATGCATCGGCTGGGAGACATTCTTCATGGCCTGCACGCATCAGACGTAACATGTGTGGTACTGGAAAACAACGTCTACCACTGTCAGGCGACATCAGCCAAGGCCTGCGCTAATCAAATGTGGTGTGTGCGCAACGGCAGGATACATCGGTCATGGTTTTCACACATCAATCATTGCATGTATGCATCAGATGGGTGATATCACTCATGGCATACGCATATCGGCCAACATAGGCCGACATCGTCATGGTCTGCACATTTCGAAAGAGCGCATATGGAAAACGACATCTACCAATGTCAGGGGACATCTTCCAAGGGCTTTACGCATCAAATGGGTTGTGTACGTATTGATTGAGCGACAAAGGTTGTGGCCTGCGCATATCGGCCAATGGCAAACGACATCGGTCATGGCCTACACGCATCAGCGTAACATGTGCGCATATAAAAAACAACGTGTGCAGACGTCAGGCAAAATTGTCCAAGGCCTACACGCATCAAACGTAGTGTGCGCAATGGAAGGCGACATCAGTCATGGCCTACACGCATAAGATGTTTCATATGCTAATCAGCTTGGTGAAATCGGTCGTGGCATGTGTGCATCGACAATGCAGTTGTCATCGGTCATGTACTGCTTACATCGGACGTGCGCATAAGGCTAACGACGTCTACCACCATCCGGCGACATCGTCCAAGGCATGAACACATCAAACATGGTGTGTGCGCATCAACTGGGCGACATCAGTCATGGCCTGCGCGTATCGGCCAACAGTAGAAGACATCGGTCCAGGACTGTACACATCGGGCGTAGCATGTGCGTATATGGACAACAACATTTGCAGACGTCAGGCGACATCGTCCAAGGCATGCATGCATCAAATATGGTATGTGCACATCAGCTAGGTCTAATCGGTCATTGTCAGAAAGCATCGGACGTAGTATGTGCTCAAGTGGCAAACGACGTCTTCTAATGGCAGCAACATCAGCCAACTCTTTACATGTTGCGTGTACGCATTGGCTGGGCGACATCATTCGTGGCCTACACGCATCGACCAATGTCAAATGACATCGGCCAAGGCCTACAAGCATCAGTTATGGCATTCGCACATCTGCTGGGCGACCTCAGTCGTGGCCTACGCATATCGGCCAATAGAAGAAGAAGACGGTCATGGCCTGCACACATCAGGCGTAGCATGTGCTTACATGGAAAACGACGCCTGCCAATGTCAGGCGACATCTGCCAAGGCATGCATGCATCAAATATGATGTGTGCGCATCGACTAGGTGACATCAATCATGGCGTGCGCGCATCGGCCAACAGTAGAAGACATCAGGCATAGCCTGCACGCATCAGGCGTAACATTTGCGTATATGGAAAACGATGCATGCTAATGTGAGGCGACATCTGCCAAGACATGCATGCATCAAACGTGGTGTGTGAACATCAGCTAGGCGTCATCAGTAATTGTTTCCAAGTATAAGACGTAGCATGTGTGCAAGTGCCAAACGACGTCTTCCAATGGCATTAGCATCATCCAATTCCTCCAAGCTTCACGTGTGGCATGTGCGCATCGACTAGGCGATATCATTCATGGCCTACACGCATTGGGCAATGTATTATGACATCGGCCAAGGACTACAAGCATCAGTTGTGGCATGTGCAAATCGGTTGGGCGACATCAGTCATGGCCTGCGTGGATCGACCAACAGAAGCAGACATCAGTCATAGCCTATACGCTTCCGGCGTGGCATGTGCGTGTATGGAAAACGATGTGTGTGCACATCATCTAGGCGTCATCTGTCATGGCCTGCATGCATCGGACGTAGCATGTGAGCAAGAGGCAAACAACGTCTTCCAATGGCATCAGCATCAACCAAGGCCTGCAAGCTTCACGTGTGGCGTGTGAGCATCTGCTAGGCGGCATCATTCGTGGCCTAAATGCATCGGCCAACGGTATATGACATCGTACAATGCCTGCAAGCATTATCTATAGCGTGTACGCATTAACTGGGCAACATCAGTTGTGGTCTGCTTGCATCGACCAATGTCAGGTGACATCGTCCAAGGCATGCAAACATCAAACATTATGTGTGTGCATCGATTGGGCGACATCGATTGTGGCCTGCGCACATTGGCCAAAGGCAGACAAAATTGGCAAACGATGTCTGACATTTGTCACGCTGCATCGGACAAGGCATGAACGCATCAAATATGGTGTGTGCGCATCGGCTAGGCGACATCGGTCATGGCCTTCACAAATCAGACATTGTTTGTGCGCATGTGGCTAACGATGTCTGCCAATGGCATCAGCAATAGTCAAGGACTACAAGCATCACCCATGGCGTGTGTGCATAAGTTGGACGACATAGGTCATGGCCTGTGAGCATCATCCAAGGCCTTTACGCATTAAACATGGAGTGTGCGTATCCACTGGGTGAAATGAGACGTCGCATGTGAATATCGGCATGGCAGCATCAGTCATGGCCTGAACGCATCGGTCGGATGACGTCGGCTAACGACAGACAACATCATCAAAGGCAAGCATACATCTGACGTGCCATGCGTGCATCAGCAGGCTACGTCACTCAACGACAAGTATCATCAGTCAAGGCATGCATGCATATAACGTGGCATGTGCGCATCGGCTGGGCGAAATTGGCATCTTCCATTCAATATCGAATGATTTTTACATGCATCTGATGTGGAATGTGCATGTCATCCAACAGCATGCATCATCGGCTTGGAGACATGTGTCGTGGAGTACCCACATCGGTCGTGGCCTATGCACCGTGCTCAGCCGACGTCGATCGTGGATTGCCCACATTGTGCACATTACTTAGTCATCTTTGGCATGGCCTACAAACATCGTGCAACCAATATTTGCCGTGGCCTGCCCCCGTCGCCCTTGGCCTAAACACAACTATTTGCGATGTCAGACATGGCTTACCCGCATCGACTTTGGCCTGCACACAACGTTAAACCAACATCGGATGTGTCCTTCATACATCGATTTGCATACATCGAACATGGGATGCACTTATCGTATTTAGCATACACAGATTGGTATGCCGACGTCAAACTTCGTCTGGCTGCATCATTCGTGGTCTACATACAGCGGTTTGGGGACGTCCGACGTTGCATGGCCTCTTTGTTGAAATAAAGGAACTTAAGGTTATTATATTTATTTGTGAATTTTTGGCATTAATTACATATATTTTTCAAAAATTTTGTAAAATTTATTAATTAATTATGCATTTTTTTGGAGTTTGCCAGAAGAAAAATAAATATTCAAAAAATTGTTGAAATTGTTGAATTTAAGATCACTGTAATTATATGTGAATTTTTGGCGTAAGTTTTATATTTTTATCATATTTTCCCATTTTTTTTATCAATTTATTACTCATTTTTGGGATTTGACGAAAAAAGTAAAAATTCAAAACAATTGTTGAATTGAAGATAACCATATTTATTTGTGAATGTTTGCTGTTAATTTTATATTTTTATCATATTTTTCATGTTTTTTACAAAATAATTACTCATTCTCGAGATTTGCTCAAAAAATTACAAAACATTGTTGAATTTAAGGTTACTCTATTTATTTATGAATTTTGGCGTTAATTTTATATTTTTATAATATTAATTCTATTTTTATTAATTAATTACTCATATTCGTGATTTGTCGAAAAATATAAAAATTAAAAAAAAAGTTGAAAATTATATTTTTATAATGGCATGCGACATCAGTAAGGGTTAGCACACATCAATCATTGCATGTGTGCATTATTTAGGCGACATCAGTCGTGGCATGTGCACACCGTCCAACGACGACCGACATCGATCATGGCCTGCACACATCAGAAGTCGCATTGACTGGGCGACAAAGGTTATGGCCTGCGCATATCGGCCAATGGCAAATGACATCGCTCATGGCATGCACGCATATTGTAACAAGTGCGCATATAGAAAACAAATGTGAAGTCTTCATGCGACATTGGCCAAGGCCTACACGCATCAAACATTGTGTGTGCGCACAGTCAGACGACATCGGTCATGGCCTGCACGCAACAGATGTTGCATGTGCTAATAACCTTGACGACATTATTCATCGCATGCGCGCGTCAACAACGAAAACCATCATCGGTCATAGCTTGCTTGCATCGGACGTGTGCATATGGCTAACGACGTCTACCAACATTAGGCGACATCGTCCAAGGAATGCACGCATCAAACATAGTGTGTGCGCATCGATCGGGCGACATAAGTCATGGCCTGCACACATCGGCCAAAAGCAAAAGACATCGGTCATGTCCTGCACGCATCGGGCGTAGCATGTGCGTATATGGAAAATGAGGTCTGCCATTATCAGGTGACATGTGACAAGGCATGCATGCATCAAACGTGGTGTGTGCACATCAGCTAGACGTCATCGGTCATTGTCTGCAAACATCGGACGTAGTATGTGCGCAAGTGGAAAACAACGTCTTCCAATGGCAGCAACATCAGCCAACGCCTGCAAGCTTCACGCGTGGCGTGTGTGCATCGGCTGGGCGACATTATTCGTGGCCTACACGCATCAGCCAACGTCATATGACATAGTTCTAGGTCTGCAAGCATTAGTTGTAGCGTGTTTACATTGGCTGGGCGACATCAGTCGTGGCCTGCGCGCATCGGCCAACGTCAGGCGACATTGTCCAAGGCCTGTACACAACAAACATTGTGTGTGCGCATCGATTGGGCGACATCGGTCGTGATGTGCGCGCATTGGACAAAGGCAGACGAAATCAGTCATGGCCTGCATGAATCAGATGTTGCATATGCTTGTATTGGCAAACGATGTCTGCCAATGTCATGCGATATCAACCAAGTCATTCACGCATCAAATGTGGTGTGTGCGCATCGGTTAGGCGACATCGGCCATGGCCTGCATGCATAAGACATAGATTGAGCAAATGTGGAGAACGACGTCTGGAAATGGCATCAACAACAGCCAAGGCTTGCAAGCATCACCCATGGCGTGTACGCATCGGTAGGGAGACATATGTCATTGCATCCGTGCATCGGCCAACGTCATATGACATCGATCAAGGACTTCACACATCAAACGTGGAGTGTGCGCATCCACTGGGCGACATTAGTTGTGGCATGTGCACATCGACTTGGCGACATCGATCATGGCCTGCACGCATCGGTAAGGCGACGTCGGCCAATGATAGACATCATCATCAAAGGCCTGCACACATCTCACGTGTCCTGCGCGCATCAATAGGCTATGTCACTTAAATGCAGGTACAATCAGTCAAGGCATGCATGCATCAAATGTGGCACGTGCGCATCGTCCAACGACACACGTCATCGTCTAGGAGACATTGGTCGTGGAGTACCCGCATCAGGTGTGGCCTATGCACCTTGCTCAGCCGAAGTTGAACGTGGACTACCCGCATTGTGCACATTATTTAGTTCTATTCGGGCGTGGCCTACCCCCATCGCCCTTGGCCAACACACAACTGTCAGCGAAGTCGGATATGGCCTGCCCGCATCGATTTTGTCCTGCACCCAACTTAAACCAACGTCGGAAGTGGTCTGCATACATTTTTTTCCTACGTCGAACGTGGGCTGCCCTTATTGTATTTAGCATACACACATCGGTCTGTCGAAGTCAAATGTCGTGTGGCTGTATCATTCGTGTCCTGCATACATCCGTTTGGGGACGTCGGACATTGGGTGACCACATTGTTCAAATAAAGGAACTTAAGGTTACTAAAGTTATTTGTGAATTTTTAGAATTAATTTTATATTTTTTTCATAATTTTTCTATTTTTTATTAATTAATTACGCATTTTTCTTGTATTTGCCGGGAGAAAAATAATTATTTATGAAAATAGTTGAAATTGTTGAATTTAAGGTTACTACAATTATATGTGAGTTTTTGTCGTAAATATTATATTTTTAATAGATTTTCCCCATTTTTTATTAATTAAAGTACTCATTTTCAGGATTTGACGAGAAAAATAAAAATTAAAAAAAAAATGCTGAAATTTTTGAATCTAAGGTAACTATATTTATTTTTGAATTTTTGGCGTTAATTTTATATTTTTATCATATTTTTCCTATTTTTTATAAATTCATTACTCATTCTCGAGATTTGCTTAAAAATATAAAAATTACAAAAAATTGTTGGACTTGTTGAATTTAAGATTACTCTATTTATTTGTGAATTTTTTGGCGTTAATTTTATATTTTTATAATATTAATTCTATTTTTATTTATTAATTACTCATATTCGTGATTTGCCCAAAAAAATAAAAATTCAAAAAAAATTGTTGAAAATTATATTTTTATATGTATAAAAGTTTGTTATGATAAAAAGAAAATGCGTGTTTTTACCTTAGAACATACATATTTGGGTTGTACATGTTCATTATGATTCATTGGAAAAATGATGCATATTCCTCTAAGTTAGAATCAGCACAACGGAATCAAGAGCTCCATGTGGGCCACAAATAGGACGTAGCATGTGTGCATCAGACATGCGCATCATCGAATGACAGACGATATCGGTCATTTCTCGCACGCATCAGACGTGCGCATATTGAAAATGACATCCATGAACATCAGGCGACATCCTCGAAGGCACGCACGCATAAAATATGGTGTGTACGCATCGACAGAGCGACATCAGTCGTGGCTTGCGCGCATCGGCCAACAGTAGAGGACATTGGACATGGCCTACTCGCAACGCCGTAACATGTGAGCATATGGTAAACGTCGTTTGCAGATGTCAGGAAACATCGACCAAGGCATGCACGTATCAAATGTGGTGTATGCTTAATGGCAGATCGGTCTTGGTTTGCACGCATCAAATGATGCATGTGTGCATCAGCTGGGCGAGATCGGTAGTTGCATACACAGATTGGCCAACGACGACCAACATTGGTCATGGACTGCACACATCGGAAGTGCGCATATGGTAAATGGCGTCTACCAATGTGAGGGGACATTGTCCAAAGGCTTTACGCATCAAATGAGTTGTGTGCGCATTGACAGGGTGACAAAGGTTTTGGCCTGCGCATATCGTCCAATGGCAAATGACATCGGTCATAGCCGACATGCATCAGCGTAACATGTGCGCATATGGAAAACAATGTCTGCAGACGTTAGGCGACATTGGCCAAGGCCTACACGCATCAATGTGTGTGCGCAACGGCAGACGACATCGGTCATGGCCTGCACACTTCTGATGTTGCATGTGCTAATCAGCTTGGCGACATTGGTCATGGCATGCGCGCATCGACAACGCCAGCTGTTATCGTCCATGACCTGCTTGCATCAGACGTGCGCATATGGCTTACGGCGTCTACCAAAACTAGGCGACATGTCTAAGGCATGCACACGTCAAACATGGTGTGTGCGCATTAACCAGGCGACATCAGTCATGGCCTGCGCGTATCGGCCAACAGAAGAAGACAACGCTCATGGCCTACACGCATCGGGCGTAGCATGTGTGTATATGGAAAACGACGACTGCCAATGTCAGGCGACATCTGCCAAGGCATGCATGCATCAAATGTGGTGTGTGCACATCAGCTCGGCGTCATCGGTCATTGTCTACAAGAATCAGATGTAGCATGTGCGCAAGTGGCAAACGACGTCTTCCAATGGCATTAGCATCATCCAAGGCATGCAAGCTTCACGCGTGGTGTGTGTGAATCGGCTGGGCGACATCATTCGTGGCCTACACGCATCAACCAATGTCATATGAAATGGTCCAAGGCTTGAAAGCATCAGTTATGGCATGTGCACATCGGATGGGAGACATTAGTTGTGGCCTTCGAGCACCGACCAACAGAAAAAGACAACTGTCGTGGCCTACACAATCGAGCGTAGCATGTGCGTATATGGAAAATGACGCCTATCAATGTTAGGCGACATCTGCCAAAGCATGCATGCATCAAACGTGGTGTGTGTGCATCGACTAGGTGACATCAGTCATGGCCTGCTCACATCGGACAACTGTAAAAGACATCAGTAATGTCCTGCACACATTGGGCGTAGCATGTGCGTATATGGAAAACGACGCCTGCCAATGTTAGGAGATATATTCCAAGGCATGCATGCATCAAACGTGATGTGTGCACGTCATCTAGGCGTCATCAGTCATTGTCTGCAAGCATCAACGCAGCATGTGCGCAAGTGGCAAACGACGTCTTCCAATAGCTTCAGCATACACCAAGGCATGTACGGTTTATGCGTGGCGTGTGCGATCGTCTGGGCGACATCATTCGTGGACTACACTGTCGGCCAATGTCATATGACATCGGCCATGGTCATATGACATCTGCCAAGGCCTGCAAGCATTAGTTGTGGCGTGTGCACATCCGCTGGGAGACATCTGTCGTGGCCTGCGCGCATCGTCCAACATAAGAAGACATTGGTCATGGCATACACGCATCAGGTATAGCATGTGCGTATCTGGGAAACGACGCCTGCCAATGTCAGGCGACATCTGCCAAGGCAAGTATGCGTCAAATGTAGTGTGTGCACATCAACTAGGCGTCATCGGTCATGGCATGCAAGAATTGGATGTAGCATCTTCGCAAGTGGTAAAAGACGTTTCCAATGGCATTACCATCAGCCAAGGCATGCAAGCTTCACGCGTGGCATGTGCGCATCGGTTGGGCGACGTCATTCGTGTCCTACACACATAGGCAAATGTCATATGACATCGTCCAAGATATGCAAGCATTAGGTGTGGCGCGTGTGCATCGACTGAGCGACATCAGTTGTGATCTGCATGCATTGGGCAAAGTCAGGCGACAACATCCAAGGCATGCATGCATCACACATGCTGTGTGCGCATCGATTGGGCGACATAGGTCTTGGCCTGCGCACATTGGCCAAAGGAAGATGACATCGGTCATGGCCTGCATTTATCGGATGTTGCATGTGCTTGTATTGGCAAACGATGTCCGCCAACATTAGGCGGCATTTGCCAAGGCATGCACGAATCAAATATGGTGTGTGCGCATCGGTTAGGTGACATCGATCATGGCCTGCACGCATCAGACATAGCCTGTATGCATGTGGAGAACGACGTCTGCCAATGGCATCAGCAACAACTAAGGCTTGAAAGCATCACCTATGGCGTGTGTGCATCGGTAGGGCGACATCGGTAATATCTTGCGAGAATCGTCAAACGTCATATGACATTGGCCAAGGCCTGCACGCATTAAACGTGGATTGTGCGCCTCGGCTGTGCGACTTGAGTCGTGGCATGTCCAAATCGGCTTGGTGACATCGGTCATGGTCAGGACACATCAGTCAAGCAATGTTGGCCAATGACAGACAGCATCATCAAAGTCCTGCACACATCTGACATGTCCTACGCGCATCGCCAAGCTACGTAACTCAACGGCAGGTACCATCAGTCAAGGAATGCATGCATCTAACGTGGCATGTGTGCATTGGCTGGGAAAAATTAGAGTCATCCATTCAAACATTGTTCAGCCAACATTTTTGCGGAAGTGACACTTACTTCTTTTCCTTCAACACTCTTTTTTTTTCTATATTTTTTTTATTTTCTAATTTTTTATTTTTTATTTTGACTAAGTCACTTCTCTTGTACATTGTTTCTTTTCTTTTTCCACATTACACTTTTATCCCATCTTTTCGGGACATTACTCATAATAGCCACCCTCAACTTATGGCTTTGCCATGAGTCAAGGTACAGAATACCCAAGGTTGGGTCAATGCCAAGACGAGGTCAGTTTCTGCATTAGGCACCCTCAACTTATGCTTTTGGCCTTAGTTGAGGTGCACATGTACAAGGAGGGACCAGGGCCAACACATTATACCTAGGGAAGTTAACTTGGTGTAGAAAAGAAAGATCTATTTAAAGCTCAAAGGATTTGGATCAAAAGGGGATCGATTCATTTGGTTTTCTTTTATTTAGGCTAAAGATTGGCTAATTTGAACAAGGGCCTATGATCCTTTCCTAAATGTCTAACACAGATTCCTTTTTGCAGGACTAATCGGTCAAGTTCTAGCTAGGTACCAACGGCGGAACAATCAAATTTCCTCACACTCTCTTGACATTTCATTACCCTATCATATTATCAGACACCTAGTTCTAGTGTTTGATTTGAGGGTCGTGCAGTAGTGCATCTGTATATCATGCTTAGAGCCAACACATTCATCATTCATTAGACCTAATCATGCAAGCATTCTTTTTAGAAAAACATTTTTTTTAGAACGGGATATCATTTATATTTAGCCATCATGCTTCAGACTTCACATTTCATACTTTGTACAAGATACTAACTTGCCAGTTCAACAGTAAAATAACCAGTCTTTTGGGGAAAAAGAACACAGGTAAGAAAACAACCAAGAAAGGATCATGAGTTGGGCTACTCAGATTTCACCCTAACACTCACTTTCCATATACCCCACCCCCAACAAGAAAGCATGCAATTTTCCCCAATGCATAAGAAATATAAAAACAAAGTGGTAGGTGAAGCAAACCTGAGGTGCATAGCACCGAAGATCAACAAGTAGGCGGGTATGGTTGCGCAGAACCCGCTCCATCAGTAGTAGGGACACCATCAGTAGTGTCTGCAGCAATGTCGGCACCCTCAGTGGTGCTCCTTTCAACAATCTCCAATAGGGAGCTAGACGCCCAAGCAGCTAACTCATGGGACCTCATCTGTCGGGCCTCCTCATCAAGAAACGAGGCTCTCCTCGCAGCCTGCATCTCTAAGAGATCCCTCTTCCCAGCTCGAGCACCCTCACCCTCACTAGTGTGGCTGGAACGGTGCCTCTTGGCACGCTCTCATGGCGGAGGAGGTGGTGCAGTGGTAGTTTGGAATAGTGTAGTGAGCACCGTATCCTCTGCAAGCTCCGTAGGTGCGGCCTCAGGCTCGGTTACCCGCACATCAAGTATCGCATCCACGTACGCCCGCAGACTCGCCACAGCCGCCTGAAGAGTGGACAAATCAATGGTGGGGGCTGGGCGTGCAAGTACCCTCAACTCAAAAGCATCAAGGCACTGGTGGACTATCTGAATCTGGCTCTCCGTCTGCTGAGCAACCTTCTTCTCAATCCGGTCCTCAGCCTCGGCAATGGACCTCTGCATCCAAGGTTGGATGTGGTGCAACAATGTGGCCATTTGGGCCTTTAGCTTCTGGACCCTAGCAATCGAGACCAGTGCTGTTGATGGTGGTTTATAGCAGGAGGAACTTGGTGCTCTGTTATTGCCCGGGGCAGACTCAACCGGGGTGGTGTCGGTAGGCTCTGAAGCAGCCTGATCAGCCCCTTGGGCTTGATCTACCGTTTCTGCGAGGTTCGCACCCAGCGGTTGTACATCTAATCGAGGCCCTTTGTTTGGTGCTGCCTCATTGGCCTCATCCCGAATGAGACCTATGTCCACTATCCCGGAAGGAGTCTGGAGGACATCATGTGCCAAATGGGCACTCCAGCAGCCCTACACAACTGAAAGATCATACAAGAAAAAGGGTACGTGGTCGAGGACTTAAAATCCCTCTCATGGATGACTGATAGCAATAGCCTCGGAAAATTTATCTCGAACCCGGTGATCATAGCAGCTACCAATACCGCTCTATCCCACGTAAGTATTTTGTCTGCCGCAGTGGGGGATAGGCGGTGGCGTACCAACAACCAGATGAACTTGTCTGCAAATGTGAGGTTGGCCTTCTTGATAAGGCCTCTGAGATGCAACACCCAGCCCTCACGGTCTACGGATATGTGCTGGGCAATCCACCTCTTGGTGGTCTCTCTCAGATTCTTGTCGCGTTGGAAATGACCCTCCTTAACCACGTTCCACCTATAGTCAAACTCGGCGGTGAGGGGAACCCTTTTGGCATCAGTGTCTGCACTATAAACGAAATGGCAGATGGCCGGCAAAGAGATATCCACTGAGAAGCCACGGACTCAAACCTCAGTGAGTGGTGCCTGTTTGGCGATGTTAGCCCGCCTATCCAAAGGACCTCGGAGAGTCTCTATGTCAGAAGCGTAGAACTTTCGCAGGTGAACTGAGCATCTATCGCAGGGAAAGTGTGTAGACTTCCTGTAAGAACCTGCCGCTCAACTGTCAACGTCCGAGTCATCACCCCCTTATTATTGAGTAGCCTGGCGTCCTTGTAGACCTGGTACTTCCCCTCTATGCACCACCAGTTAGGATGATCAACAACCGGTGCAGGGTCATCATGTCGGATGGCCGGAGCAGACTCTGAAATCTGGGGCTCATCAGACGAGGCAGGGTGTGCAGGGGCATCACGAACAGGGGATCCGTGTGAACCGTAACCGGAGGCATTGGCCTCATTCGACCCTGTAGAATGGGTCGACTCAGAATCGGAAGCCTCCGCGGAGCCAGACTCTCCCTCAAAACCCAAGGGAGACCTAGACGGTGTGTCGGTCAGTGTGCTCTCCTCATAAGACTAGGAGGCAGTGACTACGCCGGACGCCACCTTCATGGGCATGCCCCGAGTGTACCTAGCAGCTTGTCTCTGTGTCTGGGTGCCTGGTGGCACATATTCGGGATCACTCTTATCATTCGACGAGCCAATCATCCAGCGTGAAGGTGCGATGGACTTGGACCGTCCTCTAGAGTAGACAATATCTGGCTTGGGGGCCATTGCTACATGCAAAGGAGAGTTCTTAATTCCATTATAATCATCCTACACACACAAAAGAAAGAAACACCAAACTTTGAACACAAAACACAGTGAAGTGCAGAACTGCAGAACTGCAAAACTGAACGACGGGCAATATCGACGGTACGTCGATGAAACGACGGTCCGTCGATAGGGTCAATCGGTGGACACTTAGAAAATTTCAAAAGTTAAATGTCCACAGAACTTGCAGTCAGAAACGACGGATGTGCAGAACGGCCCGTCGCTTAATCGACGGACCGTAGTGCACTTCCGTCGAGGGACACTTAGAGAAATTCAGAAAACTAAAGGGAACAAAGTTTTAGTTAGAAACGATGAACGTGCAGGACGGCCCGTCGATCAATCGACAGACCATAGTACACTTCCGTCATTGGACACTTAGAACAATTCAGAAAGCTTAAAGGGAACAGGGTTTCAGTTAGAAATGACGGACGTGCAGAATGGCCCGTCGATCAATCAACGGATCTTAGTCCACTTCCATCGTCCCAGAGTTGAGTGAAAATGGGTTGCAGGTATCGATGGTCCCCATCGACGGTCCGTCGATTGACCGACGGTCCGTATATGGGGTCTCGTACTATCGGTCAAAGACAAATTTGTGGTAAACATTATTTGCACCCCCAACTTGACAAGTTCAAGCATATCAAGACACACAATTTTCAATAGCAATCAGCAAACAACTTCGTCATTCCTAGGGCTTCGATTATTCTAATTTCGATCCTAGAATCTAAGAGACTATCAAGCCCTAAGTCGGAAAACAACAAAGCACACACATTCATAGATCATCTAGATAGTGAGCACCCACAACCATTCAATTTCCATCATTCTAAGGGACAAGAAACCCAAATTTAACAAGTTATTCATGCAAGGTTGTCCCTAAGTCAAGACCCACTTGCTAGCAATTCGGTTTCCAAGCAAATGACATGAAATCAGTAAGTAGATGAGAAGGACATACCTATATTCTGTAGTGGAGTGAGTGTGAGGGTGAACTTTGCAACAACAATTTGACAAGGCCGCCTTTAAACCCCGACCGAAAAAATGCTTGGATTAGATGGGAATTTGGGGGAGAAGAGTTCTGGGATTCTGGAGAAGATGAGAGAATATAAAATTAGAAGGGAATTTAGAGTGAATGAATGTGGAAGTAAATGGGGGAGTAAGGAAATAAGGGGAGGGAAACGGTTGGGGGAGAATTTGAAAAGGTGTGGGGGTAACTGAAAGGGTAATTTTAATATATAGCCGGTCGGGTCGGGTCATAGATTCTGGGGAACTAACAATTCCCTGTCAACGGACCGTAAGTCAGTCAACGTTCCATCGACTCCTCCGTCTATTGTTCCCTAACTTGAACAATATTGAAAAACCTACCTGGGATCCATGGACAACATCGACGGTCCGTCGATGAGACAACGGTCCATCGGTTGGTCCGTAGATCAGTGCACCAGACCAATTTCTGCAGATTTTCTAGTGGTTTGTTCCCTGCACATTGAGCACCCAATAAGCCATTCTTTTAGTGTTTTCTAGACAATTTTTAGACACAGACCCTAAACTACTCTCTAGCCAATAGTCTACAAAAAATTACAAGAAAATTCACACATGACATTAAGTAAAACAGAAAAAAATGCAATTATTCCTACAAAGACAAGAAAAACCTATTGTTGGCTAGAGGATAGTTGCCTCCCAATCAGCGCTTGATTTAACGTCGTGGCACGACGCAATACTCTTGATTACTCAGACTTCATCAAGATATTATGCCTCAACCACTTCATTCGCATTTTCCGCATACCCGAGGTATATTTTGATTCTTTCCCCATTTACCTTGAACCGTGCACCCTCCTTATTCTCCAACTTAACCGCACCATGAGGGAACACTTGAGTGATCAAGAATGGACCAGTCCATTTGGACTTGAGCTTCCCCGAAAACAAGCGCAACCTAGAGTTGAACAAAAGCACCAAGTCCCCAACCACAAATTTGCGCTTCTCAATCTTTTGAGCATGGTACTTCTTCATCTTTTCTTTGTAGAGGGCTGAACTTTCATATGCCTTCAAGCGAAACTCATCAAGATCATTCAACCCATTTAGTCGCTATTCTGCTGCTTCATTCCAATCCATGTTCATTTTCTTCATCGCCCACATAGCCTTGTGATCTAACTCAACCGATAAGTGACAAGCTTTCCCATATACAAGTTGGTAAGGAGACATACCTATGGGAGTCTTGTATGATGACCGGTAGGCCCAAAGAGCATCATCAAGCCTCCTTGACCAATCTATTCTACTAGCATTCACCGTTTTCGCCAAAATTTGCTTGATTTCTCAGTTTGACACCTCAACTTGCCCACTAGTCTGCAGATGGTAAGAAGTGGCTACATGTGGCGAACCCCATATTTCTCCAATAAACCTTTGAACAACTTGTTGAAAAAGTGGGATCCCCCATCGCTAATAATGGCCCTAGGGTGCCAAATCTGGAAAAGATGTTCTTTTTCAAGAAAGTGGTGACACTTTTCCCTTTATTGTTTGCAAGTGCTATGGCTTCCACCCATTTTGATACACAATCCACCGCCACAAGAATGTACTTCATCCCATGAGAACTCACAAAAGGGCCCATAAAATCAATGACCCAGACATCAAACAACTCAATGACTAGAATTGGATTCAAAGGGAGCTCTTGCCTCCTAGAAATACCCCCATCTCGTTGGCACCTATCACAAGACTTGGCGAACTCATGACCATCTTGGTGGATGGTCGGCCAATAGTACCCACACTGCAAAATCTTATGGGCTGTCCGGATACCACTATGATGGCCTCCCACAGGCGAGAAGTAACATGCCTCTAAAACACTTAGCATCTCAACTTCCGGCACACATCGGCGAATAAGCCCATTGGCACAACTCCGGTATAAGTAAGGCTCATCTCAAAAGAACTTTTTCACATCATGCATGAACTTTTTCCTCTGATGAAAGCACAAGTCCGATGGGACTATATCACTAGCCAAATAATTCGCAAAATCGGCGAACCATGGAATCAAGTCATTAGAAGCGGCCAATACATGCTCATCAGGGAAAGTATTATCAATTTCAGCATTTTCACCCAACTCTCGCTGGGCTTCATCCTCTAATATGGACAAGTGGTCGATAACTTGGTTTTCGGTCCCCTTTCTGTCTTTCACCTCGAAATCAAACTCTTGCAACAGTAATACCCATCTAATCAACCTTGGTTTCGCATCCTTCTTGGCCATCAAATGCCTCAAAGCAGAATGATCAGTATGCACTATGACTCTGTGCCAAGCAAATAGGAGCAAAATTTTTGGAAACAAATACCACCGCAAGGAACTATTGTTCAGTAACAATATAGTTCTTTTGAGCTTCATTAAGGGCCTTACTAGCGTAATAAATTGGATGAAGGATTTTATCCCTCCTTTGTCCCATCACTACACCAAGAGAAACCCCACTAGCATCACACATCACCTCAAATGATTTGCTCTAATCTAGGGAAATTATAATGAGCGCAGACACCAACATCTCCTTTAGATCTCCAAATGCCTTCAGACACAGGATTCATCAAAATAAAATTTACACTCTTTCTCAAGTAACTTCATCAGAATAAAATTTACACTCTTTCTCAAGTAACTTGCACAGAGGATATTAAATTTTTGAAAAATCCTTGATAAACTACGGTAGAAACCCGCATGCCCAAGAAAACTCCTCACACCTTTTACAGAGGTGGGTGGAGGAAGTCTCTCTATCACCTCAACTTTGGCTCGATCAACCTCTATACCCTTCTCTAAGATGCGATGGCCCAATACAATATCCTCTTTCACCATGAAGTGACATTTCTCCCAATTTAGCACAAGGTTGCAATCTTCACATCTTTTGAGGACTTCGGCCAAGTGACTCAAACAACGATCAAAAGAGTCTCCAACCACAGAAAAATCATCCATAAACACCTCAATAGTGTGTTCCACCATGTCGGAGAATATCGACACCATACATCTCTGAAAAGTAGCCGGTGCATTACACAACCCAAAGGGCATCCTCTTGAACGCAAAAGTTCTATACGGGCAAGTGAAAGTGGTTTTCTCTTGATCCTACGGTGCAATAGAGATTTGGTTGTAACCTGAATACCCATGAAGAAAACAATACCACCCTATTCCTGCAAGCCTATCTAACATCTGATCCATGAAGGGCATAGGGAATGGTCCTTTTCAGTCCATGCATTCATTTTTTGGTAATCCACACATACTCTCCATCCGGTCATCAGCCTCATTGGAACAAGCTCATTTTTCTCATTAGGGACCACAGTCATTCCCCCCTTTTTGGACACACACTAAATAGGGCATACCCAACTACTATCTGTGATCGGATATATGACTCCGGTATCTAACCACTTAATTATCTCCTTCTTCACTACCTCTTCCATAGGTGGATTTAAACGTATCTAGTGCTCGATACTTGGCTTATGATCGGGCATGAGTTGGATTTTGTGTGAACAAATACCAGGAGGGATCCCAATAATATCTGCAATAGTCCACCCAATAGCTCTCTTGAACCTCTTCAACACTTCAACCAAACACTCTACTTGTTGCACATTCAAATCTGACGCAATAATTACCGGGAAAGTGTCGTATTTTCCAAAGAATACATACCTCTGATGAGATGGTAGAGCCTTTAGCTCTAATTTTGGAGCCTCTTCAATATATGCTTTTTGGGTGGAGACTCGCGATGTTTCATGTCTAACTCAAATTTCTTTGGTTTGAATCGAAAGTCACCTCGATCAAGTGCCGCAACCAATGACCCATACTCTTCAATACCATCACTCTCAAAATTCATGATCACTGCCGCTAGTGCCTCAACACCAAGGCGCTCTTCGATTTGTACCTTAGACATACTCTCAACCTTGTAGGATATAGTAGATACCGTGTGGAGATCACCACTCTGCTTCAGGGAAATACAAATGTTAGTTGCCTCTTCATTATTTAACGGAACATCATCTGCCCCTTTTCCATATCAACAAAAGTGCGACCAGTAGCAAGGAATGGCCTACCAAGAATAATAGGCACCTCAAAGTCGACCTCACAGTCAAGAATCACAAAATTGGCCGGTAGTATAAATGACTCTACCATCACCAACACATCATGAAGTATTGATAAGCTCAAACTTACTTCTCAAATAAGAAGTAAAGCGGTCGTATCAAGTAAAGAACCCAACTAATGAGGTTGGGATCGATCCCACAAGGAAAATAGTTCAGACTTAACTTTATTCTATTATTACTACTATTTAGCCAACTATTTTCCAAGAAAACAAAAGACAAAAAGGGTTTTTTTTACTTCTGAATTAAAGAAAATGATTAACTAAATTAGAGTAAACAACTAACAGATTCAAATCTCGGAGTTTAATCAATTAATAAAAGTAACTAGGGCTTAAGTGTTCTCCACAGGTTCCTAACTTGATAACTCTAACTATAACAATTCTTTCCTAGTATCTTGCATGTAAAGTGATAAGTTATGTATCTCTAAATCCTTGGTCCGGTATCTAGAAAATTTCACTCCGCACCTTGGTCCGGCTACGTGTGTTGCTTTACTAACCCTTATCTTTACCTCATATTAAGCATTGTATTCGGTATTTGACTAAGTTATTAACTCGTACCAACCAATACTAGCCTATTAGATAGTCTACACTAAATGTATGTTGATAATTCTTTTCCTATTATCTACCTCCTTGATCCGGCAAGTAGCATTAAGGCGAGTTCTAACGTTGGCCATCCGTTAAAAAGACTTCTACACGAAAGAATTATCAATACATGCAAGACACAATTCTAGAATTGTTATTTTAGTTAGATTTTACCTTATTATTCCCCCATGGTTCCCACAACCCTAGCTATGGAGTTTAGTTACCCATGGTCATAATTACACAATTCATATTTTTAATGGAAGAATTCATGTACTTACTTTAATGAGAAAGAATAAAATCCAGAATTTAACTTGATTAATCAACACAAAACACCAACAATCAATTCCAGAGAAAGTGTATCAATTACTGAAATTAATTCTTCAATACTTGAACAAGAGAACTAAAATTTATCAAAAAGTCTAACCCCAAAAACGAGGTTTTTCGAACTATTTATAATAAAAACAAAACCTAATCAAAGAAGGATTCTATTTACTGAAAATCTGTCCAAACGCGTCTGGGTCGACGGACCTCGTGACAGACCGTCATGGACACGACGGACCGTCATGGCCTCCGTCGTCCCATACTTCACACAATCTTCTGTTGCTTTCTTCATCCCCCCGACGGACAAGTATGACGGACCATTTCAAACACGACGGTCCGTCGAGGGTCTCCGTTCCAAAACACTTGAACTTCTTGGAATTTGGGTACTGGGACTACTTCTCTGATCATCACAACGAACAAGCAGGACGGATCGTCGTGGCTATGACGGTCCGTCATGGACTTCCGTAATCCCACACTTGGTAAGACTTCCCCATCTTCTATCAGCAGCTTTTCTCCTCACTATAATGCCACCTACGGACTGTCACAGCCTCGACGGACCGTCATGAGCTCCGTAGGTGGTCTCTTCTGCATTTCTTTCTCAAAAACTTCCGCGTTCATCCTTGGGCAGATTTCCTGCAAACAAAGAGAAACTTATATAAAAATCAACACAAAAAGGCTTTCGACACACAATAAACTTAAGGAAAAAGCATTAAAAGTACCGTGAAACCACGGTACATCAACACCCTCAACTTAAATTCGTTGTTTGTCCTCAAGCGACGCACTATGACTCACTACAAAATCGTTGTACACGAGTATCCATTTTTAGCTTTTGAAATCATTTGGCTATCAATCCCGATCATCCTCATTATGTTCATGCATGTTATCACTATTAGGCATTGGCTTATGTAGAATCAGACCATGACACAAACTCACTACGCAATGACACCAATCCTCTTCAATTTCTCACTGAGGTGCTAATATTTCTGGTATTGCAACTACTGTCCTCACTTCAAATAACATCCTCATTTTTCACACAATGATTTCAGTTTGAGTATAAGGATTACTTTTCGACACTCATTCTCAGAACAAATCCACAACTCATTTATACATATTGCCATAGGCTTGCCCTTATTTTCACTACTTTAAGTTCGCCATACAACTCTTAGGATCACAATAGGACTTTTTAGCTTGTAACATAGGCTCAGGGTCAGGTAGGGTATATTTAGTATCCTTTAGTGACTTGTTGCCCTCCATGACATATCGACTAAACGCACCACCTTTCTATCATTCTATTTCGCCCAATTTCTCAATTTTCTATTTACCTTGCTGTTTTCCCTTTCTCATCCTTATATGTAAGTGACTTTTCTCTTTTCTTGTGTTTTATTATCATTATATATATATTATTATTATTATTATTTATTTATTTATTTTTTAGTCACTTCTGTTTTGTTCTTTCTTCCTCTTGTACTTTCAACCCCAATTTTCCAGAGTATTCCTTATAACAGCCACCCTCAACTCATGACTTTGCCATGAGTTAAGGTTCACAATACCCATGGTTGGGTCAGGGCCACGACAAGGTTGCTTATTAGCCACCCTCAACTTATGTTTTTGGCATAAACTGAGGTGCACATGTCCAAGGAGGGACCAGGGCCAACACGTTGTTCCCCGAGAGGATCAGTTGGGATGAAAAAGAAAGATTTTTTTTTAGGCTCAAATCATTTGGATCAATAAAGGGTTAACTTCATTTGGTTTTCTATTATTTTTAGGCTCAAGATTGACTATTTCGAACAAAGGCCTATGATCATTTCCTAATTGTTTGTTTTGGCTCACTTTTAGCAAGACTAACCAAGCAAGTTCTAGCTCAGTATTAATGGTGGACATTCGAATTCACCTCACACTCACTTGATATTCCTTACATTCCCAGATTATTAGACACCTAGTTCGAGTCTTAGATTCAGGATCATGCAGTAGTGTATCTTTATTTCATGTTTCAAACCACACAATTATCAATTACTATGCCTAGTCATGCATCATTTTGATTATCGGGATATCATATTTGTTTTAGCCATCATACTTCAGATTTATACTATGTACATAAGATATGACATGCCGGTTCAACAATAAAAGTAATCAGTCTTTTGGGGAAAGAGAACACAGGCAAGAAAACCCCAAGAGAGGATCGTGAATTAGGCTACTCAGACTTCACCCTAACATTCACTTTCCATTTACCCCACCCCCAACAAAAAAAATATATGCAATTGTCCCCAATGCATAAAAAAAAAACTAAAGTACGTGAATGGTCGGTAAAGCAAACCTGAGGCGCAAACCACCGGCGATCAACAAGCTGGTGGGTCCGGTTCCCCGGAACCCACTCCCTCCGTAGTCTGGACACCCTCAGTAGTGTCCTCAGCAGCAACAACACTATCAGTAGTGCCTCTCACTATATCCACAACTCTGGAGCTAGACGCCACGGCAGCTAACTCTACAGCCCTCAATGTACGAGCCTCCTTGTCAGCAATCGAGGCTCTCCTCGCAGCCTCCATCTCACGGCGCTCCTTCTTCCTCGCCCTAGCCTCATACTCCTCTCGACCCCTGTGCCTCTTGGCATGCTCTCGTGTGGGAGGTGGTGGAACATCAGAAGTGGCAAAAAGAGCATCCATAATTGTGTCCTCAGCAGGCTCTGCAGAAAGGGCCTCAGACTCAAGCACCCTAGCCTCTAAGATCATATCAAGATTAGCCCGCAAACTCGCAACCGCAGCCTGAAGGGTCGACATGTCCACCGGAGGTGCTGGTCGGGCTAGCACTCACAACTCAAAAGCGTATAAGCGCTGATGCACCTCTGCGATCTTTCTCTCAGTGTGCTGTGTCATATTGCGCTCCAAGCGCTCCTCTGCCTCAGCAATAGACCTCTGCATCCAAGGCTGGATGTGATGCAGAAGTGTAGCCATCTGTGCCTCGAGTTTCTGGACCGTAGCAAGTAGGACCAGAGTGGCGGAAGGAGCTGAGCGAGAGGAACTCGGGGCAGTGCTACTACCCGGGATAGACTCGATCGGGGTAGTGTCAGTGGGTGCAGAAGCAGCCTGGGAAGCCGCATGAGCCTGCTCTATAGTATCTGCCAGGGTCTCACCAAGTGGGACCACCTCTGGGTGGGTCCCTCTGCGTGGAGCCAACTCATTGGCCTCATCCCTGATGAGGCCGATGTCAACATTGCCCTGCGGGGTCTTGAGCTGATCAATGTGCCAGATGGGCACACCTGCGGACCTGCAAAAAGAGAAAACCATGCAAGGAAAAGGGTAAGTCGTGGTGACCTTGAAGGCCCTCTCGTGCATGACCTCCTGTAGAAGCCAAGCGAAGTCAACCTCGAACCCTGCCATCATTGCGGCCATCAGAACTGCACGATCCCATGTGACTATATTATCTGCAGTAGTGGGGGAAAGGCAGTGGCAGACTATCAACCATAGAAACTTGGCCGTAAAGGTCAAGTTGGCCTTCCTGATAGCTCCCTTTGGCTCCATTACCCAATCAACAGCCTCTCCATCAATAGACAAGTGCTGGGCCATCCACCTCTTGGTGGTCTCTCTCAGCGATGGCTCATGTAAGAAACGACCCTCTTTAATAATGTGCCACCGGTAGTCGAACTCGGCAGTGAGAGGTGTCCTGGTGGTATCAACATCCTCGTCGTACAGATATCGACGGATGGCTGGCAAGGAGATGTCGACCTGTATGCCGCGTACTCTGACATGATCAAGTGGGGCCTGTTTGGCTGGGGCAGCCCGCCTGTCGATCTGTGATCGGAGAGTAGCCACATAGGAGGCGTAAAACTCTCGGACCAACTACTCACTGTACCGGCCCAAAGCATGAGCCGTCCACTCTAATCGGTGTCTGGTGAAGAGGGTGTGGATATCCGGCATGGTGGGAAGACTACCCGTAAGGGCCCGCCTCTCCAGTGTAATAGTCTGTGTCATGACGCCCTTATCATTTAGCAGCTTGGCTTCTGAATACACTTGGTATTGCCCGTCGACACACCACCAGTTGGGCTGGTTGGCAACCGGGGTAGGAACTCCAATCGGTGAGCCTGGGGTGCAATCAGTACTGTCAGCCTCATCTGCCGAGGTAGATTGTGCAGCTGTGGCGTGTGCAGAGGCTTCTGCGGACCCGAAGGCTTCCTTCGACCAAGAAACTCCTAAGGAGCCAGACGCTCCTTCGTCTTGGGCAGCTGACCCAGAAGGTGTGCCGGTCAGTGTGCGCTCCTCATCAGACTGGGTGGCAGTGACTACGCCGGACGCCATCTTTTTGGGCGTCGCTCTGGTTGCACGTGCAGCTCGTGCTGGAGTGGTAGTGCATGGGGGCACGTACTCAGGATCATGCTCCTCATCCGAGCCTATAACCAGTCGGGCAGAAGGGGCGACAGATTTGGAATGCCTACGTGCGTAAATGCGATCTTGTTTCGGTGCCATGAGAGGTGGTACCTGTAAAGAATCATTATTAGTACTAGAAGGAGCAAACAAGACGATCAAAAATGAGACAAAATACACATAAAATCAAAGCAGCAATGACAGCTCTGTAGTTGCAGTGAGGCACGACGGACCAGGTGACGGCCCATCGTGAGTATGACGGATAATCGTGGGGTCTGTCATATAATAATTAACAATATTGACTCTTAGAAGGAAAGTCTCTGACTGGTATGACGGTTGAGCAGGACAGACCGTCGTGGGCACAATGGTCCGTCGTGGATGTCCGTCAGTGGACAATTAGAAAACGTATTGAGACCCTTCGCCCTGGGGTCTCTGACCGTCACGACGGTTGAGCAGGACGGACCGTCGAGGGTACGAGGTCCATCGTGGATATCCGTCAGTGGACACTTAGAAAAAGTATTGAGACCTTTAGCCCAGGGGTCTCTGACAACCAAGACGGTTGTGCAGGACGGACCGTCGTGGGCATGACGGTCCGTCACATGTGTCCGTCAGTGGACACTTAGAAAAAGTATTGAGACCCTTAGAACAGGGGTCTAGGACAACCAAAATGGTTGTACAGGATGGACCATCATGGGCATGACGGTCCGTCACATGTGTCCGTCAGTGGACACTTAGAAAAAGTATTGAGACCCTTAGAATTGGGGTCTCTAACAACCATGACGGTTGTGCAGGATGGACCGTCGTGGGCACGACGGTCCGTCACATGTGTCCGTTGGTGGACACTTAGAGAAAATACATTGTGGGGTGTTGGGACGGACCCTATGACGGTCTGTCATGGTTACGACGGTCCGTCATCGGGGTCTCGTTCTGTCATTCAGAGACAGAACTGGGGATGCCACAATCAACCCAAGTGATTCAAACCAAAGACCCAACATTTCCCTACAGCTTTCTAACCCAAATACCTATCAAATTTACAAGGATAAAGCACCCATTTCTCGAGTTTTATCAAGGCAATTCGTGGGACTAATAACCTAGGTCAGACAAGATTTGGTCAAAGATCAAAGACCCACAAAAAGAAATATGCAAAAAGTAAATTAAAAACCAAAATGAAGAGTAAATGGGTAGAGTTCAAAAGCACATACTTTGGAAGAGGAGAAAACAAAACGGAAGTGAGGCACCCAACTATGAAGATGAGAATCACAGCAGCAGACTCCGACCAAGAAAGGAGATTTGGGGATAGGGAAAATGAGAATGTGGGGATTTTGGGAAGGGAAGGAAGTTGAAAAGGGAGGAAATGGGAGAAAGAGGGAAAGAAACGGTTGAATGAAGGGGTGGGGAGTTTAAGAAGGTTTAAAACTTTTAAAATTCCCCAGCCGGGTCAGGTCAGGTTGCTGGATAATGAAGCAACGAGACCCCGATGATGGTCCATCACATCTGTGACGGTCCGTCATAGTTTCCATCGTATGTGCCCTAATTTTTCAAAGCAATAAAGAACATACCTGGCACGACGAAGTCATGTGATGGTCTATCACAGGCGTGATGGTCCGTCGATGTATCCGTCAGTGAATGTGGCAGAGTAATTTTCTGCAGAACTTCCTGGAGATGTGCTACCTGAAAATTTAAAACCCATTAGTAGAAAATGCTACCATTACTAGAAAGAAAACTATAATTTGGTTAGATGATACATATTGGGTTGCCTCCCAACCAGCGCCTTATTTAACATCGCGGCACGACTGAGGACACTCGATTACTCAGACTTTATCAAGATGGTATGCCTCAATCACCTCATTCGCCGATTCCGCATGCCCTATATAGATTTTTAGACGTTGTTCATTCACCTTAAACCGCACACCTTCCTTGTTTTCCAACTCAACCGCTCCATGAGGGAATAGTTGGGTGATCAATTAAGGGCCAGTTCATTTGGACTTGAGCTTGCCCGGAAACAAGCGCAACCTAGAGTTGAATAAAAGCACCGAATCCCCAACCATAAACTCTCATTTCTCGATTTTTAGGTCATGGTACTTCTTCATCTTTTCTTTGTAGAGGGCTGAGCTTTCATAAGCTTTTAGGCGAAATTCATCGAGTTCATTCAACCCATTTAACCGTTGTTCTGCAGCTTCGTTCCAGTCCATTTTTAACTTCTTCATAGCCCACATGGCTTTATGCTCTAATTCAACCGGAAGATGACAAGCTTTCCCATATACTAGTTGGTATGGGGACATACCTATGGGAGTCTTATACGCTGTCCGGTAGGCCCAAAGAGCATCATCAAGCCTCCTTGACCAATCTGTTCTACTAGCGTTCACGATTTTTGACAAAATCTGTTTGATCTCCCTATTTGACACTTCAACTTGCCCACTAGTTTGAGGATGGTAAGGAGTGGCCACATTATGGCGAACCCCATACTACTCCAATAATCCCTTGAACAATTTGTTGCAAAAGTGGGATCCCCCATCACTAATAATTGCCCGTGGGGTACCAAATCGAGAGAATATATTCTTTTTCAAGAACGCAGTGACACTCTTCCCCTCATTGTTTGCGAGGGCGATAGCTTCCACCCACTTAGATACATAATCAACTGCTACTAAAATATACTTCATTCCATGAAAACTCACAAACGGACCCATAAAGTCAATACCCCAAACATCAAATAACTCAATCACAAGAATGGGGTTTAGAGGGAGCTCTTGCTTTCTTGAAATGCCGCCATCACTTTGGCATCTATCACACGCTTTGGTGAACTCATGAGCATCTTGATGAATAGTTGGCCAATAGTAACCATATTGTAAGATCTTATGAGCAGTCCGGATACCACTATGATATCCACCAAAGGGTGAGGAATGGCATGCCTCTAAAACACTCAACATCTCAACTTCTGGCACACAACGCCGAATAAGCCCATCAGCACAGCTTCTATATAAGTATGGTTCATCCCAAAAGAACTTCTTCACATCGTACATGAACTTTTTCCTTTGATGAAAGGACAAGTCCGATGGAACAATATCACTAGCTAAATAGTTCGCAAAATCTGCGAACCATGGAATCAAGTCTTGTGAGACAGCCAATAAATGCTCATCGGGGAACGTGTCATCAATATCAGTCTTATCCCCCAACTCTCTCATAGCTTCATGTTCTAGACGGGACAAGTGATCAGCAACTTGATTTTCGGTCCCTTTTCTATCCCTTACCTCAAAGTCAAATTCTTGCAGTAGAAATACCCAACGAATCAACCTTGGTTTCACATCATTCTTTGCCATCAAATATCTCAAGGCTGAATGGTCAGTATGCACTATAACTCTAGTACCTAGCAAATAGGAGCAAAATTTTTCAAAAGCAAATACTACTACAAGGAGCTCTTGCTCAGTTACTGTATAGTTCTTCTGAGCTTCATTGAGGGCTTTACTAGCATAGTAAATGGTATGAAGGATTTTGTCCCTTCTTTGTCCCAATACCACACCAAGGGCAACCCCACTAGCATCGCACATCACCTCAAATGGACTGCTCCAATCTGGAGAAGTAATGATAGGTGCAGATACCAATTTTTCTTTTAACTCGCCGAAAGCTTTAAGACGGGATTCATCAAAATAAAATTTACAAGCTTTCTCCAGCAGTTTGCACAACGGATGTGCAATTTTTGAGAAATCTTTGATGAATCTCCTGTAAAAACCTGCATGCCCAAGAAAGCTTCTCACACCTTTTACAGAGATAGGTGGAGGAAGTCTCTATATTACCTCGACTTTGGCTCGATCAACCTCTATGCCCTTTTCTGAAATGCGATGACCCAAAACAATACCTTCTTTTACCATGAAGTGGCATATTTCCCAATTGAGTACTAAATTGCAGTCTTCACATCTCTTAAGAACCTCAGATAAATGGCTCAAACACCGCTCGAATGATTCCCCAACCACAGAGAAATCATCCATAAAAACCTCAATAGTATCTTCCACCATGTCGGAGAATATTGACATCATACATCTTTGAAATGTGGCGGGTGCATTGCACAACCCAAAAGGCATTCTCTTGAACGCAAAGGTCCCATATGGACAAGTAAAGGTGGTTTTCTCTTGATCTTCTGGTTCAATAGAAATCTGATTATACCCCGAATAACCATCAAGAAAACAGTACCACCCTTTTCCAGCAAGTCTATCTAACATCTGATCCATGAAGGGCATAGGAAAATGGTCTATTTCGGTCTATGCATTTAATTTCCGGTAATCCATACACACCCTCCATCCAGTCACCGGTCTCATTGGAACAAGTTCATTTTTTTTCATTGGGGACCATAGTCATTCCCCCTTTCTTAGGTACACACTGAACATGGCATACCCAATTACTATCGGCGATCGGATATATTACTCCGGCATCCAACCATTTAATGATTTCCTTCTTCACGACCTCTTGCATAGGTGGATTTAAGCGTCTCTGGTGCTCAATACTTGGCTTATGATCGGGCATGAGTTGGATTTTATGAGAACAAACACCAGGAGGGATCCCAATAATGTCCGCAATAGTCCACCCAATAGCTCTTTTGAACCTTTTTAGCACTTTCACCCAACTCTCAACTTGTTGTTCATTCAGGTCTGATGCAATGATTATCGGCAATGTGTCATCGTTTCCTAAGAATTCATACCTGAGATGAGGTGGGAGAGCTTTTAGTTCTAACTTTAGAGCCTCCTCTATAGATGGTTTCGCGGGTGGAGACTCACGATTCTTCATGTCTAGCTCATATTTCTTCGGTTTAAACCGAACATTACCTCGATCAAGAGCAGCGACTAATGACCCATATTCTTCAATGCAATCATTATCAAAATTCATTATCACTGCCGCCAGTGCTTCTACACCTAGACGTTCTTCTATTTGTGTCTCGGGTAACTTACCAACTTTGTAGGATATAGCAGATACCGATTGGAGCTCACCACTCTGCCTCATGGACCTACAAATGTTGAAGGTCACTTCTTCATTGTTCAACCGAAATTTCATTTGCCCCTTTTCCATATCAACTAAGGCTCTAACCGTAGCAAGGAATGGCCTCCCAAGAATAATAGGCACCTCAAAATCGACTTCACAATCAAGAATAACAAAATCTGCCAGAAATATGAACGACTCCACTTTTACTAGCACATCATGGAGTATCCCTATAGGCCTTTTGACTGTTCGATCGGCAATCAGTAGCCGCATCGCAGTGGGCTTTGGATCACCCAAACCCAACTTCTTGTAAATCGAGAGGGGTATGAGATTTATGCTTGCCCCCAGATCACATAGTGCTTTCGCAAAATGTAATAACCCGATTGTACAAGGAATAGTGAATGCACCCGGATCTTCTTTCTTCTGCACTAAAGATCTTGTAGCAATAGCACTACAATGTTGCATTCTATCATCATCCTCAAAAGTGACCGATCTTTTCTTTGTAACCAGATCTTTCATAAACTTGGCATAACCAGACATTTGTTCTAGAGCTTCTACCAAAGGGACATTGATAGAAAGCTGCTTCAACATTGTTATAAAACGCCGATATTTACCATCCTCGGTCTTTTTCACTAATCTTTGACGAAAGGGGGGTGGTCTAGGCATGGGAGTTACCTTTTTAGGCACTTCAGCATCTTTTTCAGTGTTATCTTCTACTTCATCACTAACCTCTACCACTTTATCATTATCTCTCATCACCTTTTCCACAATAGACATCATAGGTGGGTCAATGGTTTGCTTACCACCCCGAGTAGTAATTGCCATACACTGTCCATTATTTTTCGGATTTTGGTCAGTGTTGCTAGGGAGAGTGCCCGGTTGCCTTGTGTTCACAGTCGCAGATAATTGGGCCATTTGAAACTCAAGCTGCTTAATTGATATTGCATGTGTATCGACTTTCTGCCCAATACCCGCTACATCACTCCTTAACTCTTTCGTGTGCTCATCACTAGCATCGAACCTCCTCATCATTTTGTGCAACATATCCTCAACTCGCGCCATACTACCTCCACCATCCGTAGGAGCAACTTCACGATTTTGAGGAGGAACATAGGGCCCACTCCTATCATTTCTGTTACCATAGTCACCCCTGTTGAAGTTGTTGTCGCGGTTGTAATTTCCATCACAGACATAATTACCCTCACAGTTATAGTTACCATAGTTCCGACCTTGGTTCCCTTGACCTTGGCGCCAATTCTCGTTAACCTCTCAGAGGTCGCAGACAAGCCTCTTAGCAATCGTCATAACATGTGATCATTAAAAATTGCAGAAAAATTAAAAACTTTTAATATACTAATGAAGTATACTTAGACTTCATACTTAAGATTTATATAGACATACGATATTCTAAAATTGTTCACATACATAGAATACCATCTAATAGTGCAAATCTTGACTTAGCCAATAGATAGCCAATATACCATATAGGCCTTAATACAAAAGAATCCAAGGAACATAAATGGAAATCTAAAAACTACAAAGTCTTCATAACGCTGGAAATTGAAATAGTAGTGTCCCGAACATGAGAACCTACCATGACTTGGAGAAAGAGTTCCAAGCTTCTTCAACTCGACCTGCTTAACTTCAATGGCCGGAACCTACATTTGTAGTAAATAAAGTAATGGGGTTAGTACGCCACATGTACTAAGTATGGGTATATGCACATAACACATAGGGACATGCATGAAAAAAGGATCATTTATCATTTCTTTAGAAAACATGCTAAGTCATATGAAAGTCTTTAATGCACATACCATATAACACATACAAGTTAAAGCATGATCAAAATCAAACACATATTCTCATAGAGACATGTTAACATTTCATATTCAATAGATCATATAGACACAACATACAAAATATTTACCAATGACCCCATCCCCAACCTACAAGTGCAATGGTCATGTGACCCCATAACCCCACATAACCAAATAGATAAGATAGGAGACAATAAGTAAAGCCTTGCTTCATATAACTTGTAACATAAGTAGTCCTCACTTCATATAGCAAATAACCAAATAACATATTTATCATAATGACCAACATTCATATAAAAGTAACATCATATATCATAATCATCATATCTTTCATTTTATGATATTCATAAGAACAATCTCCTAGGACTTCCCTTAGAGTCAACTTGTGCAATGTCTATGTAGCGTCCCATACCACTACCTATACTAAGCAAACTCCTCAAGTCACCCTAGTCAACGTTCATTTACTTGTCTTTCATTTTACATGAGGGAACATACGCATTAACCGACATAGACCATGTGAGATAAACATGGAATTCGGTGTCTTCCCCACACCGAAAAGAGGTGGTCTACCGGCCAAAGTAGAACCGAATACTACCTAGCTTTCTTATATGGATACACTTGCTAGTAACCTATGGGGGCAGCATAATTCGAGACTAGGAGATGTATTAGAGACCCATAGTTCAACATTACATGGCATCCTCAATCTCATGAGAATCATTGTGAACCTACCTTCCTGCTGGGGAAGGAACACTTCCCATATCTAGTTCATCGGTGCTTAGCTTAAGTCCCTTTTGTTGAAATAACCCTTAATTTGTCTTTCATAAAAAACTTATCATAGGTCATAGGAGATTATCTCCTTGTATAACATGATCATGAGCTCTTTTATATTAGATGAGAATTGTCCTTTCATCGTAACCTTTATTTTGTGAGATTTACATGGCATAATCGTCTTGTGTAAAGCATACAAGAGAGTATCATAACTTGCATATTCATATTCTTATCATAATCTCACAATCTACATGTTCATAGACAGAATATTCACATAGCAACATCATACATACTTTCATAACATAGCATCATGGCTTATAGGCTAGCATAAACATCTTAGAGTAATCACAATTTTAGAAGACTTACCTCTTGCTTCCAAGAACCTTATTCATCATGGAATATTCATAATCATACATAGTGAAATACTCAATGGCATAATGAAGAACAATTCATAAAATCATGTACAAGTTCAATACATAGCATAGGAGAAGGTAAACGGGTCATTAAAGGATTCATTCAAACCTTAAATTCTAACCCTAACGTTTTCACGTTATCAAACACTACAAACAACCCATTAAAAACCATCACATAGAGAAAGATCATGTATCAAATTACATTCAAACATTATCAATCAATTACTCAACAATTCGTGCGAAATTGAATATAGAAAACGTTTACTTTTCATTGAAAATCATAAATCTAGGGTTAGGAAGAAAAACCGTTTTGTAGAGTAAAACCCTAGTATTTGAAGTTCTTGAAAACTTATCTTGAAAGGACCTCTTGGGGAAATGAATCTCAAGAGTTAAAAACCCATACCTTATAGATGAAGAATCCACGAAATCTGATTGGAAACTTCATAACTTTCGTCTTATTCTGTAAGCTTTTCTTGTTCTTCAATGGAGTTTGGAAAAAGAGAGCGTTCTTGAGAGATTAAGTGAATTTAGTGTTATTCTGATTTGGGACGTGTAAAAGTGGTCTTAAACTGACCTAATATCAATATATAGATGTCCTAAGAATTACCCAAAAGACCCTCCACTTAAATTACGTAAAACGCCCCTCCTAAATTGACTACAACGAGGAGAACATTTGACTTAGGATCTCGGGTTTGACTATGAATTAAATTAATTAATTTAGGTGCTAATTTAATTAATTATGTGACCTAGGGTCATTACTAAAGTTCCCCTAAGTCGTTAGGACCATAACTAACGATGTTTCTTGAGTTAGTTACTCGGCTAGTGTACCCGGTTAGGTCTTAGGATTTCAGGAATCCTAGTTAGTTAATTTTAGTTAGTCCTAGGTTAGTTAGTTAGTTAGGTCGGTTAGTTAGAACCTAGGTTTGGTTAGGGGGCTCAGCCCCACGTGCCTTGATCCGACACGCCTGTCCCCTAACCGCCCTAACCAAATCGGTTGGGCTTGTCTCTTGGCAGGTTGCACATGTGCGTGCACATGGAAAGTTCACTTTTTGTCCAAGGGTCCTCACTATACCCTTGGGCACTGCTTAATCTACATGATTATTCTAAATGATCACGTGTTGTGGTACCTAGGCTTGACACTTGGATGCCTCGTACCTAATGTGCTAAGAATTCAATAATTTTAGTTTAGGATCTTCATTGCAGGTACAATTCCTAAATAAGCTTGGATTGGAGTATTTGAACATCAAAGGTTATTTTTAAGTTATAAGTTACTTGTGAATAGATACAAAAATTGGCTAACACCCTTAAGCCAATATTCTCTAATATGCCCAATATTACTCAATATTTTATATTGGGATGCCTATGTACTTCAATTCATATTCTTAAAACCTAATAGGCTCTTTACTAGAAAAGTACATTTTTTGGAATGTTACATGTCCTTCCTTACCATAACCATAGCAACTACCGGTACCCAATAGACACTCACCATAATGTTTCTTACCAAAAGTGACACATGTAGGTTTGTCATTTTGAGAACCACCTGGTTTCTCAAACTTCACCCTAGGAGCACTAAGTTCACCTTGAATTTGATCCCTCCTTTTGAACCTAGGTTGCCCTTGATTAGTTGAACCACTTCTTTTCAAGTTTCTAGACATCCTTCTAAGTTTAGACTCCTAAATAGATTGTGCATAAACCATGAGTCTAGCTAAGGTCATATCATCATGTAACATAGCCGTACGACATTCTTCCATCACTAGATCGGCGACACCCGTCACAAAATGAGTCATTTCAACCCTTGGATTAGACACTAGGGATGGTGCATATCTAGACAAGGTTGAGAATTTCAAAGAGTATTCCTCAACACTCATATTGCCTTGTTTGAGATTGATAAACTCCTCTACCTTAACCTCTCCCCTCTCACGGGGAAAGTACTTGCCTAGAAAAGCTTCCTTAAATGGTTCCCACTCAATAGGATCCGAATCCACCGGCCTATTATACTTCAATTGAGTGTACTAAATTTGAGAAACATCCCTCAATTAATACGAAGCCAACTCGTCCTTCTCCCTAGATGTAACCCCTATAGCACTCAACACCTTGTACACACCATCAAGGAAATCTTCGGGATCTTCACCTACCTTAGAGCCAAGAAAGATCGGAGGATTGATCCTTACAAAGTCTCTTAACCTAGAGTTCATAGTGCTCTCCACAACATTTACCCTAGGAACCAAACTCAAATTAGATTTAGTAGTTACGGCTCGGGCAAAAGCAATCAAACCCTCTCTAATCTCTTGATTAGTCAATTCCGGGGGAACCACCAGAACCTCATTACCTCTTTCCGCATTAGGGACATGATTACCTTGGGGAGGCACTTGAGCATCTTGATCACCTTGGACTCCTTGACCATCTTGAGGAACTTTCTCAAACTTGCTCAACTTGAGGAGGAATCTCCTCATTCACCCTCTCCTCTTCCAACCTTCAAGCGTCCATCCTTCTAATATTTATCTCCTAGAAACACAAGGAAACACATTAAGAAGGATACTCATAACATTTATTCTACCACACGACATAGGAGTAAAAAAAAGGTAAGCTCTATCGTCTTCCTATAGCCTCTCGTCCATAGATGTGTCGCGACTCACACCGATGGTCGACACTCTACTAGACGTGATCGATTCCTTCTAGAATTTGATTTCTCAAATCCTCAAATCCGGTAAACATAATCTCACTTGGTACCTAAGAACACCATCCCTGTCACGACTGGAATCTAGACCCCAGACGAGACCGGCGTCGTTGACCTCTCAGAGGTCGGAGACAAGCCTACTTACGTCATTCTTACTTTAGCTAGGTCAATTTTAGCGAAAAATTGGAATTTTTTGTTTATTAACATACTTACTAATCATTTCTAATACATTCATAATTTGTTCACCATCAACCATCTAACATTACGATCATCAAATGAAAGAAATAGTTTAATATAGCAATAACTGTATACTTACCAAAATGGCACCAATATTATGTCTGAAATAATACGGGAAAGAAACACTAGTGGAACATGCTCCACTAGCTAAAGCATATATCTAAGCTATATAGTAACGGAAGACATCCTCGAAAGCATGAGGGCCTACCTAGTCCGGATGAAAACTCCACGTCCGGATAGCTGCAACGTCAACCTGTACTCTCTAGCGTCCACCTGTGCCTGCACCTAAAAATATAGAGTTTTATGGGATTAGAACACACTTGTACTAAGTATGGGTATATGCAAGCACACACCAAGGACATGCATGATAAAGGATAGCTCTTTCCTAACAACATGATTATGGAAAGTCAAGTCAGTGGACTTGCCAAATTGGGATTAGGAAAGTTAGTGAACTTTCCAAATTTGGATTAGGAAAGTCAGTGAGCTTTCTAAATTTTGATTAGGAAAGTCAGTGAGCTTTCCAAATCAGGTTTAGGAAAGTCATGCCATGAGAGTAACATGCATCATCATACTTATCATATTGCACACAACACATAACATCTTACACATAGCACATATCATATAGCATATAGTACATAACATCTTTTATAACATTCGTTCATATGCCATGAGACCTTGGAATCATGGACTTGACATTAAGACTTTCCAAAATGAGGCTCAACATATGGGACCTCAACTAGGGAGTCTTCATTAGCAAACACAGAGTCTGCTTCATTCATTCATACGTAGTTCATTTCATTTCGTTCATAGGCCAGTGTGAACACTAGCTATACTTAGGGTGTAGTTTAAGACTTTCATCGGATTTGTTGTGCAATGATCAAGAATAACCTAGTGTAATTACTTGAATCTAGCTCACCTCTTGATTATCCTATCCTAACACCTTTGGTATCGTTCATTTCATTATGTGCTTCATTTGAGGTGGCCTCATTCATTCATTGGGAACTTTAACTTTAACCGACATAGATCATGTGAGCATCATGAAATCTAGTGTCTCCCCCACACCGAAAAGAGGTGGAATCACCGGCCAAGGTGACCCAAAACATGCTAGCGTACATGGGAATTTAACCCCGCCAGATCCCTATATTGGAAGTATAGGTTCGAAGACCAGGAGATATAAGGAGACCCATACCCGGCAAGCCGGACAGTCTCATCTCATGAGAGTTACGTAAACCTCCGCCCTTCCCGAAAGAAGGCATCACCGGTCATAGCTAGTCTATCGGTGCTCAGTATAAAGTTTCATTACATTTAACTCATACGTCATGGAAGCTGGATTCTAGTATGAGGACATCATAGCTCAATAGATAATTTCTCATCTCATCATTAGTATTAAATGTGTTAATCTCAATACTTTCATTAGAGTGTTCATAGAGACTTGTCTCTTCATTAAGTTTACACTCTCAAAGGTGAGTACGTTTTGGTAATATTTACTTAGACTCATTTGAGATTGTTCTCATCGTTCACATTAGCCTCATATCATGTTGTCACCACATTCATTAAAATTAGCAAATTTGCTCTTCATAATTACTCACCCCATTTTATGTAAATGTTCATTTCATCGTATACCAATATACTTGGCCATTTGTGTGTTTCACACTCTTACTTAACCCTTCTAGGGTTTCGTCATTTCATTACATAATAATCATTTCATCGTATGCCAATGCCCTTGGCCATTTAGTGTGTTTTACCCTCGTACTTAACCCATTCTAGGGTTACTTCATTTCATTACATACATCTTAGATTCACTTATTTTAAATGTATGCTAGACTTATGGGTCTATACATACAAGCCATGAGGCTTCGTTCATAGTTCGTTAAGTGACTCATATCTTCCTAAGATTATGTAGTACAAGAATTATGTATCTTGTATGTATGCCAAGATCTTGATTTTGATCTAAGTAGGTGGCATTATTCTTGAACATTTAATTCACGTATGACTTATGTATCAATATGGAAATTTGGGCAAGGGAAGCCAAGTTCAAACCACTTGGACAATACTTACATTTTCCTTGACTTTATTTTTAGTCTTCATGACATTGGGACCCTACATCGAGCCCCAGCATCAACATTCTATCTTTATTCTTCTCCTTGGGTTTTCCCTTTATTTAGCCGAAGGGTTGTGGGATCGAACCCCACAACCCCTTTTATTTTTCATTTAAAATTTTGTTGTCCCATTTCGCCTAGACCAAGAGGTTGTGGGATCAAAACCCCACAACCTCTTTTTATTTTAGTCTTTATTTCGCTCGAATTGGGAGGTTGTGGGTTCGAACCCCCACAGCCTCCTTATTTTATTTGTAATTTTGCTAGGGCTGTGAGGTTGTGGGTTCGAACCCCTACAACCTCCTTATTTTTATTTTGAATTAAAATTGACTTAGCTAGGCGTTTGGCAGTGAGGTTGTGGGATCGAGCCTCCACATCCTCACTTTATTTTCTTAATTATTTCACCCTTCTCCTTTCCAGCCTTGAGGTCGTGGGTTCGATTCCCACGCCTCACACTTCATTTCTTTTAATTTTAATTCCCTTCATTCGCTGCCTGGAGGTCATGGGTTTGATTCCCACGCCTCCTATTTTATTTATTTAAATTGTTGCTCTCTCCTTTCCAAACCAGTAGACCCAATTTCGAATCCCCCCCAGCCCCTTTCCTTTTTACGAATTTAAATTGCCACACGGGTGAGGTCACAGGTTCTAATCTTTGTGGCCTCACCCCTTTAAAATTCATTAAATATTCCAGATTTCTTCATTAAACTTTAGCCTAAACTAAAATTGTATTTTTGGCTGGAACTTTATCATCTTATTAACTTATTTTCATCAATATTGTCACTTGAAAACTTAGGACAATTCATGGATCGTTTGTTACCTTTTGGGGGAGTATTTCATGGATTCGTTTAGCCAAAGTGTTGACACTCAAATCAGCCCCATCTCCATTTTAATGAACATCACCATTACATAGATTTATACACGTAAAGTGACAACCAAAACAATATCAAACTTGAAACCATAAATCGAAACCACATTCACAGTGCATTCACAATAACATTTTTCCACATACACACACTTGCACAAACTTTTGAATACATGGTTGTCTTTCCTACAATTTCAAGTATACAATCAAAATCATGTTCATCACAAAATCATAACATACCTAAATCTATCAGCAATCATACCCAACCTACGATTCATTGGGAGCTAGTGACAGGGGCATGCAAAAGGGGAAACAATCCTAGTTTTTGAATAAACAATATGAACCTTAAAGGGTCTTTTGGGAAAGGGACCAAGAGATAAGAAAACCCATACCTTATTTTGACGTTCAAAACTGGAAGTTGCTGCCCAAAAACTCTCCAAAAATCACGTCCAAGCCAAGTTTTCAACACAAAACTTTCGACGAAAAAAACCTCTATTTGCCTAACGTGTTCACTTAGCTTGTTTTCTTATATTTTCGTGTGACAAGTGTGAAGAACTCTAGTAATTTTTCTGCTCTTGTAGTTGTTTTGGAAGATAGTAATCGTGAAAAACAAATGGAGAAACGTGAGAGAGATGAGAGTGAGAGAGAGTTAAAAGAGGTGAAGTAGTTTAGGCATAGTCAACTAGGAGACTTAGTCATAAAAACATATTAATTAATAAATAATAATTAATAATAAAATCTGATTTTCCTTTTTAAATCAGCCATTAATTATTAATTTATTAAATTAATTCACCAATTAAAAAATCACACTAAATCATTGCTCCCACCTAGGTTCGAACCCGGGTGGAGCTAGACTTAACTTCAAGAGCTCCATTTCGTCTCTCTCCCCCATTTTCCCCTCCATCTTATTAAATAATTAATTAATTATATATTTAGGATAATTACGATATTACCCTTAGCCTGGTAAAAGACCATTTTACCCCTAGACCATCAAAACTTAAGATTTCCTCTTTTTAAGTCCGGTAAAGACTCCTTCGAGTAAATCTTCGTATTCGAGAGCCCTACATGGTTGGTCCCAACCTTTCCAAGCTCAACTAACTCCCCAAGTTAGTTGGCTTGGCTGTAGCAAGGGTTACGAGGTCTGGTTCTACGTGCATCAATCCGTGTGAATCCTGGTCTAATCGTAGGCATTCTTAACACATTAAGAATTTCTTATCTTACTCATTTTTAGGGTTGTTACATTATCCCCCCATTAGGAACATTCGTCCCCGAATGACACTACCACTATATAGCGTAATGCCAGTGAGATCATAACATAATCACTATACACAGTCAAGCAATAGCAACAAAATATGGAGAGATAAGGAAACTTAGACTTATGAGTAAGAAGTCTAACCTCAAGAGCTGAAAAGATGAGGGTAACGGGATCTCATGTCGGCCTCAGCCTCCCACGTAGCACCCTCAACAAGATGATATCCCCACAATACCTTCACTTTGATAATATCCTTGTTCCTCAGCCGCTTGATCTGTCTATCTAAGATCTCAACAGGTACCTCCTCATAGGACAAGTCTTCATCGACCCCCAAACCTTCCACAGGTAGAATCGATGTTGGATCACCTAGGCACTTCTTTAACATGGATACATGAAAGACTGGATGGACTGAAGCTAGCTCCGCAGGCAATGCTAACTCATAGGCCACCTCACCTACACACTGTAGGATCTCGTATGGCCCAATATACCTCGGACTCAACTTCCACTTCCTGCCAAACCTCATCACCCCCTTCATAGGTGATATCTTCAGATAGACCTGGTCACCAACATAAAACTCTAAGGGCCATTTTCTGTTATCTGCATATGACTTCTGCCGACTGTAAGTAGTAGACAAACTGTCCCTAATCACTCTGAACTTATCTAAGGCCTCATGAATGATCTCTGGACCCAAAATGGATGACTCTCCAACCTCAAACCACCCAACTGGAGATCTACACCTCCTACCATGCAGTGCCTCAAACGGTGCCATCCCAATGTTGGAGTGATAGCTATTATTATACGAGAACTCTATCAAAGGTAGATGGTCATCCCAGGTACCCCTAAAGTCAATTACACACGCTCTCAACATGTCCTCCAATATCTGAATGGTGCGCTCTGCCTGCCCATCAGTCTGAGGATGAAAGGCAGTAATAAGCTTCACCTGCGTGCCCAAGCTCTTTTGGAAAGATCTCCAGAAATGTGAAGTAAACTGAGCTCCACTATCTGAAATGATAGACAAAGGAATCCCATGCCATCTCACAATCTCATCAATGTAGAGTCTCGTATAATCCTCGGCTCTGTAAGTAGACTTCACAGGGATAAAGTGGGCAGACTTAGTCAATCTGTCCACAATAACCCATATGGAGTCATGATGCCTCCTAGTCCTCGGAAGACCAACCACAAAGTCCATATTAATGGCCTCCCACTTCCAAGTCGGAACCTCAATAATCTGAGTAAGACCGCCAGGCTTAAGATGTTCTGCGTTAACCTGCTGACAATTAGGACACTTGGCCACATATTCTGCAATGTCCTTCTTCATGCCATCCCACCAATAAATCTGCTTAAGATCATGATACATCTTGTTGGAACCTGGATGTATGGAATATCTGGAACCATGGGCCTTTGCAACAATCCTGGTCCTCAAATCATCCATATCTGGTACACACAGCCTGTCCTGATATCTAAGTATGCCATCACCTCCCAAAGCGAAAGACTCATTCATCTTTATCAACACAGAGTCCTTCAGCTCCATCAACACAGGATCTAGATGCTGACCCTGCTTGACTTCAACTACCATGGATGATTCAGAACTAGGATGAACTGAAACACCCCCACTAGTAGAGTCAACCAATCGCACACCCAGTCTGGCCAGTCTGTGTACATCTTTCACCAACCCCTTCTTCTCATCCTCAACGTGGGTTGTACTTCCCATGCTCATACTGCTCAAACCATCAGCCACAACATTAGCCTTACCTGGATGGTAGTGAACATTCATGTCATAATCCTTCAACAGATCCAACCATCTCTGCTGACGTAGATTCAACTCCCTCTGTGTGAACACGTACTGGAGACTCTTGTGGTCTGTGAATACATCCACATGCACTCCATACAAGTAGTGCCTCCACAGCTTCAGTGCAAACACCACAGCTGCCAACTCCAGGTCATGAGTGGGATAATTCTTCTCATGAACCTTGAGCTATCTGGACGCATAAGATATCACCTTACCAACCTGCATAAGAACACAACCCAAACCAACCCTAGATGCATCACAACAAATAGTGTAATTCTCACCACACTTAGGCAAAGTAAGCACCGGCGCTGAAGTGAGTCTGTCCTTGAGCTCCTGGAAACTCTTCTCACAAGTCTCCGTCCATTCAAACTTGGCTTTCTTCTTAGTCAAAGTTGTCAATGGGGCAGCAATGGAAGAAAAGCCCTCCACAAACCTGCGGTAGTAACCAGCCAATCCCAGAAAGCTACGAATATCAGTGGGAGTGAGAGGCTTTGGCCAGTTCTTCACAGCCTCAGTCTTCCTGGGATCCACCTCCATGCCCTGATCGGACACAACATGACCCAGGAAGGTCACTGATCTAAGCCAAAATTCACAATTGCTGAATTTGGCATACATCTGATGTTGTCTAAGTACCTGCAAGGTTAGTCTCAAATGATGTTCATGCTCTTCTTTGGTCCTAGAGTAGATGAGAATGTCATCAATGAATACTATGATGAAAGAGTCAAGGTATTCACGGAAGACTCAGTTCATGAGGTCCATAAATGCAGCAGGTGCATTCGTAAGACCAAATGAGATGACTAAGAACTCATAATGACCATAACGGGTATGAAAGGCTGTCTTTGGGATATCTCCATCCCTAACCCTAAGATGATGATACCCTGAACGAAGATCAATCTTAGAGAAAAAACTAGACCCTTGGAGCTGATCGAACAAATCATCTATTCTGGGAAGTGGATACTTATTCTTTATAGTGACTTTGTTGAGCTGCCGATAATCGATACACATTCTAAGGGTTCCATCTTTCATTTTCACAAACAACACTGGAGCGCCCCAAGGGGATATGCTCGGCTGAATGAAACCCTTTTCAGTGAGATATTTTAGCTGCAGCTTAAACTCTTTGAGTTCATCTGGAGCCATTCTGTAAGGAGGAATTGAAATTGGTTTAGTATCGGGTTCTAAGTCGATACCAAAATCAATCTCTCGAGGGGGAGGGACTCCAGGCAAATCATCAGGAAATACATCTAGGAACTCATTCACTACAGGCACTGAGTCTATGGAAGGAATGTCATGATCTAAATCATTTAACACTCACAAGATGACACAATAACCCCTTGGACATCATTTTATTGGCCTTAAGGTTTGAAACCAAGAGATTAGGACGACTCGAGTTGTACCCCTCCCAGACTAGCTCCTCTTCATCAGGGAAACGAAATCTCACCACTCTACTACGACAGTCAAAACAAGCATAACAACTGTGAATCCAGTCCATGCCAAGAATAACATTAAAATCATGCATGGGTAACTCAACCAAGTCTGCACACATAGTCTTACCACTTACAACTATTGGGCAATCCTTGTATACTCTATTAGTTCTTACATTTTCTCCTAAAGGTGTACTAACCACTATAGGATCATGCAGAACTTCAGGCAATATCTCAAAAGTGAGAGCAAGCAAAGGAGTTACAAAGGAAAGCATAGAACCTGGATCAAGTAAAGCATAAACAGAAGTTGAGAATACTTGCAGCATACCTGTGACCACATCAGCGAACTTCTCCTACTCCTCTCTGCCCTTCATGGCATAGAACCTGTTCCTCTTAGAAGGATCGGCTGCTACTGCACCCTGTGGATTAGGCCTAGGCTGAGCATTACCTCCATCCTGACTTCTGTTCTGTGGGCAGTCTCTAACCATGTGCCCACTCTTACCGCAACCGAAGCAGGCATTAGTGCCCTGTCTGCACTCTCCACTGTGAGCACGACCACACTTAGCACAGTTCTTTTTAGGACGCTGCATCTCACCTCCATTTCCCTTCTTGGGCTCAGGTCTGCCTCCTCTAGGTGTTGTACTCCTCTGAGAATTAGAGTTCCCAGAACTCTATTGCCCCTTCTTGAACCTGGGATGCTCACGGATGCCAAAATTGTTTCTGTGGCCTCCATGGCTGGGACCTGCCTGATCTTGAGGCTTCGGCCTCCTAGCATCACGAATACCCCTCTTTTTGTGGCTGTCCTCTACCTGCTGGACATGCACCATCAACTTGGAGAGGTCCATATTATCATGGAGCATCGCAGACCGACACTCCGCCTGCAGATCTCCATTGATTCCTGTGAGGAACCTTCTCTTCTCATCCCTGCTATCTACAAGGGAAGTAGCATAACTGGATAATTTAACAAACTTCTGTACTCATCTCATCCTTGCTGTTAGATACTAAGGAAAGTAGCATACCTGGATAGTTTAACAAACTTCAGGGAATACTCCGTGACTGTCATGGATCCCTGCTTAAGGTTGATAAACTCCTCAACTTTTGCCCCCCTCATCTCCCTGGGAAAGAAGCTCTCCAGGAAAGCTGTCTTAAACAGCTCCCAAGTGACTGGAACTCCGCCCAAAGCTTGGCTATCCTGCCACATCTTGCACCAACTCTGTGCAACATCCTTGAGCTGATAGGAAGCCAGCTCAGCCTTCTCAGTATCTGTGGCCCCCATAGCCACCAGAATCTTATGCACCTCGTCCACAAACTCCTGGGGATCCTCTGGAGTCTTGGACCCTGTGAAAATAGGAGGATTCATCCTCGTAAAGTCTCACAGCCTGTCAGCCATGCTACGTACCGGTGGGTTCTCCCTCTGAACATTCTGCAGGTTGACCTGGGCAGTCATGGCCTGAGCCTGCATAGTGATGGACTGTGCCATCTAGGCTAGAGATGACCGCACCTCCGCATTAGTCAACCCAGCTGGGTTAACCGGCATAGACATTCCTTCAGCTGGAGCCTGGGGTGGAACCTGATTGCCCCCAGCAGCTGCCCCTCCTCTCCTCTGACCAACGTTCCTCCTAATATTCATTCTCTGAAAGGAATAAGAATTGATGTTAGACACGCTCATAACACCAAGAAATCAAACATTAGGAAAAGCACGATAAGATCATAAGAAGAGAAATTTTCCTACGCATCATGCAGTCTCTAATCCAGGATAGTGGTGCACTTCACTACCATGACTTAGAAACTACTCAATGTGGTTGATGTGAACTCATTATTCTCGGAACTTAACCTAGTGCTCTGATACCAACTTTGTCACGACTGGAATCTAGACCCCAGACGAGACCGGCGTCGTTGATCTCTCAGAGGTCGCAGACAAGCCTACTTACGTCATTCTTACTTTAGCTAGGTCAATTTTAGCGGAAAATTTGAAATTTTTGTTTATTAACATACTTACTAATCATTTCTAATACATTCATAATTTGTTGACCATCAACCATCTAACATTAAGATCATCAAATGAAAGAAATAGTTTAATATAGAAATTACTGTATACTTGCCAAAATGGCACCAATATAATGTCTGAAATAATACGGGAAAGAAACACTAGTGGAACATGCTCCACTAGCTAAAGCCTATATATAAGCTAGATAGTAACGGTAGATATCCTCGAAAGCATGAGGGCCTACCAAGTCCGGATGAAAACTCAACGTCCGGATAGCTGCAACGTCAACCTGTACGCTCTAGCATCCACCTGTGCCTGCACCTAAAAATATAGAGTTGTATGGGATTAGTATACACTTGTACTAAGTATGGGTATATGCAAGCACACACCAAGGACATGCATGATAAAGGATAGCTCTTTCCTAACAACATGATTATGGAAAGTCAAGTTAGTGCACTTGCCAAATTGGGATTAGGAAAGTTAGTGAACTTTCCAAATTTGGATTAGGAAAGTCAGTGAGCTTTGCAAATTTAAATTAGGAAAGTCAGTGAGCTTTCCAAATCTTGTTTAGGAAAGTCATGCCATGAGAGTAACATGAATCATCATACTTATCATATTGCACACAGCACATAACATCTTACACATAGCACATATCATGTAGCATATAGTACATAACATCTTTTATAACATTCGTTCATATGCCATGAGACCTTAGAATCGTGGACTTGACATTAAGACTTTCCAAAATGAGGCTCAACATCTGGGACCTCAACTAGGGAGTCTTCATTAGCAAACACAGAGTCTGCTTCATTCATTCATACGTACTTCATTTCATTTCGTTATTTCGTTCATAGGCCAGTGTGAACACCAGCTATACTTAGGGTGTAGTTTAAGACTTGCATCGTGTTTGCTGTGCAATGATCAAGAATAACCTAGTGTCATTACCTGAGTCTAGCTCACCTCTTGATTATCCTGTCCTAACACCTTTGGTATCGTATATTTTATTATGTACTTCATTTGAGGCTAGCCTCATTCATTCATTGGGAACTTTAACTTTAACCGACATAGATCATGTGAGCATCAAGAATTCCAGTGTCTCCCCGACACTGAAAAGAGGTGGAATCACCGGCCAAGGTTACCCAAAACATGCTAGCGTACATGGGAATTTAACCCCGCCAGATCCCTATATTGGCAGTATGGATTCAAAGACCAGGAGATATAAGGAGACCCATACCCGGCAAGTCGAACAGTCTCATCTCATGAGAGTTACGTGAACCTCCGCCCTTCCCAAAAGAAGGCATCACCGCTCATAGCTAGTCTATCGGTGCTCAGCATAAATTTCCATTACATTCTACTCATACGTCATGGAAGCTGGCTTCTAGTATGAGGACATCATAGCTCAATAGATGATTTCTCATCTCATCATTAGTATTAAGTATGTTAATCGCAATACTTTCATTAGAGTGTTCATAGAGATTGGTCTCTTCATTAACTTTACAATCTCATAGGTGAGTACGTTTTGGTAACATTTACTTAGGCTCATTTGAGATTGTTGTCATCTTTTAAATTAGCCTCATATCATCTTGTCACCACATTCAATAACATTAGCACATTTGCTCTTCATAATTACTCACCCTATTTTACGTGAATGTTCATTTCATCATATGCCAATATACTTGGCCATTTGTATGTTTCACACTCTTACTTAACCCTTCTAGGGTTTCGTCATTTCATTACATAATAATCATTTCATCGTATGCCAATGCACTTGGCCATTTAGTGTGTTTTACACTCGTGCTTAACCCATTCTAGGGTTACTTCATTTCATTACATACATCTTAGGTTCACTTATTTTTAAATGTATGCTAGACTTATGGGTCTATACATACAAGCCATGAGGCTTCGTTCATAATTCGTTAAGTGACTCATATCTTCCAAAGATTATGTAGTACAAGAATTATGTATCTTGTATGTATGCCAAGATCTTGATTTTGATCTAAGTAGGTGGCATTATTCTTGAACATTTAATTTACGTATGACTTATGTATCAATACGAAAATTTGGGCAAGGGAACCCAAGTTCGAACCACTTGGACAATACTTACATTTTTCCTTGACTTTATTTTTAGTCTTCATGACATTGGGACCCTAGATCGAGCCCCAACATCAACATTCTATCTTTATTCTTCTCCTTGGTTTTTCCCTTTATTTAGCCGAAGGGTTGTGGGATCGAACCCCCACAACCCCTTTTATTTCTCATTTAAAATTCTGTTGTCCCATTTTGCCTAGACCAAGAGGTTGTGGGATCAAAACCCCACAGCCTCTTTTTATTTTAGTCTGTATTTCGCTCGAATTGGGAGGTTGTGGGTTCGAACCCCCACAACCTCCTTATTTTATTTGTAATTTTGCTAGGGCTCTGAGGTTGTGGGTTTGAACCCCCACAACCTCCTTATTTTTATTTTTAATTAAAATTGACTTACATAGGCGTTTGGCAGTGAGGTTGTGGGATCGAGCCCCTACAGCCTCACTTTATTTTCTTAATTATTTCGCCCTTCTCCTTTCCAGCCTTGAGGTGGTGGGTTCGATTCCCACGCCTCACACTTCATTTCTTTTAATTTTAATTCCCTTCATTCGCTGCCTGGAGGTCGTGGGTTCGATTCCCACGCTTCCCATTTTATTTATTTAAATTGTTGATCTCTCCTTTCCAAACCAGTAGACCCAATTTCGAATCCCCCCAGCCCCTTATCTTTTTACGAATTTAAATTACCACACGGGTGAGGTCACAGGTTCGAATCCTGGTGGCCTCACCCCTTTAAAATTCATTAAATTTTCCAGATTTCTTTATTAAAATTTAGCCTAAACTAAAATTGTATTTTTGGCTGGAACTTTATCAACTTATTAATTTATTTTCATCAATATTTTCACTTGAAAACGTAGGACAATTCATGGATCGTTTGTTACTTTTGGGGGCAGTATTTCATGGATTCGTTCAGCCAAAATGTTGACACTCAAATCAGCCCCATCTCCATTTTAATGAACATCACGATTACATAGATTTATACACGTAAAATGACAACCAAAACAATATCAAACTTGAAACCATAAATCAAAACCTCATTCACAGTGCATTCACAGTAACATTTTCGCACATACACACACTTGCACAAACTTTCGAATACATGGTTGTCTTTCCTAAGATTTCAAGTATACAATCAAAATCATGTTCATCACAAAATTATAACATACCTAAATCTACCAACAATCATACCCAACCTACGATTCATTGAGAGCTAGTGACATGGGCATGCAAAAGGGGAAACAATCCTAGTTTTTTAATGAACAATATGAACCTTAAAGGGTCTCTTGCGAAAGGGACAAAGAGAGAAGAAAACCCATACCTTATTTTGACGTTCAAAACTTGAAGTTTCTGCCCAAAAACTTTCCAAAACTCACATCCAAGCCAAGTTTTCAACTTAAAACTTTCGACGGAAAAATCCTCTCTTTGCCTAACGTGTTCACTTAGCTTGTTTTCTTATATTTTCGTGTGAGTTCTTCAAGTGTGAAGAACTCTAGTAATTTTTCTGTTCTTGTAGTTTTTTTGGCAGAGAGTAATCATGAAAAACAACTGGAGAAACGTGAGAGAGATGAGCGTGAGAGAGAGTTAAAAGAGGTGAAGTAGTTTAAACTTAGTCAACTAGGAGACTTAGTCATAAAAACATATTAATTAATAAATAAATAATAATTAATAATAAAATCTGATTTTCCTTTTTAAATCAGCCATTAATTATTAATTTATTAAATTAATTCACCAATAAAAAAATCACATTAAATCATTGCTCCCACCTAGGTTCGAACCCGGGTGGAGCAAGACTTAACTTCAAGAGCTCCATTTCGTCTCTCTCTCCCCAATTTGCCCCTCCACCTTATTAAGTAATTAATTAATTATATATTTAGGGTAATTACGATATTACCCTTATCCTGGTAAAAGACCATTTTACCCCTAGACCCTCAAAACTTAAGATTTCCTCTTTTTAAGTCCGGTAAAGACTTCTTCGAGTAAATCTTCGTATTCGAGAGGCCTACATGGTTGGTCCCAACCTTTCCAAGCTCAACTAACTCCCCAAGTTAGTTGGATAGGCTGTAGCAAGGGTTCCGAGGTCTGGTTCTACGTGCATCAATCCGTGTGAACCCTGGTCTAATCGTAGGCATTCTTGACACATTAAGCATTTCTTATCTTATTTATTTTTAGGGTTGTTACAAGCCCCCCTTGTGAGAATAACTCATTGAGATTACTAAGTACCGATTCCTTCAACTCTATCAATAGAGGATCAAGATGTTGCTTAGATTTCACCTGAACCATTAATGATGACTCAGAGTTATGATGGACCTTGAAACCACCATTTGGAGAATCTTCTAACCGCACACCCAAATGAGCCAAGGTATGAACATCTTTGACTAGTTCTTTTTTCTCTTCTTCCACATGAGACACACTACCCATAGTTATGCGACTCAAAGCATCTGTAACCACATTGGCCTTATCGGGGTAGTAAAGGACACTCATGTCATAATCTTTCAAAAGTTCTAAAAATCTTCTCTGTTGGAGATTCAACTCCTTTTGTGTAAACACATATTGAAGACTTTATGGTCAGTAAACACATCCACATGAACACCGTACAAGTAATGTCTCCATATTTTCAAGGCAAAGACTACTTCCGCTAACTCAAGGTCATGAGTTGGATAATTCTTCTCATGAACATTGAGTTGCCTAGAGGCATAAGCTATCACTTTTCCATGTTGCATGAGGACACATCCCAAACCCACTTGGGAAACATCACAATACACCACAAATCCTTTATTACCCTCCGGTAAAGTCAACACCGGAGCGGAGGTAAGCTTATATATCAGCTCTTGAAAACCTTTTTCACAAGATTCCGACCACTACAACTTCACCTTATTTTGAGTCAAAGCTGTCAAAGGAGAAGCAATAGATGCAAATTCGTCAACAAACCTTCTATTGTACCAAACTAGACCCAAGAAACTTCTTATGTCCGTGGGAGTCAAATATCTAGGGCAATTTCTAACCGCATCCGTCTTCTTTGGATCAACCTCTACACCCTCAGGAAAGATAACATGGCCAAGAAAAGCAACTGACCTCAACCAAAATTCACATTTGTTAAATTTGGCATAAAGTTTGTGTTCCTTTTGAGGAATTGCAAGGCCAACCTCAAATGACTCTCATGCTCATTTTCATTCTTGGAGTATATCAAAATATCATCAATGAACACAATAAAAATTGAGTCGAGGTAATATTGGAAAACTCTATTCATTAGGTCCATACACGCTGCCGGGGGATTTGTTAACCAAAAGACATCAATAGAAATTCATAGTGACCATATCTAGTTCTGCAAGACGTTTTGGGAACATCTTCTCCTCTCACCCTAAGTTGGTGATATCCCAACCTTAAGTCAATCTTGGAAAAGTAGCTAGAACCTTGGATTTGATCAAATAGATCATCAATCCGAGGGAGAGGATACTTGTTCTTTATGGTGACTTTATTGATTTGATGATAATCAATGCACATCCTAAGGGACCCATCCTTCTTCTTCAGAAACAAGACCGGAGCACCCCATGGAGAAATACTAGGTTGAATGAAACCCTTGTCTAGTAAATCTATGAGTTGGACCTTCAACTCTTTCAATTAAGATTGAGCCATCCGATATGGACGAATTGAAATGGGGTTCATATCCGGCAACATGTCAATGCCAAATTCCATTTCCCGTTCGCGAGGACCTTCGAGAAGGTCATCAGGAAAAACCTCTGTAAATTCCACACTAAGGGAACCGACTCAATAGGAGGAGTTTCACATTCTAGATATCTAACCTTCACCATACAGTATAGACAACCCTTGGCTATCATCTTACAAGACTTCAATCAAGAAATGATTTAACCCCTTGGCATAAAATTTCTCCCCTTACAGTCTAAAATGGGTTCATTTTGAAATTGAAACTTCACTACCCTCGTTGTACAATCTATGAAAGCACAAAAAGCATGACGCCAATCCATATCCAAAATGATATCAAAATCAAACATGTCAAGTTCTACCAAGTCAACAAGAGTAACTCTATTGGGTAGCATTACAGGACATTTCCTATAGACTCTTTTAGCAACTACCGAGTCACCCATCGGTGTACAAACCAAAAAGGGATCAATCAAAACATTGGGAACTATATCAAACTTCCTAGCTACCAAAGGTGTAACAAAAGAAAAGGTAGCACAAGGATCAAGAAAAGCAGAAACATTAATAAAGAAGACATGTAACATTCCGGTAACGACATCGGGAGAGCTCTCTGGTTCACCCCTAGCCTTGAGTTCATAAAAATGGTTCCTTTTGGGGGCTTCGGAGCTAGGACTGCTTGATTGAGTTTTGCTACTACCCTTTCCTTGATTCTTCACATTAGGACAATCTTTCACCATATGGACACTTTTGCCACAATCATAGCAATTATTCGTTCCAACAAGGCATTAACCGACATGTTTCATACCACATTTCCACAAGTTGGTCTTTCTCTTGGTGAATCAACATTTCTCCCCTTTTCAAATTTTATGTTAGACACCCTATCATTGCGAGTCTTGGAGAAAGTTGAAGGAACTTTGTTTGAAAACCTCTTCTTGAACTTAGGCGTGTCTTGAATGTCAAGCCTACTCTTAGAAGAACAACTTTAAAAAGACCTTGCCTTCTTATCTTCTCTATTATTCTTCCTTAGACGACTCTCCTCTACTTGTTGTTCATGAACCATCAACCTAGAATGATCCATGTTGTCATGAAGCGAGCTGCAGGACATTCTTCTTTAAGCTTTTGGGACACGCCCGATACATAAAAGATCATTTCATCCCTATCATTTGAAACCAAAGAGGAAGCATATTTGGAGAACTTAATGAACTTTAAGGAGTAATGCTTAACACTCATACCTCCTTGATGAAGGTTGATGAACTCCTCTACCTTAGCTTCCGTTTGCTCCCTTGGGAAGAACCTATCAAGAAAGGCCTTTTTGAAGATCTCCCAAGTGATGGGACCACCTCTTAAATCCCGAGTATCCTTCCATTGATTGTACCATGTCTGAGCCACATCCTTGAGCTTATAGGCAGCAAGCTCGGCCTTTTGAGTAGAACTCACCCCTACAGGAATAAAAATCTTGTAGACCTCATCAAGAAAGTCTTGGGGGTCTTTATCAGCCTTGGATACAAAGAACACAGGAGGATTCATCCTCGTAAAATATCTCAAACGCGAAGCCATAGTACTAGCATGTTGGTTCTCTCAAGGCACAACCTCCCGGTTAGCTTGTGTCGTAATGGCTTGATCTTGATTACTGATGGCTTGGGCCATTTGGAGAAGGTATGCGCTTACCTCACCATCCGTCATGGCTGGAGGATTGACCGAAACTTGATCATTCACAACTTTCTCTCTAGGAGGAACTCAATTGCCTTGGGGAGTAGCTCCCACATTAGCAACATCCTCTTCCACTCTTCTAGCGGTTGTCCTTCTTGTGTTCATCGCCTATAACCAGAAGAAAAGGATTAGATTCTAAAAGACCCATAGTTTCAAAAATCTAGAGGCACGACATAGGATTACCATGAAAAAGAATTTTCCTAATCATCATATAGCATCTCATTCATAATTGTGGTTCGCTTCACAACCATGAACAAGAAACTATATAAACGTATTTTAGTGAGACATTGAACCTAGGTTATTTAGCCACATGCTCTGATACTAAGTTTGTCACGATCGTGGAGCACCACCAGTCGTAACCGGCATCGTCATCCTCGAAGAGGACTCAAACAAGCCCTTAGCATTTGTTAGAACATATCATTTGTTAAATCACGGAAAAATTAAAAACTTTTGCATACTATGTGAAGTATACTTATACTTCTCACTTAGGAACATGATTAACATACATACGATAGTCTAAAAACTGTCACATAAAAATCATCTAAAGAGTACGAATCTTAGGCTTAGACAATACAATGTGAATATGCCATATAGGCCATACAAAAATAGAATCCAACGATAAAAAGGGATAAAATAATATCTCTTAAACTACTATAGTCTTCATAGCTAGAATAATGAAAAGATAGCATCCCCGAATATGAGGACCTACCAACACTTGGACAAAGAGTTCCAAGCTTCTTCAATAGACCGTCTTAATCTTCCATGACCGAACCCTACATTTGTAGTTATATAAAGTATAGGGGTTAGTACGCGACATGTACTAAGTATGGGTATATGAACATAAACAGTTTAGAGCATGCATGAAAAATGACCATGACCATTTTTTTAGAAAGTATGCTAAGTCATTTGAAAGCCTTTAATGCACATACAAGAGAGCATATACACGATAAGGATTACCACAACATAAAACATGAGCATACCCGAAGATATATCATCATAAAGTCATATTAATATTTTAATGTTCAATAGTTCGTATGAGCATAACATACAAAACACATACGAACAATCCCACCCCAAGTCTACAAGTGCAATGATCATATGAAGCCCCATAACCCCACATAATCAAGTAAATAAGATAGGAGACCATAAGTAATGCTTTGTTTCATACAACTTATATCATAAGTAGTCATCACCACATATAACAACATACACCAATAACATGTTCATCATCATAGCCAATATCATATAACAAGAATATCATATATCATAAGCATTATACATTTCATATCACCATGTTACGTGAGAACAATCTCCTTGCTCTTCCCTTAGAGTAAACTTGTGCAATGTCTAGGTAGTATCCCATACCCCCCACCGATACTAAATAGACTCCTTATGTTACTCTAGTTAGTATTTATTTACTTTAGTCTTTCATTATACTTGAGGGAATAATAGCCTTAACCGACATTAGACCATGTGAGCTAAACATGGAATCTGGTATCATGAAACCCCACAACAAAAGAAGGTGGTCTACTTGCCAAAGTAGAACCAAAACATGAACATAGCATTCTAGGTGGATCCACTAGCCAGTACTCCTATGGAGTCAACATAGTTCAAAAACTAGGAGATATATTAGAGGCCCATAGTTCCACATTATATGGCAGTCACTATCTCATGAGAGTCATTGTGAACCTACCTTCCAACTTGGGAAGGGACACCACTCATATCTAGTTCACTGGGTGCTAACCTAAAGTCCCTTTTTGAATTGACTTTACGTTATCATTAATCATCAATATTATCATAGGCCATAGTAGATTAACTTTTTTTATAAACATGATTGTAGCTCATTTAGTTGAAGATGAGAATTTCCTTTTATCACAACACTTCATTAGTGAGATTAACATATAATAGTCATATTATGTAAGGAACACAAGAGAAGCATCATCAACCTTGCATTATTATTCCATTACCAATGTCTCACATACAACATATTCATAGGCCATCATATATGCATAGAAACATCATACATATTTCATTGCATAACAACATCATTTATAGGCCAAACATCCAACATAATAGAGTAATCATGACTTTAGAAGACTTACCTATTGCTTCTAAGAATATTCATCAAGAACTTACACTGAATTCATAACAATCATCAAATAATACAGTGAAATACTCAATAACATAAAAAATCCAAACCACTCTAGTCATAAACAAGACTCATTCATAGTTAGGGTTAAGGGAAAATGTTCATTTATGAGTTCATTGAAGCTATAGTTCCAATCCCCACATTTACATGACATTATGTAATAGATATAACAAATTAAAATTCCATTATTTAGGGAGAGAACATGCTTCACACAGAAACCAACAATACCATATCAATTATTAAACAATACACACTAAATTATCCATAGAAAATCATAGTTTTTCATCATTAGTCATAAATCTCAAGTTTCGGAGAAAACCCACTTATAGAGTAAAAAACCTAGGAATTGATTGTTGGAAATAATCTTTGAAAGGACATCTTGGGGAAAGGAATCCCAAGAGTGACGAACCCATACCTTATTTACGAATTAATCCTTGAATCTTGATTGAAAACCTTGAAGACTTTGTCTTCCTCCTCAAGATTTCTTGTTCTTCAATGGTGGTTTAATAGAGAGAGAGAATTTTGAGAGAGATGAGAATGATTTGGTAAATCTGATTATGAATGCATGATAAAGGCTTAAAACTGATCCAAAACCAATATAAATGCATCCCCTAAATTACCCAAAAGACCCCTCACTTAATTTGGTCTATTTGTGAAGTTAAATTGACTTAAAAACGATGCGCACAAACCAAGGAAGTGGCTGCCTGTCGCGAGGACAAAAGACGCCTCACTTAATTGGGTCTATTTTGGTCGAGGAAGTGAGCCTAGTGAAGGCAACGCGTCGTAAGGCAAAAAATTCCAAGACAGTGATGGCTGCACGACGTGCAAGGGGCTTAACATCTTGGCTGTCGCAAGCTGCTTTGGCAGCTTGCTCACCAAGGTTTGGGTCGTCCTCAAGGACCTTTTGGGCAGTCCATGGGGAGTCGTTACACGATGTTTGGACCCTTTGTACTATATTGTACCTATTGAAAGTCTTTCTACAAGTTTTGGACTTAATTTGACACTCCCAAGTATTCACCAAACATAGGGACGTCTACAAGTTCAATTTAGCTAGTTTCCGGACGTCAAGGTCTTACATTGTCATTTTTTTTAACCTTTTCTAATTGAGTTTAATACATTAATATAGTTCTGGAAACATCATTTTAAATATTATTTAATAGTCTAAGTTGTAGTCTAAGTCATGGAACATCCAGAGTGTTACAATCATTATGCAAGATATCCATAATACAACAAATCTCTAACTTCCTAACCTCAAAGGAGGACTTTGAACTCAGTAAATTTATGTTTGCTCACCTATTCTCAATAAAGAAAGTTAATAGCATCACATATGTATCATGTAACAAGTGCCCTCACATGAAGAAATAGTCCACACACTCAAATCAAAATATTGAATATAAATTAAGGACTTAGCATCAAAGAAAACCCATACTCAGATATAAAATTCACATTTAGCACAAAGAACCATAGGCTTTCTAATTATGTACATCTCCACTAATTAAGCATGCTTTAATTGAATTAAATATGACTTAACATGTTGTAATGTAGGCTAGGGGATGGTTAGGAAAACTATATAAGAATGACTTACGCTTCCTGAAGCAGTTTGCAATTTAGAGATCATCACCCATTATTTTATTCTTTTTATTTTCAGCCATCTCTTCAACAATTATTTCACAAGTAATTCTCATCATGTCAAGAATGTTTCAATCATTAAGTTTTTTTTTGTTTTTTAAGAGTTTACTTCATAATAGTCACCCTCAACTTACGTATTTTACATGCTTTAAGGTGCACAATGTCCTTGGAAGGACCAGGGTCATCATCAAGGTAACTTCTATTGTTCATCTTTTTTTTTCTTTTTTTCCCATCACATTCTTTCAAAAATGGCTTTTAAGAATTTTGTAGCTATCAATGATTAACATTTCACTCAACCATCCTTTTTATTCAAAATTAGCAATTAGAATAAGTTTATGCTATAGTTCTCAAGGAAGCAAGGTGCAAAAACTAGGGATTCAGCAAATAAGTCAAGGCAAAAATATGGCTAACAATAAAAAGCTACAGGCTCAAAGGGGCTACTAGTGATATGTAGCTGAAAAAGTCTAAAATTTACGAGACAAATAAAAAAGCCTTTTATCATCTCCTAAATAAAGCAACACTTTTTGTTTCACTTCAATAACATGCAAGGGAATTTCTAGACAAAGATGCAAAACATAGAATAGACAAAATCTCACCACACATGGCTCAAGTATCAATAAAGATGGATAAATTCAACTTCTAAGAGAGACATGATCATAAAAACTACAAAATAAAATAATTTATATACAATGTTACAACCATAAACCTAGATGTCAAAAAGTTTGCAACTCCACCAGCAATCAAACATTCACAAAAAAGTACAACTCAGAATTAGGCTCAAATAGTAAGAATCACAAAATTCATAAAAAAGGGTCTTTTCTTTTCTATCCAAGAAAAAAAAATTCCTTCCTAAAAAAAATAAAAGACACTCGTTTCAAAGGGACTTCCCCAGGAAAAGAACCAAAAACAAAAGCCAAGGAACTCATCCTAAAAAAACGACTCAATAAAACAGTGAAACCTAGGAATCATTCCTCTACCCCAAACTTAAAAAGATGTTATGTTCCCAAAGCATCAAAAATTTAAAACAAAGGGTTAGGAAAAAACTCTTTGAGGACTTTAAGCCTACCTAGTAGAATTTTCTCTAAATTTTCTTTAAAGGCCGTACGCACACCACACATAAGCTCAAACGTGCTCCTGCGCTTAAAATTTTTAGGTACTCAGACTTCCCCTGATGTATACAAAAATAAGATCAAAAGAAAAAAAAATGATATTTATAAAATAAGAAATTAGTTTTTTTCTTTTTTAATTTTATTTATTTTTAATAAAAACTTAAATAAACAAAAAACAAAAGTTTAACCTAGAAAAACAATTAATTTCTAAGTCCCCGGCAGCGGCACAAAAATTGTTGCTTACAATTGCATACGCAAGTGTACGCGGTCACACAAGTAATATAGTGGCTCTTAAAAGAACCAGATTATCGAACCCAAAGGACTTGTCAATTAACTATTTACTAAATTATACTGCTTCTAATTATTTATTTAAGGGAGGATTTTTAAATATGAAAATATAAACTAAAATAAAAATAAAATGACTAAAACAACAATGAGCTAAGAAAAGATAGATGTTTACATAATCAATGAATTTATCGCTCTAGGGTTATAATTTAACTAACAATCATGTTTAGCATCAATTTCATCCAACTTATTTGATTCTCTAGTTATTGAATCACAGGGTTAGATGTATGATCATGATCTCCCAAGCTCTAGTTACCTACTATAAATAGCACCCTAACTACATCATTGAGCGGGGATAGAGTGATTAAATACTGAACATTAAGTTATCTTTCGATATGGTGACCCAAACGAGGTTTCTAGGTATAACCCTATCCTGAAACAAACCAACCCTAATTTTTACAGTTAAACAAGCTCCTTATGCCCAACCTTCTATCCTCTTATTCCTCTCCCGAGTTCTGTCATGACCGGGGAGGACACCCTAGAAGCAACACGGCATACTTGACCTCTCAGAGGTCTTATACAAGTCTTTACTGTCACACCTTAAAACCCATTAAGACGGACAGGCACCCGATGCCCTAAAGGCCCGAGAGAACCAACCTGCAACCTGTTCTTACTGAGCATATACTATAACAATAGAGACAAGTTAACTTTGGATGCAGCGATACAAAACAACGTAAGTAGATCCAAAAGTTATATACAAGACTTGGCCGTTTAGGCCACAACTCCTTAAGACACAACTGAACCATGTACATACGTCTACAAAGCCTCTAAAAGATAGAAGACTAGAGTAGGTCGGGACAGACCCCGCCTTACCCTTAACTACGATACAATACCAAACGAATTTACCAAGGACTTAATAAAGCTCCGAATCAACTTGGAGCTCACCAAAAGTAGCAGAATTTCGAGTGCTTCTACTGAGGAGGTCTACTAGCTGGAGTACCTGAGCCTGCAGCATGAAATGCAGCGTCCCCAATACGGGACGTCAGTACGAAAAATGTACTGAATATGTAAGGCAAAAAAGTATATGTAATACAAGGCACAAATGAAATCAAGTAGCAACATATGAGTGCATAGATTAGGAGAGAAGACCACCTTTGCTTACTCTTGTGGAATCAAGTAAGCTAGATTCTTTTCTTTACCTTCTTTGTATGTTATAATCTTTGTTGGGCATGTGATACAAGTGACCAGCTGATCAGTGGTAGAAGAGGATGACCCATGATAGGCGTATTAACCCCTGGGATGCAGTCCTCATAATTACACAACTTGGGATCGGCCCATGCTAGGCTTTCGCCCCTGAGCTGCCACCCTTCTATACCAATAGGGATCGGCCCATGCTAGGCTTTCACCCCTGAGCTGCCACCCTTAATTATATAGATTTCTTCACTTAGATTCTTTAATCTTTGAGATTGTTATTAATCAGTTCATAACACTTTTGGGATGTTGATTTGGTGATCATAATCATCTTGGAGATATGAAAATATGGAACAGTAGTGGAATACATGAAAATAATACTTTGAGGCAGTAACAATGACATAAGGAGCTATGAAACATCAACACCTTACTTTAAGACCTTAATGGCACAATTGACTTCAATTGGCTTAGGAGAAGGATTCATCAAACTTTCTTTTGCAAATACCATTTCTATAACAGCACAAGGGGAAATTATACAAGTATAGAGTAGTGAACATATAATGAAGTAGTTCCATGTGCTTAGAATGGGGAAAGAAATATTGTTAGCTATTTGGAGATAGTACGCTGCCAATATGCTTCCTTTTCTAGAAATAGAACTTATGGGAATCACTTCATTGATATTAATTGCAGATGGCAGATTTCATGCCAAAAGGATATAAAATCGAATAGCCTTACATACCTTATTTTTCTGACCAATACCACTATCACGATTCAGCCTTCCTTATTGGGTGCTAATCTACAACATAAGTCATGATTAAGCTAACATCAGCAGCTAATCACAATAAGGTCCTCCAAATCAGTAGCTAAAATATTTTATGGAAATCAGGCCCAAACAACCCTTACATAAATGGTGAACCACCACACCCTTCCTCTCCACATTAATACAACTTCATACATCATCTCCCAAGCTACCCAAACAGCCCTCAACAACAATATTCATAAGGCAGCCACTATCAATCTCAAATCTTTCAGCATAATAGGAGAATATTGACTCAAAGATTTATCACAATCCATGAATTCTTGATAAACATATACAAAATTCTCCACTCCAAACATTATCAAAGAGAGGAAAACAAATGGGTTGAAGTCTTACCTTAATTCTGAAAATTTATCCTCTACACTTGTACTTCAAGAATTCAAACTCTTCTTCAAACTCTTACTTGAAAAATTAGCCAGCACTCAAGAACTCTAAGGTGTCTTAGGGATGCTAATTGAAGCCAAGAGAGACCAAGAAAGAAACTTAAGAAAATCTGAAATTTTGCAAGTTCAAAATGGAGAATAAGACTTGATCCTTATCCTTTGAAAAAGGAGGTGTTATGGCCGACACTCTTGACCAATTTTGGTCCATATAATGTCAAGTAGGAGCCCCACCTGCTTGTCCTTTTAACTTGGGCCTTTTTGGACTTAATATTATTGGACCTTGGCTGTCCATTTTCCCTTTGTTCTTTTATTCCACTTGGGATAGATTAATGCAAGTAGGTGGTACACACTTGGCCCAATAACATGGTAAAACAAATCTTAGGAGGTCATGTACTTACCTAGTTTCACTTGGGCTTTATCCATAATGGGCCAATTGGCAGATTTGGCTGCTGGGCCTTCTTTCATTCACAATTTTCTTTAATAGGTTTGGGCTTCAAATGAGCCCCTAAATATAAGCCTAAATCTGGTCAATCAAACTTGGGCCCTTTAACTATAATATAGATCAAGTAGGTGATGCAGCTGCTAGCTCAATTACCATCTTACTATAATTACTTAAATACTTTCCATCGGAGTTAACTTGCAATACATATGCTAAAACGTGCAAGGCATTACATCACCTTTCAAGCTAGTTTAAACCAACACTAATCACATAAGAAACATGATCCCTCACCTACACTAAGTCTATGTCAAGTATAACATGAATAGAACTACCACATACAAAAATACAGGCCGTTACATCCTTCCCCCCTTGGAACATTCGTCCTCGAATGTTAGCATGGTTGTGCGGCCTAAACAAGTTCAAGCCTAAGCTAGTACTACTATTAATCACATTGAACATATAGACTTATACTTACTTGTCAATGCCTCCACTAACATTTTGATCATTCCCACCAGTGTGGAAGAGGTGAGGATACTTCAATTTCATTGCTTCCTCTGCTTCCCATGTAACTTCTTCTACTTGTTGGTTTCTCCATAGAACTTTTACAGAAGCTACTTCTTTATTCCTTAACTTCCTAACTTGTCGATCCAGAATAGCAATGGGTACTTCTTCATAAGTGAGATCTCCTGTAACATGTACATCTTCAGTAGGAGTAATACGAAATGGATCACCTACGCATTTCCGTAGCATTGAGACATGGAACACCGGATGAACTGATGAAAGCTCTTGTGGTAGCTCTAACTCATAGGCTACTTGGCCAAATTTTCGGATAATCTTATATGGCCCTATATAGCGTGGACTCAGCTTTCCCTTTTTACCAAACCTCATTACCCCTTTCATCGGAGACACCTTCAAGAACACCCAATCCCCTATAGAAAATTCTAGTCCTCTCCTTCTAATATCTGCATATGATTTATGTCGACTTTGAGCTGTTTCTAGCCGCTGCTGTATCACTTTGACTTTTTCCATAGCTTGATGAACAAGATCTGGCCCAAATAAGCCAGTTTCACCCGTTTCGAACCAGCCAATTGGTGATCTACACTTTCGACCATATAAAGCTTCATAAGGTGCCATTTTAATGCTCGAATGATAGCTATTGTTATAAGCAAATTCAATAAGTGGTAGGTGATCATCCCAGCTACCCTTGAAATCTAATATACAAGCTCGCAGCATATCCTCAAGTGTCTGAATCGTAAGTTCTGCCTGACCATCCGTTTGAGGATGAAAGGCTGTACTTAAATTCACTTGTGTTCCCAAACTCTTTTGAAATGACTTCCAAAAATTTGCTGTAAATTGAGCTCCTCTATCCGATATTATAGAGATTGGCACTCCATGTAGTCGAACTATCTCTTTAATGTACAACCTCGCATACTCTTCAGCTGTATAAGTAGTCTTCACCGGCAAGAAGTGTGCTGCTTGTGTAAGTCTATCAACTATTACCCATATGGAGTCAAACTTCCGGAATGAGCGAGGCAAACCAGTAACAAAATCCATGTTGATCATGTCCCATTTCCAAATTGGAAGTTCTATACGCTGCATGTAACCTCCGGGCTTTTGGTGTTCTACTTTTACCTGTTGACAGTTTGGACACTGAGCCACGAATTCTGCAATGTTCTTCTTCATGTTCCCCCACTAATACATTTCTTTCAAGTCATGATACATTTTAGTTGACCCCGGATGAACAGAGTACCTTGAATTATGTGCTTCCATCATGATCCTCTTTCTTAGTTCATCTATATTAGGTACACATAATCTGTTTTGACATCGAAGTACTCCGTCTTGCTTAAGCTCAAACGCCTTTGTCATACCATGTAGTACATTCTCTTTAAGTTGTAAAAGAATTGGATCAGTGTACTGCTTCTCTTTCACTTCCACTATTAATGAGGATTCTGCCGCATTTTGCACAATTACCCCTTCGTCTTGAGATTCAAGAAGGCGAACGCCCAAGTTAGCTAGTTGGGAAAGATCCTTAGTCATTCCTTGTCTTTCCATAGACTTCCCATAAGTGGTTGCCATTATTTTGCGGCTTAAAGCATCAGCTACTACATTAGCTTTACCGGGATGATATAAGATGTCAATGTCATAATCTTTTAATAGCTCCAGCCACCTTCGCTACCTCAGATTTAAGTCTTTTTGCTTAAAAATATATTGCAAGCTTTTGTGATCAGTGTATATGTCAACATGAACTCCATACAAGTAGTGGCGCCATATCTTCAAAGCAAACACAACTGCTGCTAGCTCTAGATCATGGGTTGGATAATTTTTCTCATGTGGCCGCAGCTGCCTTGAGCCATAAGCTATAACTTTACCATGCTGCATCAATACACAACCTAAGCCCACTCCCGAAGCATCACAATACACTACATAGCCTTCTGTACCTTCTGGAAGTACCAACACAGGTGTAGAAGTTAATTTACTCTTCAGCTCTTGGAAGCTTCTTTCACACTCATCGCTCCACAGAAACTTGGTTCCTTTGTGTGTTAGCTTTGTTAAGGGTGCAGCCATGGAAGAGAATCCTTCAACAAACCTTCTGTAATAACCTGCCAATCCAAGAAAACTACGGATCTCCGTAGGCGTTGTAGGTCTTGGCCATTTTTTCACGGCTTCTATTTTCTGGTTATCAACCCTTATTCCTTCCTCGGATACGATATGACCTAGGAATGCCACAGATTTCAACCAAAACTCACATTTAGAGAACTTTGCATACAATTTACGATCACGGAGAATTTGTAAAACCTGCCGCAAGTGATTAGCATTATCCTCTTCCGATCTTGAATACACCAAAATGTCATCTATGAACACTATCACAAACACATCTAATAATGGCTTGAACACCCTATTCATCAAATCCATAAAAGCTGCTGGTGCATTTGTTAGCCTGAATGACATGACTAAGAACTCAAAATGACCATACCGTGTTCGGAAAGCTGTCTTGGGTATATCTTTGTCCTTGACCCTCACCTTGTGATAACCTGACCTCAGGTCGATCTTTGAAAAACACCTAGCACCTTGTAATTGATCAAACAGATCATCAATTCTAGGGAGGGGATATTTGTTCTTAATTGTTACCTTATTCAACTGCCGGTAGTCGATACACATTCTTAATGAGCCATCTTTTTTGCGTACAAATAAAATTGGTGTTCCCCATGGCGACACACTAGGCCTTATGAATCCTTTCTGTAATAAGTCTTTTAACTGCTCTTTCAACTCTCGTAATTCTGCCGGAGCCATTCTATATGGAGGAATTGAGATAGGTTGAGTATCTGAAAGCACATCAATACCGAACTCTACTTCTCGTTCTGGAGGTAAACCGGGAAGATCTTCAGGAAACACATCTGGAAATTCATTTACCACCGGAATGGATTGAAGGGTTGGTGGCTCTACATCTACATTTTTCACTCTAACCAGATGGCATATGTATCCTTTGGAAATCATCTTCTTTGCCTTAAGATAAGAAATAAATTTACCTCTTGGCATCCCAATATTACCTTTCCATTCGAGGACTACCTCTTTTTGAAACTGGAAATGCACTATCTTAGTTCGGCAATCTACCGTGGCATAACAAGAAGCTAACCAATCCATACCCATTATAACATCAAAATCTACCATGTCTAGCTCAACAAGGTCAGCCAATGTATCGCGATCACAAACAGTTACAATGCAATTACGATAAACTCTCCTAGCTATAATAGATTCACCAATCGGTGTAGACACTTCAAATGGCTTCGCTAATAATTCTGGTGTTCTTTTGAACTTTCCATTAATCAATGGTGTAACATATGATAGTGTAGACCCCGGATCGATTAATGCATATACAATATGTGAAAAGATGGACAATGTACCTGTAACCACATCCGGCGAGGCTTCTAAATTTTGTCGATCCCCTAGTGCATATGTGCGATTCTGACCTCCACTAGAACTAGCTGCTCCCCTAGCTCCTCTACCCCGACCTGCAGGCATATGTAGTCCCCTACCTAAAGAAGGGGTTGATGAGGTCGACGCAACAACTGATCTAGTTGGTTGAACAACGCCACCCACTCCCCTATGAGGGCAGTTTCTCATCATATGCCCTGGTGTGCCACACCAAAAACAAACATCCGTCCCAAACCTGCATGCACCTAGATGATTCCTCCCACACTGTTTACAAGGCTGTCGTGGAGGCCTTGATTGGCTCGTACTTCCTTGCTCTTGATAACTGCCTTGGCTTTCACTTCTTTGCCCAAACTGATTGCCTCTAAACCCTTGGAACCGTGGTGGAGCACTAGCTGTAGAGTAGAAAGATGATGGCCTAGGTGGTCTGTTAGAGAACCGAGGCCTAAACTCACCTTGGGATGGTGTAAACTGCCCCATTGATCTGGCCCTCTTAGAATGCCCTGTTTCCAACTCTTGTGTTCTTCTTCTTTGCCTTTGATCCTCCAATTTTTGTGCAAAAGCCTGCATCCTTGCTATATCCATATCTTTATTTAATGAAGCAATTGTACAGTCTCTAACCAGATATGAATCTAATCTGTCCACAAAACGATGAACTCTATCCTCCATAGTAGCTACTACATTAGGAGCATACATGGCCAAGGAATTAAATTTGAGACTATACTCCCTCACACTCATATTTCCTTGGTGGAGATTTAGAACTGATCCGCACGGGCCTCTCGGATCTCCAATGGCAGATAATGATCAAGGAATGACTTTTTAAACTCTTTCCACATAGCTGAAGGTGCATTTATTCCCCTAGATTGCTTCCAAGCTTCATACCACAATATAGCCACACCCTTTAATCTGTATGCAGCTAGCTCAAGTGCTTCTTTACCACTTACATGCATAATATCCAAAGTGCGTTGGATTTGATCTATAAAGTCTTGGGGATCTTCATTAGGATCTGACCCGGTAAATGATGGAGGGTCCAAGTTAAGAAAATCACGTATCCGTGTTCCAGCTGATCTAACTACACCACTAGTACCTGCAACTGGACCTTCTTGCCTTTGGCCATGACCAGCAACTATACGAGTCAATAATTGGACTGCATTCCTCAAATCTTGCTCGGTAGCATTAATAAGGGGTTCCTGAGGTTCATCTTCCCTCCTTATTTCTTCAGGAGATGGAGGCGTCGAGGAAGTCTGCGATAGAGACTCATCTTGAGCCCCACTTTGAACAGCTTGACTTGGTGGTGGTTGGCTGGTCCCTTCTTGGGCAGCCACTTCTACTCGTTTACCAGTACTTTTACTCCTTCTCGTAATCGGCATCTTTGCTATAATAAAACAATTGAGGAATTAGATATGATTCACCTACAACACAAGTTCTATCGCACGATCTAAGAATGAAAGAAATGAGACAACTCCTATATGTCCCGTAGCCTCCTGTTTATAAATGTGGTGCACAACACATCCATAAGCAAGACTCTACACAGACACGGCTTTGTAGACTCCCTAGGATGACCTGCTCTGATACCACTTTTGTCACGCCTCAAAACCCATTAAGACGGACAGGCACCCGATGCCCTAAAGGCCCGAGAGAACCAACCTACAACCTGTTCTTACTGAGCATATACTATAACAGTTAAGACAAGTTAACTTAGGATGCAGCGATACAAAACAACGTAAGTAGGTCCAAAATTTATGTACAATACTTGGCCGTCGTGGCCACAACTCCTTATGACACAACTGAACCATGTACATATGTCTACAAAGCCTCTAAAAGATACAAGACTAGAGTAGGTCGGGACAGACCCCACCTTACCCTTAGCTATGATACAATACCAAATGAATTTACCAAGGACTCAATAAAGCTCCGAATCAACTTGGAGCTCACCAAAAGTAGCAGAATTTTGAGTGCTCCTATTGAGGAGGTCTACTAGCTGGAGTACCTGAGCCTGCAGCATGAAATGCAGCGTCCCCAATACGGGACATCAGTACGAAAAATGTACTGAATATGTAAGGCAAATAGTATATGTAATACAAGACTCAAATGAAATAAAGTAGTAACGTATGAGTGCATAGATAGGAGAGAAGACCACCTTTGCTTACTCTTGTGGGATCAAGTAAGCTACATTCTTTTCTTTACCTTTTCGTATGTTATAATCTTTGTTGGCATGTGATACAAGTGACCAGCTGATCAGTGGTAGAAGAGGATGACCCATGCTAGGCGTATTAACCCCTGGGATGCGGTTCTCATAATTACACAACTTGGGATCGGCCCATGCTAGGCTTTCGCCCCTGAGCTGCCACCCTTCTATACCAATAGGGATCGGCCCATGCTAGGCTTTCGCCCCTGAGCTGCCACCCTTAATTATATAGATTTCTTCACTTAGATTCTTTAATCTTTGAGATTGTTGTTAATCAGTTCATAACACTTTTGGGATGTTGATTTGGTGATCATAATCATCTTGGAGATATGAAAATATAGAACAGTAGTGGAATACATGAAAATAATACTTTGAGGCAGTAACAATGACATAAGGAGCTATGAAACATCAACACCTTACTTTAAGACCTTAATGGCACAATTGACTTCAATTGGCTTAGGAGAAGGATTCATCAAACTTTCTTTTGCAAATACCATTTTTATAACAGCACAAGGGGAAATTATACAAGTATAGAGTAGTGAACATATAATGAAGTAGTTCCATGTGCTTAGAATGGGGAAAGAAATATTGTTAGCTATTTGGAGATAGTACGCTGCCAATATGCTTCCTTTTCTAGAAATAGAACTTATGGGAATCACTTCATTGATATTAATTGCAGATGGCAGATTTCATGCCAAAGGGATATAAAATCGAATAGCCTTACATACCTTATTTTTCTGACCAATACCACTATCACGATTCAGCCTTCCTTATTGGGTGCTAATCTACAACATAAGTCATGATTAAGCTAACATCAGCAGCTAATCACAATAAGGTCCTCCAAATCAGTAGCTAAAATATTTGATGGAAATCAGGCCCAAACAACCCTTACATAAATGGTGAACCACCACACCCTTCCTCTACACATTAATACAACTTCATACATCATCTCCCAAGCTACCCAAACAGCCCTCAACAACAATATTCATAAGGCAGCCACTATCAATCTCAAATCTTTCAGCATAATAGGAGAATATTGACTCAAAGATTTATCACAATCCATGAATTCTTGATAAACATATACAAAATTCTCCACTCCAAACATTATCAAAGAGAGGAAAACAAATGGGTTGAAGTCTTACCTTAATTCTGGAAATTTATCCTCTAAACTTGTACTTCAAGAATTCAAACTCTTCTTCAAACTCTTACTTGAAAAATTAGACAGCACTCAAGAACTCTAAGGTGTCTTAGGGATGCTAATTGAAGCCAAGAGAGACCAAGAAAGAACTTAGGAAATCTGAAACTTTTGCAAGTTCAAAATGGAGAATAAGACTTGATCCTTATCCTTTGAAAAAAGAGGTGTTATGGCCGACACTCTTGACCAATTTTGGGCCATATAATGTCAAGTAGGTGCCCCACCTGCTTGTCCTTTTAACTTGGGCCCTTTTGGACTTAATATTATTGGACCTTGGCTGTCCATTTTTCCCTTTGTTCTTTTATTCCACTTGGGACAGATTAATGCAAGTAGGTGGTACACACTTGGCCCAATAACATGGTAAAACAAATCTTAGGAGGTCATGTACTTACTTAGTTTCACCTGGGCTTTATCTATAATGGCCAATTGGCAGATTTGGCTGTTGGGCCTTCTTTCATTCACAATTTTCTTTAATAGGTTTGGGCTTCAAATGAGCCCCTAAATATAAGCCTAAATCTGGTCAATCAAACTTGGGCCCTTTAACTATAATATAGATCAAGTAGGTGATGCAGCTGCTAGCTCAATTACCATCTTACTATAATTACTTAAATACTTTCCATCGGAGTTAACTTGCAATACATATGCTAAAACGTGCAAGGCATTACATCACCTTCCAAGCTAGTTTAAACCAACACTAATCACATAAGAAACATGATCCCTCACCTACACTATAAGTCTATGTCAAGTATAACATGAATAGAACTACCACATACAAAAATACAGGCCGTTACATTTACAAATCCTTCATCGCATACATATGAAAGGTAGTGTGGAATTTAAAATTTTTCATCACAATAGTCAATCTTTTATAGAAATATAAGAAAGAACTAAGTCTCGTCATAAACCATCTTAGACACATATAAGTTCATAGGGTCACGACCCTTACGTCAATTTAATACGAAACTAATAATCTATTACAAAATCTTTGAAAAAGGAAAGTAAACATAATCCATGTCCTCGAATATATGAGGACATAATGATCTTGGGCAAATGTTATTGCCAAGCTTCAACTTCTAAGAATATCCTTACTTGTGACCTACACTTGTAGAAATAGAAAACATTTTGAATTAGCACATTGAATGCACTAAGTATGGTGACATGTAATAAAACCATGCAAAAACGAAAATTTACTTTAAAGTACGCTTTTCATGCTCTTTTGATAGAAACCTTATAAACAAGTATATGAACCATCCTCCAAGTCAATATTCACCTATAAGACATAATCAAGTAATCCACAATATACAACTATCATCACTTGGAACCATATAACCATATAAACCTCCTACAAGATGTCATCCTAAGACCAACCTAAGTAACATATGAAGAGGCCGGCCATCCAAACCCTTTACACACACCTTAGTATCATGGTCCTTGCGGATCGGATCATCCATATAATATACAAAAAGTGATCCTCAAGACATCCCAAAGTAAGATCATTATCATTTAGACTCCCTACGTAAGTATCACATCCGGGTAGCACCCCCTAGACGTAACCGGCGGCGGCGGCCTCTTTGAGTACTAAGACTAGCCTCTTAGCTTACATCATTACATTCATAGGTCAAAATGCGGAAAAATTCAAAACTTTTTATTACTTCTACATTGAGGTTTACTTAGTCCTCTACATACACATAATATATATTCATATCGAGTATACATAAACCCTTTGTATAAGAAGATTACATAGTCTTCTAGTTTTATTGCACATAGGTATATATGATACTTAACCTAGTCTTACAAGAGTGTCTCATCTCATAACCATCTAAAACAAGAATATATCAATTGGGCATATCCCATACATCAATTTAACAAAGCCACATATAGGTTATACAATTCGTATTCAAATAAAAAGGAAGAATATAAGAGTCTTAAAACTAAAACAACTTTATAAGCTTGATATTGGCATTGCCCTCGAAAAGTGAGGACCTACCCACTTGGATGATTGAGAATTTCCAAGTCTTCTTCAAAGTCGTCTAAAAAGCCTTCGAAGATCGGAACCTAAAATTTTGGGAAAAGGGAGAAAATCGGGTTAGTACACCACTTGTACTAAGTATGAGACCATATGCACATATATTCATAAAATCATGCTAAAAAGGGGCATTTCATTAAAACATGCTATTTTACCTTTAGAAAGACTTGTGCATATTCAAGAAGACCATACCAATCAATAAGACATATTCATTAAGTCAAAAGCATGCACATCATTAGACCAACAATCCTAAGCTAGTCATGCACACATACATATCACATAGTTGAACACTTATTCAAAACAACTCCATCATCAAGTTATAGTAGCAATAAGCATAGACAAGAGCTCATTACAACATAACAAAAGCAAGACAATTACCTATGAACCCTCATTAAGTAAACTAGTGCAATGACTAAGCAAAGCCACATAACCATACTCAATCAAGTAACCCAACAAGAACCATGAATAATATCCAACTTCACATAGCATACCATTTAAGAGTACATATCATCGAACTTTAGCAAGAGAGATCAACACATGTTCATAAGTGAAACCAATCATCATAGTATCATCAATGAGCAAGAACATAATATACATAACACGTACAATTATAAGCATATTCATATATAATAACATCCTTCTAAGACTTCCCTCAAGGCTAACTAGTGCACTGTTTAGGTAGAGTTCCATACCCCTACCTAGACTAAGTTAAACCCGTTAGGTTATCCTAGTTAGAGTTCATTCATTTAGTTCATTTTACCTTTTGGGAACATCTTGACTTAACCAATATAGACCACATGAGCTAATGTGGAATCCGGTGTCATGGAACCCTATACCGAAGGAAGGTGGACTACTTGCCAAGGTAGTACCAACACATGAACATAGCAACTACGTGGATCCACTAGCTAGTATTCCTATGGGGGCAACATAGTTCAATAACTAGGAGATATAGTCGGTACCCTCTTTAGGCTACATGTCGTATAGTCTCCAATCTCAAGAGTAGATTAGTGATCCTACCTTCCCTATGTGGGAAGGGACACTCCTCACTCTAGTTCACTCAGTGCTAAGCTAGAGTCCCTTTTGAAATGTCTTTAATGTCTTTATTAATCATCATAACGTAATGTAGGTCATAGATTTTATCCCTTGTATAATCATCATCATCATAGCTCATTAAGGATTGCATTAGTATAGTCCTTTCATTATAATTCATTATAAGTGAGGTTTGCATATTTACATCATAATTAATGATTAGGTACATTGATAAGTTATCACCATCCTTATATCATTTACATCTTAGCCAATACCTCACAAACCATAGTCAAGACATTTCAATTCAACATCATACCATCCATATTAATCCTAATACAAGATATACTTCAATGCAACATTATGACTTAACCTCAAGTAACCAGAATTGGAGTAAAGAGTTGAGATCAAAAGACTTACCAAGTCTCCTTCATAATCCATCTTCCAGATCTTACCATCAACCCTTAAATCAACCCAATAAGGGTGTAATATAATGACACAACAATAACAAACATGATAACAAGGCCAATTGAATCACTACATTACAATTCATCACTAGTTTATAGCTTAAGATAAGAGACTTAGGTCAAATTCATACATGTTTCATAACCTAGATTAATTACTCAATAAATTGCATGATAGGACTATAATTCATCTTAATCTATTCATAATTGATACAAATAGTAATTCACCCAATAACAAAGTCAATTGAACCAACACTACACAATTCACAATAAGATCACAACCTAGGGTTAAGGGGAATAGGCCATCTTCTACAAACTAGACCAATCCATCAAGAATAATGTAATTGAGTTATAATAAATTTTAATCTATTCATAATATCCAAAATAAAAAATAAACAAAGTAATTCACAAGATCAATTTCGAGATTGGAAAAGACACACTTGAATTTCATACTTTTGAAACCAATTTGATGGAACCCTTTGGGGAAAGAAGTCCCAAACGTGAAAGGAATCCCATACCTTAATGTTTGATGAAGATTGATGGAGAAACCTTGGTGATTGAAGACCTACAATTCACCTTTACCTTGTCTTTTATGGTTTTCTTCAACTTGGGAGAGAGAAAGAAGAGAGAACGAAGAGAGTTTGGGTTTGGGAATTATGAGGGCTTAGGTTAGTTTAATTGACTTAGCGTCTTTATATAGGTTGTTAATTAACTTAATTAGGATTATCTAAACCCTTAAGTAAGTAATTAACCACCTATTTAATCAACTCACCCTAACTTAAAACGAGAAGCAAAATAGTCCACTCACCCACGAGAACCCGTCGACGCCTCGTGTGTCAATCGACGAACCATGGGACCAACCGTCCTGCTGGTCCGTCATTAAGTTCAGAGACTTTTCAAAACAAGCCTCCAAAAATTTGGCTAAGTGTCCATCGACGGAAGCAGTCCACGCCTCGTTGATTGGACAACGGATCATGGGTTGCATCCGTTGGTGGGCACTGCCTTGGGAAGCCTTTGACCCCAAAATGCTAGGGTCCTCCTCAAGAGCCCTTGGTTGGTCCATTGGGATTTGAACCAGGATATTTCGACTATGAATAAACGCTAATAAATATTAGACACCGTTCCACCAAAATTCATCAATTTCCAACTCCAAAAAGCTAGTCAAATAGGCTAAGACATGCTAGTACCTCATTGAACTAGTTTTCAGATGTCATGGACTTTCTTTGACGTTTTGATTTCTAAACCTTCTAACTGACTTATATACATTAAAATAGACCTTATAACAGTGTCTAAACCGTTTGACACCTATGTTAGGCTCTAGAACACGTCGTAGACTTTTGAAGTGTTACATCAAGGATAATGAAAGACTCACCTATTTCAGACATGAAAAGACCGCCATACACCATCTTCAAGACTACCTAGGCAATACTCAAAGCTATCCTATACCACTCTAGCTAGGTATGAAAGTCGCTGTCATAAGACCCCACACTGTGGAAAGTGTTCCACTTGCCAAAAGTAGAACAAGTAATCATCTCATGTTGGCACATTGGTAAGGAATATCAAGGGTTCCTTTGTACTCTAGTCTTATCTAAAGTGGAGCTACTACGACAATCATATTCACTCGGTGGTTGCCTTTGTTCTAATAGAGTAATTGATTTATGTACTAGTATTTGACAAGGCACCATCATTATTTCCTACTTACTCATAATACTCTTTCTTCAGAGAATGGGTCCACTAGGGCTGCCAACCAAGGTATATTATGATAGCTCTTATGACTTCCTTAGAGATTGTTTCATGTCATTCCAGCAAACCTACCCCTAAGTCCATAATTCTACTCAAGAACAAACGTCATTACAGTCTCTCACTTCAACGCTTTTTACTAACCTTCTTTTCATATTCAAGGTTTCACATTCTTAACCTTCACTAAGGGTTCTAGACTCATCAAGAAGGGGCACCATTCTTAGGTCTACCGGCTCAGGACATACTCTAGAATACCTAATTTAGTCATTCAAGGAAGGCACCAAGTTAGGTCTACCGTTCCTAGAGTTTCATTGAATAACATTAAAGGACCAAGTAGGGACAACTAGTCTACCACACAAGGTACCACATCATTCTCTAAAGGCACTCCCTAGTCCTTTACATCATATATAATCAACTAGAGAGTCAACATATAAAACAATAGCATTATAGACCCATGCAAGATCATATAGAAATCACATGAAAACTTCACTTTATACCTTTTCATATACATTATGATGATCATACCATATTTCACAATATAATGCCGACTAGACCATATTCATAACGATTATATCAAGTAAACACAACAACCATAAGTGCACCATACCAAACAACAACTATTAAATATTAATTCAATGCTAAAAGAAGGAATTAGGTCAACTCACCACCTTCCCATATCCATAATCATCATCCTTTAGCCTTTCCAATACAAATTCACATAATAGAGACATTACCCATGACAATATGCATAAAACTAATCCAATAATTCAACTAAATCAATGATCCATCAACACTCAATATAGATATCAACGTTATAAGGCATCCATGAACAATTATAACATTAATCAATACACAATTCAATAGCCCAATACAGCCTACACATGAATTCAATTAGGTTAAGCCATGATCTATTCACCCACATTAGAGACAAAAATAGGAGTTCATGTAATAAATTGGTTCCTAGAGTTTTTGATCTTAAAACATTCAATTAATATCAATTAATTCATAAAACATTGATTTAAATCCTTTCATGCAAGAAACCATGCTTAGAATTCAAAACAAAACCTTATGGTTTTTGGAAGAATCTTTGAAAAGCCTTTGGGATTTTGCTCCTTGACTGGAAGAAAAATCAAGGATGAAACAACATACCTTTATTTAAGAATAACCACGAAATTGATGGACAAATAAATGAAGAAATTAAGTCCTAGATTCACCTTAGTTCTAGCTTCAATTGAGTCTTGACAGAGTTTTTCTTTGGTACAAGGTTTCAATTTTTGAAAAGTAAATTCTAATTTATGTTTTAGGCTTACAAACTAACTTAAGTGAGCTCACCTAAAATAACGGCCCATGACGTAATTAGTACGATAGGTGAATTTCCCAAAACCCCCAACTTGGCCGAGATACCTGTAGAAAGTTGCAGGTGTTAATCGACGGACACAAGTGACGGAGCATCGACCAACCAACCGACCGTCCTACTGGTCTTTTGTTTTGGGCAGAGACTATACAAAGGGGCCGAAGCTCCAACCACCAAGTGTGGGTCACTCCCCCAAACTACGGGGAGTCGATTGATCAAAGTGGTATCGATTGTGGGGCGTTGATTGAATTGTTTTTGGCAACTTCTTGCCAAGGTTTGGGTCCTCCTTAAGGAACCTTAGGTGATACTTCGAGAGTCGTGCTTGGATGTTTCGACCCTAAATAGGTTCATTTCGATTTTAGGGTCCTCTCCTATAAATTTAGACACCAAACACCGCATAAATCATGCAAAGGCACAATAGAACACACAAGCCAATTTACCAGACATCTTGGTCGTCCTTTAACATTTCACTTCCAAACTCTTTCAAACTCTTCAAACTGACTTCAAAAGATAAGATTCACCTTTTTTACACCTTATGAACTCATGAAACACATGTTAGGCTCTATTTTAGCGTTGTTCATTTTGAGGGTTGTTATTCTCCTCGAATGACACTAAAATACTTTCTACAGTTTCAAGAGATAAAAACTCAAGACTAGCAGATCAGAACCACACCACATCATACACAATACACATTTATGAGGAAAATCACTCCACAAAATCAAGTGACTAAAAAACAACAAGAATGTAGGAACATCTACAACTTATCATGCAATAAGACTCTACCTATTCATTTCACATAGGAGGAACTTCATTTTTGATATATCATCATACTATCACATTAATTTTGAGCACCTTATTCCATGATCTTATAAACCACAGTTGTGCGACATTCTTAAAGAGCTCGCTGTAAACCATGTTTATTAGATACTCATGCAACATTTAACCACTTTATTATAGATGAATGAAAACATGAAAGACAATCATTTGAACTCAATTTACCATGTAAACATAACCTCATGAAAGTATGGACAATGCAAGGAGATAAATGAAACTCAATTTCAATCGGGCACCTAAACACATGCGACATGCTACTAGCAAGATATAAGTCTCAAGCTTGAATAGGATAGAAGAGAAGAGACAAGTTTCATCAACCCAACTATTCACCATACTGCCCAACTTAGAAGAAACCCATCAACACACACAAAAGGGAAAATTATAATTTACCGGCACCTTCATCCGTATTGTTTCCTATTAGCTTGGAGAGCATGGAAATGACCACTACTTAGAGGAATAGGAAACACACCTTCACTAGGAGATTTCTTGGCCTCCCTTCCTCTAGTCGCAATAGTAGAACTATCTCTCGCCTTATGATCATCCTTTCCACAACTAAAGCACCCACTAGTACCAGCTAGACACTTCCCAAAGTTTTTCATCCCACGAGTGGAGCAAGTAGGCTTAACACCTTGAGAACCACAACCCCTCTCATAGTTGGCCTTAGGGGCACAAGGAACATCTTGCTTTGGAGCCCTGTTCTTAAACCTAGGTTGGTTTTGCTCATCGGATCTACCCGTATTCAAATTTCTTGTAATCCTACTAACTTTGGACTCTTCAATGGATTGTGCATACACGATAAGTATAGATAAGTTTGTGTCATTATGGAGCATGGTTGTAAGACACTTCTCATTCACAAGGTTCGCAACACCAGTCACAAAATACTCATCTCATCTCTATGGTTAGACACCAAGGATGGAGCATACTTAGACAATAGGGTAAATTTCAAGGAATACTCTTCCACAGTCATATGACCTTGCCTAAGGTTTATAAACTCCTCAACCTTAACCTCTCTCTTCTCACGGGGAAAGTACTTTCCTAAGAAAGCTTCCTTAAACTCTTCCCATTCTAAGGGACCCGATTCAACCCGCCTATTGCCTTTCCAAATTCTTTACAACAGTTGAGAAACTTCCCTGAATTGGTACAATGTCAACCCCACTTTCTCCCTAGAAGTCACCTCCATAGAACTCAACACATTATAAACACCATCTAGAAATTATCACATCCGAGGATAACCCCCAAGACGTAACCAGTGTTGGCGTCCTCGGCAATAATCATATATTTCCATTAATACAAAGATATTCAACAAAAGACCAACCTACTCAAGTTAAACCAAGTCAACATGTATATAGCATAATATAATTTATAGAAAATGTAACTCAAACATCATGTCATAACCACAAAGCATATTCACGAGTCCATAACATTACAACATTAGTAAAACCCTTATCCATTACCCTTCACCAATTCTACTAGTGAAATAGTCAAGTGAAACCCCATAACCTCACTCAACCAAGCAAACTAGCCAAAGGATCATGAATAATGTCAAACTTTACATATCATATCATTATGAGTATTCGTCCTCTCATTTAGCAATATAGATCATTAACATGAAGAATCAACATAAGCATAACATTTATCGCATAAGAGCATAAAACAAAAGAATAACTTCCTAAGACTTCCCTCAAGGACAAGTAGTAGAATGTGTAGGTAGAGTCCCATACTTCTACCTAAACTAAGTCAAACCCCTTAAGTCCTCCTAGTTAGAGTTCACTTTATTACTTCATTTTATTTTTTTTGGAACATCTTGCCTCAACCGACATAGAACACATTAGCTAATGTGGAATCCAGTGTCATGGAACCCTACACCGAAAGAAGGTGGACTACTTGGCAAGGTAGTACCAAAACATGAACATAATATCTAGGTGGATCCACTAGCCAGTACACCTATGGGGGCAACATAGTTCAAGAACTAGGAGATGAAATTGGGACCCTCTTTATGCTAAATGCATTATAGTCTCCAATCTCATGAGTACAATAGTGAACCAACTTTCCCTGTGGGAAAGGACACTCTTCACTACTAGTTCACTCGATGTTAAGCTAGAGTAACTTTCACACCCGGATTCTGGAATCCAAATGCAACCGGCGTCGTTAACCTCTCAGAGGTCACAGACAAGCCTCTTCTTAGCTTTCATCACAATCATATAGTTAAATTTTGCAGAAAATTTAAAACTTTTAAAGCATAATGAAGTATACATAGACTTCATATAACTACTACATAGATTTATATTATAATAAGCTCAAACTAAAACAACCATCTACAATTGATGAATCAATTCAAATGAAAAGATCAATGTATAACGTAATAGTTTGCCAAAACGGCCTTAATACAAAGCTTCGAACAAAAATATCTAAATTGAAATTCTAGGGAATACATCCACTAGATATGTCTAAAGTACTAGGATAGAAAGATAAAAGTAGCATCCTCGAACTCAAGAGGACCTACCAAAGTCTGGAGATCGCTAAATCCAAACAACTTCAATGAGTCTTCAACCTTCTCTCTAACCTGCACCTATAAAAATAGTAATAGTACAGGGTTACTACACACTTGTACTAAGTATGGGTGTATGCAGACATACACATAAGGACTATGCATGATCAACAAAAGCACTTCCTATAACAACATGTCATTTCTCAAAAGTGAAATCACTAAACTTTCTTAATTCGTTATTTGTGAATTATGGTATGAATATGACATATTTTAATGCATTCAAAGAACAAAACTCACTTTCTATATGAAAATAAGACCTTAGAATCATGAACATAATTTTAGAACAACTCTAACGAAAATTTTGGAATTTGCTCCTCCCTAACCCGAGAGCTCCTCTCCCAACACATAGTTTATTTTTCAGTCTTTTTCTTCTTGTTGTTGTGTAGTTCAATGATCTCCTTAATCCTATGTCTTACTTACAAGTGCAATGATTCATTGTAGTCCCATACCTACAATGAATCGAGTAAGTAATCCAAGAGACTAATGAAACGATTTAACTACAATTGGGCATGAAATCTTATTAAGCCAACCTTTATTAATTTTGCCTATTATTTGACCCTTTGCATAATATAAGAATTCATTATAAGCCAATCTTTTTTGGCTATGATCATTTTCATAATATAAGAAGTCATTATAAGCCAATCTCATTTGACTTTGATCATTTTCAAATTATAAGAAGTCATTATTGGCTATGCCCATTACATATTGAAAACTTCATTCTTATCAAACACTATGATTGATATTCTTATTCTCTTGCTTTCTTAGTTAACTTTGAACTAACATTTCTTCTTATTTCTTTCTTACTTTCTTAAAGAAATCTTTAGAATTAAGATCATGCGAGCTAACATGAAATCCAGTGTCTGCCCCACACTGAAAAGGGGTGATTCACCGATCAATGTGAATCTAGATCATGTAAGCTAACATGAAATCCAATGTCTGCCCCACACCGAAAAGGGGTGGTTCACCGACTAAAGTGAAACCAAGTCCAGAATTCTCCCCACACTGAAAATAAGTGGTTCACGGCTAAAGTGAACCGAATACTTTCTTTAAGCATTTAACCGACATAGATTATGTGAGATAAGCATGAAAAAAAGTGTCTTCCCCACACCGAAAAGGGGTGGTTTCGCCGGCCAAAGTGAAACCGCATCATACCTAGCTCTCTTAGGTGGAAACCACTAGCTAGTTCCTATGCTGGAAACATAGTTCGAAGACTAGGAGACATACGGAGACTACTTATCCATCTTGGTGGTAGCCTCATGTCTTGAGGCTTACATGTGTTGGCTCAAGATCATTGCTAGTCTATCGGTGCGTTGCTCAACTTCTTTTTCTTTACATCTTTTAGAGTTGACTCAAACATTATGGAAGATTGCTTCTAGTTATGAGGTTTACTTAACTCTTTAAATAATCGGTCATCCCTTTCTTTACTTGATGAAATGTGAGTTTAACCTTACATTATCATCTTGGTGTTAATGAGACTTGTCTCACGATTATTATCACCCTCTTATGTGAGTATGTTTAACATAGTTGTCTTAGGTGTAACTTTTAAGCCTTTAGTTATGTTATTACTCACTTCATCTTGTTCAACGTAATTTGGTAGTTTTATACCATTTTTTATGAACGTTATGAACTTCATTCAATGTACTACTATATTTGTAGCTCATTTGGATAGGGTATGTTGAGACTTGTCCCAATTATTGGCATACCCTCGGTTATGGATTCATTGAATTACCTTAGGTGTGCATATTCTTTTGGCATTACAATACATTGGTCATATAAGATTAGTATGAATTAGTATTGGCCTAAACAGTTTGAACATAACTTTGCCAGTCAATTTATTGGCACAATCCAACCTTTCATGAGATTATCACTAGCCAATTTTATATCATAGTATCGGCAAAACATTATTAGCCATGTTGATTAACTTCATGTGAATACTTTAGTGAACTCATCATCTCAAGCAAGTCAACATTTAACAGTAACTATACTTCATAACCAGACCATAACCAAACTTCTTCATCTCGGACACAATTAAGTCTTACAACATTCTTTAGTTCGTGTAATTAACACTTAAATCATATGAATCAAATCTATAGGCTTCATTCGACATTTACAATTCAAGAGATCTACACATTAGAATCAGTTAGCACCACATACCAACAACATGTTCGAGATTACATCTATATACTTATGAGAATCGAAAACAAGGATCACTATGGAAATGGACGTCAACAATATGATTGGGAACAACCATAGTTTCGAGATTCATGTATTCAAAACATTCGAAAGTCCTCTGAAGAAAGAATTTAGGAGAGAAACCCATACCTTATGTAGAATTGAATCTACGAATATCACCTTGCACGAAAGCTTAAAGAATACCTTGAAATCTTCTAAGAGAATCGAGAGAAGCTTTTCTATTTTTCCTTTCGTTTCCTCACTGTTTTGAGTCATGAGTTTTTAGTGTTTGAACGTGAGTCTAAGTCTTAGGAACTTATCTTGACTAATTCAAATTAGGCTAATTAAGTTAATTAAATAAATAAATTAGTTAATTACTAAAATGCCCCTCCTAAGTTGACTAGACATAGGAGGACATTTGACTTAGCCAAATCTAAAAATTGGCTAAGGGTCTCGGCCTAGCTTGTGAATTTTCATTAATTAATTAAGTTGTTAATTTTATTAATTAAGGGACCAAGGGTAATTACTAAAATACCCCCAAGTAATTAGTACCATAACTAACCCTTTCGGACCATTCTAGGTTAGGTACTAGGTTGTCTCTTTAATTAGTTACTAGGTTAGTGTCACCCGGTTAGGTCTTAGGTTGTCGTGTGCGCTAGTTGGTTTATTTCTGTTAGTTAGCTAGTTAGGTCAGTGTGTTAGAGTCTAGAGTTGGTTAGGGAGTTCGTACCCAAATGGAGGGACCCGTTCACGCCCTGCCCCTAACCGCCCTAACCGAATTCGGTTACGTTGGTCGTGTGGTCCCCTCCTTGGCCGGTTACACATGTGCTTGCATATGTCCTTGCACATGTGTTGCTTGTACTTTCCTAACTAACTATTCTTGAAGGTTCTTTTGGAATGTTTACTTATTGTACCAAGGATCCTCACTATGTCCTTGGGCACTGCTTAATCTACTTGATCATTTTAACTGGTCATGTGCTATGATGCCTAGACTTGACACATGGATGCCTCGTATCTATTATGCAAATACAATGAAACATATGTTTATAGCTTAGGGTCTTATTGCAGGTACATTTCTAAACAAGCTTGGAATATATTTTGCTTATTGGGTATTATATATAGAAATTGGCTAACACCCCTTAGCCAATTTTCTATACTATGCCCAATATTTCTCAATATTGGGCATTGGAATCCCTATGCACCCCAATACGCATTCTTAAAGACCTATTCAGCTCTTCACTAAACATTTAATTTTCGTGAATGTTACATTATCCCCCCCCCCCCTTAGGAACATTCGTCCCCGAATAATACTACACATCATTTTAAAACAGAGAGGGTAATTTCAAAAACACTTTAACATACTTGAAACTTTACTCTTTGTGAATTTCTGATTCACACTTACTCTGGATGATGCATATTACTCAAAGCTTATCTGAAGCTTCATATTTGAGATTGAGGAACTTCCTTCTCAATCACCCTTAACTTAATGCACATCACAACTCATGCAACACAAAAATCATGTCTACGCTATACAAAAGCCGCAACATGAATGCAAACATGAACTCACTTTAACTAATATAGTGCAAGTATAAAACACACGATTATGGACTTACAACACCAAAATTGACTAATGCACTAAAAACTTAGAGTTTCTTAAACAAAAACCAGACTTAGAAAGAGTATATCTAACCTCAAGAACTGAACAAGTGAGGGTAACAGGATCTCATATCGGCCTTGGCCTCCCATGTTGCTCCCTCAACAAGGTGGTTCCTCTATAATACTTTCATGGTGGCAACCTCCTTGTTCCTCAGCCGCTTTATTTGGCGATCTAAAATTTCAACTGGAACCTCTTCATAAGAAAGGTTCTCATCAACTCCTAACCCCTCAACAGGCAGGATGGATGCTGGATCTCCTAGGCACTTCTTAAGTATCGAAAAGTGAAACACTTGATGAACAGAAGCCAAGTCTTGTGGTAACTTTAGTTCGTAGGCTGTTTCCTACTCGCTTTAAGATCTCATAAGGACCTATATACCTCGAACTCAACTTCCCTTTCTTACTAAACCTCATCACCCCTTTCATGGGTGATATCTTCAGGTAGACTTGATCACCTACTTCGAATTCAAGAGCTCTCTTTATGTTATCTGCATAGGATTTTTGACGACTATAAGCAGTAGCCAATATATCCCTAATCATTCTCAACTTTTCCACAGCCTCATGTATGATCTCAGGGCCAAGGATGGAAGACTCTCCTACCTCAAACCACCCAACTGGAGACCTACATATCCTGCCATATAGTGCTTCAAAAGGTGTCATCCCAATACTGGAATGGTAGCTATTATTATTAGAGAACTCAATCAGCGGCAAGTGATCATCCCAACTCCCCTTGAAGTCAATAATACATGCTCTCAGCATGTCTTCAAGGGTCTGAATGGTACGCTCAACTTGTCCATCTGTCTGGGGGTGAAAATCAATACTGAGCTTCACCTGTGTACCCAAGCTATTTTGGAAAGATCTCCAAAAATGAGAAGCAAATTGGGCTCCCCTATCCGAAATGATAGATAGAGGAATTCTATGTCATCTCACTATCTCATCAATATACAGCTTGGCATAATCTCCAGCCCTGTAAGTAGACTTCACAGGTATGAAGTGTGCAGACTTAGTCATCCTGTCAACAATGACCCAAATGGAATTATGCAGTTTCCTGGTCCTGGGCAGACCAACCACAAAATCCATATTAATAGCCTCCCACTTCCATGTTGGGATCTCAATCGACTGGGTAAGGCCCCCAGGCTTAAGGTGTTCGGCCTTAACCTGTTGGCAATTGGGACACTCCTCCACAAATATAGAGATATCTCGCTTCATACCTTCCCACCAATAGATCTCCTTGAGATCATGATACATCTTGGTAGAACCTGAATGAATAGAATACCTGGAGCCATGAGCCTCTGCAATAATATTAGGCCTCAATTTATCAATATTGGGCACACATAATCTGCTATGGTATCTAAGCACACCATCCTCCCCTAGGGAGAATGATTCATTTAGCTTACTCAAAACTGAGTCTTTCAACTCCATAAGTACTGGGTCGAGATGCTGCTTAGCTTTGACATCTACAACAAATGAGGATTCAGAACTAGAATGAACTGAAACACTCCCACATGGTGTATCAATCAGCCGTACACCCAACCTAGCGAGTTGGTGTACCTCTTTAACCAGCTCCTTCTTATCATCATCAATATGAGACACACAACCCATGCTCAATTGGCTCAAAGCATCCGCCAATACATTGGCCTTACCTGGGTGAAGTGGACACTCATGTCATAATCCTTGAGCAGCACTAGCCATCTTCTCTGACAAAGATTTAATTCTCTCAGTGTAAAAACATACTGAAGACTTTTATGGTCAGTAAATATATCAACATGTACACCATATAAGTAATGTCTCCAAAGTTTTAACGCAAAGACCATAACAACTAAATCAAGAGCATGGGTAGGGTAATTCTTCTCGTCGAGTTTCAACTGTCTTGATGCATATGCAATCACCTTGCCATATTGCATAAGAGCACATCCCAAACCTACTCGGGAAGCATCACAGTACACCACATATACTGCACCACTCCTCGGCAATGTGAGAACTAGGGCTAAAGTTAGTCGGTCTTTGAGCTCTTGGAAGCTCTTCTTACACTTTTCAGACCACTCAAACTTCATCTTGTTCTTCGTTAAGGCTGTCAACGGAGCACCAATAGTGGAAAAACCCTCCACAAACCTGCGATAGTAGTTAGCCAAACCCAAGAAACTCCGAATATCTGTAGGAGTGAGGGTCTCGGCCAAGTCTTCACCGCTTCAACCTTTTTCGGATCAACTTCAACACCCTGGTCGGTCACAACATGACCAAGAAAGGTCACTGATCTCAGTCAAAACTCACATATACTGAACTTTACATACAGCTGATGTTCTTTGAGTACTTGCAATGTCATTCTCAGATGTTGTTCATGCTCTTCTCTGGACTTAGAGTATATGAGGATGTCATCTATAAATACTATGACAAAAGAATCAAGGTACTCACGGAAGACCCTATTCGTAAGGTCCATAACCGCGGCTGGTGCGTTTGTTAGACCAAATAACATGATAAGAAACTCATAATGACCATACCTAGTACGGAAAGCAGTCTTAGGAATGTCCTCTTGTCTCACTCTAAGCTAGTGATATCCTGACCGGAGATCTATTTTAGAAAAGATACTTGAACCTTGGAGTTGATCAAATAGATCATCAATTCGCGGAAGAGGGTATTTGTTCTTTATAGTGACTTTGTTGAATTGCTGATAATCGATACACATTCTAAGGGTTCCATCCTTTTTCTTAACGAACAATACTTGAGCACCCCATGGGGATATGCTCGGCTAGATGAAGCCCTTATAAAGTAAATCTTTTAACTTCAACTTCAACTCTTTGAGTTCGGCTGGTGCCATCCTATATGGGGGAATGGAAATTGGTTTGGTGTTGGGATCTAAGTCAACACCGAAATCAATTTCGCGTTCAGGAGGAATTTCTGGTAAATCATCCGGAAAGACATCTTGAAACTCATTCACTATGGACACAGAGTCTATGGAAGGAACCTAATGCTCTAAGTTATTGACTCTGACTAAGTGGTATAAATACCCCTTAGATAACATCTTATTGTCTTTAAGGTTGGAAACTATTTGTCTTGTTGGATTTGAACCACCCCCTTTCCATTTTAACTCTGACTCATTTGCAAACTGAAAACTTACTACTCTGTTTCGATAGTCTATGGTAGCATAACACTTATGGAGCCAATCCATACCCAAAATTATATCAAAATCAAGCATGATTAATTCTATTAGGTCAGCATAAGTAAATCTATCAAGGACATTAATTGGGCAATCTCTATATACCCTGTCTTCTCTAATGCGGTCTCCTATGGGAGTACTGACTAGAAAAGGCTCATGCAAGATCTCAGGAAGTAAGTCAAACTTACTAGCTACCAAAGAAGTAACAAATGACAAAGTGGATCCTGGATCTAGCAATGCATACACAGGAAAATAAAAGACATGTAACGAACCAGTGACCACATCAGTTGACTTCTCTTGCTTCTCTCTACCTTTCAGAGCATAGAATCTGTTCCTCTTGGAGGCTTGGCGGCATCATTAGAATTAGGCCGAGGCTGAGCATCTGTCCTGTCCTGATTCCTCACCTATGGGCAGTCCCTGACCATATGCCCACTCTTACCGCACCCATAGCAGATATTAGTACCTACCAGACACACACCTCCATGCAAACAACTACATTTACCACATGGCTTGCTGTTACGCTGGACATTTCTATCGTTGCCCTTTTTGGGGCCAAACTTGTCAACTTTGGCATTTGAGTTCTTGGAAGGAGTAGGATTACCTGAACGTTGGTGCCCCTTATTGAACTTGGGCCTGTCCTGCACTCCAAACGAACTCCTACCTGAGCTAGAACCAGCCTGATCTGAGGGTCTATGCTTCTTGCCTTCTCGACCTCTCTTTTTGCGACGACTCTCCTCCACCTGCTGTGCATGAACCATCAACCTACCAAGGTCCATGTGATCATGCAACATGGCTTCCCGATAATCCTCCTCCATATCCTCCGATACACCAGTCACAAACCTGCTCATCTTATCCCTGCTATTGGACACCAGAGAAGAAGCATATTTCGAGAGCTTAACAAATTTCAAGGAATACTCGTTGACTTACATAGCTCCCTATCGTAGGTTGATGAACTCTTCAACCTTTGCCTCCCTCTGTTCTCTGGGAAAGAACCTCTCCAGGAATGCAGTCTTGAGAATATCCCAAGTGATGGGGACTTATCCTGGTGCTCGGCCATCTGCCCACATTTTGTACCACACCTGAGCCACATCTTTGAGTTGATAAGCAGCCAACTCAGCCTTCTCCTTTTCATTAACACCCATGGCACAGAGAATTTTGTAGACCTTATCCACAAACTCCTGAGGATCCTCATTATTTCTGGACCCGAAGTAGACTGGGGGATTCATTCTGGCGAAATCCCTCAGTCTGCTACCCATGGTGCTAGCATGTGGGTTCTCCCTGGGAGCACCCTCTCTAGTGCCCTGGGTTGTGATAGCCTGTGCCTGAGTAGTGATGGCTTGGGCCATCTGAACTAGTGCTTCTCTTACTTCTCCATCCGTCAACGCAGCTGGGTTGATAGGCACTTGCACTCCAGCAGGTGGGGCTTGAGGAGGAGTTTGGTTTCCCCCAGCAGCTACTTCTCCAACTCTCCTGCATCTGTTTCTCCTTGTGTTCATTTTTCCACACGTACACGCAAGAAGGAAGTTAGATGCTAAAATGACACAAAATGCTGCAACTCTACACAGCACGATAAAGAGTAGAAGAAGGGAGGTTTTTTTATCATCACTTAGTCTCCAAGTCAAGATTGTGGCATGCTTCACAACCATAAGTTAGAAACTACGTAATGTGGTTGTTATGAGCTTTAGTCCCTTGGTAATTTAACCTCATGCTCTGATACCAAGTTTGTCACAACCGGATTCGGGAATCCGAATGCAACCGACATCGTTAACCTCTCAGAGGTCGCAGACAAGCCTCTTCTTAGCTTTCATCACAATCATATAGTTAAATTTTGCGGAAAATTTAAAACTTTTAAAGCATTATGAAGTATGCATAGACTTCATATAACTACTACATAGATTTATATTCTAATAAGCTCAAACTAAAACAACCATCTACAATGGATGAATAAATTCAAATGAAAAGATCAATATATAACATAATAGTTTGCCAAAATGCCCTTAATACAAAGCTTCGAATAAAAATATCTGAAATTAAACGCTAAGGACAACATCCACTAACTATGTCTAAAGTACTAGGCTAGAATTATAAAAGTAGCATCCTCGAACTTAAGAGGACCTACCAAAGTGTGGAGATCGCTAAATCCAAAACAGCTTAAATGAGTCTTCAACCTTCTCTCTAACCTGCACCTATAAAAATAGTAATAGTATAGGGTTACTACACACTTGTACTAAGTATGGGTGTATGCAGACATACACATAATGACTATGCATGATCAAGAAAAGCACTTCCTATAACAACATGCCATTTCTTGAAAGTGAAATCACTAAACTTTCTTAATTCGTTATTTGTGAATTATGGTATGAATATGACATATTTTAATGCATTCTAAGCACACAACTCATTTTCTATATGAACATAAGACCTTAGAATCATGATAATTTTAGAACAACTCGAACGGAAATTTTGAAATTTGCTCCTCCCTAACCCGAGAGCTCCTCTCCCAACCCTTAGTTTATTTTTCAGTCTTTTTCTTCTTCTTGTTGTGTAGTTCAATGATCTCCTTAATCCTATGTATTACTTACAAGTGCAATCATTCATTGTAGTCCCATACCTACAATGAATCGAGTAAGTAATTCAAGAGACTAATGAAATGATTTAACTACAATTGGGCATGAAATCTTATTAAGCCAACCTTTATTGATTTTGCCTATTATTTGACCCTTTGCATAATATAAGAATTCATTATAAGCCAATCTTTTTTGGCTATGATCATTTTCATAATATAAGAAGTCATTATAAGCCAATCTCATTTGACTTTGATCATTTTCATATTATAAGAAGTCATTATTGCATATGCCCATTACTTATTCAAAACAACATTCTTATCAAACACTGATGATTGATATTCTTAAGCTCTTGCTTTCTTAGCTCACTTTGAACTTACATTTCTTATTCTTTCTTTCTTACTTTCTTAAAGAAATCTTTAGAATTAAGATCATGCAAGATAACATGAAATCCAGTGTCTGCCCCACATTGAAAAGGGGTGATTCACCGATCAAAGTGAATCTAGATCATGTGAGCAAACATGAAATCCAGTGCCTGCCCCACACCAAAAAGGGGTGGTTCACCGGCTAAAGTAAAACCAAGTCCAGTGTTGTCCCCACACCGAAAATAGGTGGTTCACGGCTAAAGTGAACCGAATACTTTCTTTGAGCATTTAACTGACATAGATCATGTGAGCTAAGCATGAAATCTAGTGTCTGCCCCACACGAGGGTGGTTTCACCAGCCAAAGTGAAACCGCATCATACCTAGCTCTCTTAGGTGGAAACCACTAGCTAGTTCCTATGCTGGAAACATAGTTCGAAGACTAGGAGAAATACGGGGAATACTTATCCACCTTTGTGGTAGACTCATCTCATGAGGCTTACATGTGCTGGCACAAGCTCATCGCTAGCCTATCAGTGCTTTGCTCAACTTTTTTTTCTTTACATCTTTTAGAGTTGACTCAAACATTATGGAAGCTTGCTTCTAGTTATGAGGTTTACTTAACTCTTTTGGATAACCGTCATCCCATTCTTTACTTGATGAAATGTGAGTTTAACCTTACATTATCATCTTGGTGTTAATGAGACTTGTCTCACGATTATTAACAACCTCTTATGTGAGTATCTTTAACATAGTTGTCTTAGGTGTAAGGGAGACTTGTCTCACTTCCTTTAACACCCCATTATGGTCACTCTCGTAACATTTAAGCCTCTAGTTATTTTATTACTCACTTCATCTTGTTCAATGTAATTTGGTAGGTTTATACCATTCTTTATGGACATTATGAACTTCATTCAATGTACTACTATATTCATAGTTTATTTGGTTAGGGTATGTTGGGACTTGTCCAAATTATTGGCATTCCCTTGGTTATGGATTCATTGAATTACCTTAGGTGTGCATATTCTTTTGGCATTACAATACATTGGCCATATAAGATTAGTATGAATTAGTATTGGCCTAAACAATTTGGCCATAACTTTGCTAGCCAATTTATTGGCACAAGCCAACCATTCATTCAACATTTTTCTTGAGATTATCATTAGCCAATTTTATATCATAGTTTGGGCAAAACATTATTAGCCAAGTCGATTAACTTCATGTAAATACTTTAGTGAACTCATCATCTTAAGCAAGTCAACATTTAACAGTAACTATACTTCATAACCGGACCATAACCAAACTTCATCATCTCGAACACAATTAACTCTTACAACATTCTTTAGTTCGTGTAAATAACACTTAAATCATACGAATCAAATCTATAAGCTTCATTTGACATTTACAATTCAAGAGATCTACACATTAGGATCAGTTAGCACCACATACCAATAATATGTTCGAGATTACATCTATATACTTATGAGAATCGAAAACAAGGATAACTAGGGAAATGGACGTTCAACAATATGATTGGGAACAACCCTTGTTTCGAGATTCATGGATTCAAAACATTCGAAAGTCCTCTTGGAGATAGAATTCCAGGAGAGAAACCCATACATTATATAGAATTAAATCTATGAAGATCACCTTTCATGAAAGCTTGAAGAATACCTTGAAATCGCCTAAGAGAATCGAGAGAAACTTTTCTGTTTTTCCTTTTGTTTCCTCACTGTTTTGAGTCGTGAGTTTTTAGTGTTTGAACGTGAGTCTAAGTCTTAGGAACTGATCTTGACTAATTCAAATTAATCTAACTAAGTTGATTAAATAAATTAACTTGTTAATTACTAAAACGCCCCTCCTAAGTTGACAAGACATAGGAGAACATTTGACTTAGCCAAATCTGAAAATTGTCTAAGGGTCTCGGCCTAGCTTGTGAATTTCATTAATTAATTAAGTTGTTAATTTAATTAATTAAGGGACCTAGGGTAATTACTAAAATACCCCCAAGTCATTAGTACCATAAAACCCTTTTGGACTATCCTAGGTTAGGTACTAGGTTGTCTATTTAATTAGTACTAGGTTTGTGTCACCGTCTAGGTCTTAGGTTGTCGGGTGCACTAGTTGGTTTATTTCGGTTAGTCCTAGGTTAGTTAGCTAGTTAGGTCAGTTTCTTAGAGTCTAGAGTTGGTTAGGGAGTTAGGCCCCACATGGAGGGACCTGTTCGCGCCATGCCCCTGACCGCCCAACCCAAATTTGCTTAGGTTGGTCGTGTGGTCCCCTCCTTGGCCGGTTGCACATGTGCTTGGACATGTGCTTGCACATGTGTTGCTTGTACTTTCCTAAATAACTATTCTTGAAGTTTTTTTTTTGGAATGTTTACTTTTTGTCCGAAGGATTCTCACTATGTCCTTGGGCAATGCTTAATCTACATGATCATTTTAACTGGTCATGTGCTATGATGCCTAGGCTTGACACATGGATGCCTCGTATCTATTATGCAAATACTACGAAACATATGTTTTTAGCTTATGGTCTTTCTTGCAGGTACATTTCTAAACAAGCTTGGAATATATTTTGCTTAGTTGGGTATTATATAGAAATTGGCTAACACCCCTTAGCCAATTTTCTATACTATGCCCAATATTTCTCAATATTGGGCATTGGGATCCCTATGTACCCCCAATACGCATTCATGAAGACCTATTGAGCTCTTCACAAGACATTTAATTTTCTGGAATATTACAGTACCTTTTTAAATGTCTTTCTTTAATAATAATAACTTAGTTTAGGTCATAGGGGAATAGCTCATTATATATTCATAGTCATTAGCTCAATAGGAATTGCATGATAACACATTTCAATACAACCCTTCACATTTGGAATTAGCACATTAATATGACCATAACATAATAAGGCACATACGTACTTCATAACCAACCTTATCATTCCATCTTAAGAATAATCTCATAATCATAAAATCAAGACATTTCAATTTCATCATCATACCAAACCTACTTAATCAAATCACAAGATAACTTTCATTGACCTTCATCACCAAGTACAAGCTATCATAATTGAAATAAAAGGTTTAGGATATCAGGACTTACCCAATCTCTTTCAAAAGTCATCATCTTGGTCTTACAGTCAACCAAACAATTCAATCCAATAATAGATGTAATAAAATAAATCAATAGTAATTAACACAATAATGAAGTCAATTGCATCACTACAACTCAATTCAACACTAACCTAGGGTTAGGAACTTGGTAAATTTCATGATCTATTCCACATACTAGGTTAAATCATCAAGAACTATAATAATTGAATCATAAAACATCATAATCTAAGCATAATAATAAAAAGAAATCATAGTCAATACAATTTAGAAGATCAAATTCGTATTAGGAAGAAACCCATATGAAATCTTCTTTTTTAAAACCAATTTTCGGAGAACCCTTTGGGAAAGGAATCCAAAAGGTGAAGAGTTCCCATACCTTGTTAATTGTTAAAGATTGAAGGAGAAAAGAACCCTTCTTGCTTTCATAAATACCTAGATCTATCCCTTCAATGGAGTTCTTCTTCGGGAGAGAGAAAGTAGAGAGAAGGAAGAGCAATTTGGGTTTGCAAAATAGTGGGAGTTGAGTTAGTTTAATTAGGCTTAGGTCTTTATATAAGTCCTTAACTAAGTTAATTAGACCTCCCTAAACACCTAATTAAACAACTAACCCACTAAATAATTAAATGAAATAATAAAACTTAAAAGTGTAAATATCATGCCTGACCTACGAGACCCCGACCTACAGGTCGTTGGTCAGTCTACGGTGCCTAGGACCAACCGTCCTGCACAACCGTCATTTTGGGCAGAGAGTTGCGAAAATGGCCTTTAAGGAAAAGGGTTAAGTGACAACCGATGGAGGCAATTGACGCCCTGTAGATTGGCCCACGCCTTGTTGCCTACAACTGTGGAGTGCTACTGTCCAATGACAGCTTCTTGGCCAAAATTAAAGTGTCCTCCTCAAGGACCCTTAGGGTGGTCCTTGGGGAGTCGTACCAGAACTTTTTCACCCTAAACCAATTTTAATACATGTTAGACACATTTTCGTCAAATTTCATCAATTTCCGACTCTTAAAACCCCATGAAATAAGCTAAGGCACGCTACCACCTTTAGCACTATTCTCCAGACGTCATGGACGTTCCTTCACATTTTGACTCTAAAACTTCCTAAATGACTTTTATACACTGTTATTGACTATAAAACGGTGTTACAAACCTAAGACACTCATGTGAGGCTCTACATTAGGTTTTAGACTTTCGAAATGTTACATTATTCCCCCCTTAGGAATATTCGTCCCCGAATGATACTAAAAATCTATTGAAAGAAAGGGTAGACTCAATACTAGTAGGCCAAACAACAACATACACAATCAATATGAGTTACAACTCAAATCTACATAACAAAATGACATTTACATGAAGTTACTCAAAACATCAATTGCACCACATAGGAGCTCAAAACCATAACATGATGAATATCATATCAAGTCATTTATGCCAAAATTCAACTTTTCAACATGCTCAATATCATATCATCAAGGCAACAACATACCATGTATATCATAAGTACAAAGCAAGCAAAAGAGCATTTTTCCATGAAACTTCATAATAGCCAAAACCTTTATATACATATGCAAATCTTTGCAAAACACGTCAATTTCAGTTTATTCAAAAAAAAATTATTAGTAGTAACAACTAACCTTAATCAACAAAGAGATGAGGGTAACAGGACTTCATATCGGCCTCGGCCTCCCATATTGCTCCCTAAACTAGGTGGTTCTTCCATAACACCTTTATGGAACCACCTCCTTGTTCCTCAACTTCTTCACATGTCTATAAAGGATTTCAAATGGAACCACCTTACAGGAGAAGTTCTCTTCCACACCTAGACCCTCAATAGGAAGAATGGACTCGGGATCACCGATACACTTCTTAAGCATGGAGACATGGAATATCGGATGAACCGAATCCAATTCACTAGGTAATCTCAACTCGTATGCAACATTGTCAACCCTTTGCAAAATTTCATAGGGACCCACATAACGAGGACTCAACATCCCTTTATTGCCAAATCTCACCACTCCTTTCATGGGTGAATTTATAGAGATACCTTTTCACCCTCTTCAAATTCTAAGTCCCTTCTCCTATGGTCGACATAAGACTTTTGCCGGCTATTGGTTGTTTTTAATCGGTTCCTTATAATATGAACTTTTCCCAAAGTCTTATAAATCAATTCTGAATCACAAAGTGAAGAGTCGCCCACTTCGTACCATCTAGTTGGAGTTCTACATCTCCTACCATACAAATCCTCAAAAAGAGTCATAAATATTGTTGAATGGTAACTATTGTTATAGGAGAACTCAACCAAAGACAAGTGTTTATAGCAAATTCCCCTGAAATCAATTATACAAAATCTAAGCATATCGTCAAGGGTGTGAATAGTACGCTCTGCTTTACCATCCATTTGGGGATGAAAAGCGGTGCTTAACATCACCTCTGTACCCAACCCTTTTTAGAATGACCTTCAAAAACCTAGATGTGAATTGTGCACCCCTATCCGATATGATGGATAACAAAATAACATGGCGACACACAATCTCATCTATGAAGATCCATGCATAGTCCTTCGCTGAGTAAGCGGACTTGACGGGAATAACATGAGCGGATTTGGTCAACCTATCCACAACCACCCTTATAGAGTCATTTTGCCTTTGAGTCAGAGGCAACTCTACCCCAAATTCCATATTAATGTCTTCCCACTTCCAAGTGGGAACTTGTATTTCTTGAAGTAAACCACTTGCCTTTTGGTGCTCCGCTTTCACTTTTTGGCAATTTTGACATTTTGCAACAAACTCCGCTATGTACATTTTTAAGCTTTCCAACCAAAACACTTCTCTAAGATCATAGTACATCTTTGTAGAACCCGGATGAATGGAATATCAGGAACCATGAGCTTCCTCATGAATCCGGTTTCTCAAGTCATCAACATTGAGCACAAACAACCTTCCTTGATACCTCAAGACACCATCCCTACTAAAAAGAATGACTCATTAAGCTTACCAAGAACTGATTCCTTCAACTCCATCAATGATTGATCAAGATGTTGCTTAGACTTCACCTAAACTACAAAAGAGGATTCGAAGTTACGATGGACCATAAAACCACCATTTAGGGAATCATCCAATCTAACACCCAAAAGATCCAACCTATGCACATATTTCACTAGGTGTGTCTTTGCTCCTTCTAAATGAGACACACTACCCATGGTCATACGACTTAGAGCAACCGCAACCACACTGCCTTTTCCGGGGTGGTAGAGAACACTTATGTCGTAATATTTCAACAATTCCAACCACCTTTTTTGTCAGAGATTTAATTCATTTTGAGTAAACCTATACTGAAGACTCTTGTGGTCGGTATAAACCAATCTTTCACATGACTCCTACAACTCAAATTTCACAGTCTTTTGGGTCAAAGTAGTCAATGGAGAAGCAATGTACGCAAAACCATCCACGAACCTCCTACAATATCCCGCTAGACCCAAAAAGCTTTTAATGTCGGTTAAAGTCAATGTTCTAGGACAATTCTTGACTGCCTTGGTTTTCCTAGGATCAACCTTAACTCTCTCACTAGAGATAATATGACCAAGAAATGCCACCGATCTCAACCAAAACTCACATTTGCTATACATGGAAAATAGGTGGTTTTCCTTAAGCACTTGCAATACCACTCTCAAATGGTCCATGTATTCACCCTCAGTTTCCGAATATAGCAAGATGTTGACAATGAAGACAATGACAAATGAATCTAGGTAACTTTGAAAAAAACTATTCATGAGGCCCATAAACGCCGTTGGGGCATTAGTGAGGCCAAAGGACATTATTAGAAACTCATAGTGACCATATCTAGTTTGAAATGTTGTTTTTGATATATCCTCACCTCTTACCATATGTTGGTGATACCCCGATGTCAAGTCCATCTTAGAAAAGTATCTTTCCCTTGGATTTGATCACAAGTTGTCAATCCGAGGGCGAGGATACTTTTTCTTAATAGTTACTTTATTTAGTTGGCGATAATCAATGCACATTCAAAGGGACCCATCCTTCTTCTTCACAAACAATACCGGAGCATCCCATGGAGAAACACTAGGTATCTGGTAGCAAGTCAATACAAAAATTAATTTCCCGTTCGGGAGGGATTCCGGGAAGATCATTAGGAAAGACCTCAGGAAATTCTCTCACTACGGGGACTAACTCAATGGGAGTACTTTTGAATTCTAAATCTTTTACCATTACAATATGGTATAAACACCCCTTTGAGATCATTTTACAATCCTTAAGACAAGAGACGATACGGCCTTAAGGAATAGAATTTCCCACCTTCTACTCTAAGACGGGTTCATTTGGAAAATTGAACTTGACAATTCTTATTCTACAATCAATGGAACAAAAACAATCATGCAACCAATCCATCCCCAAAATGACATCAAAATCGACAATATCAAGTTCTACTAATTCAACATGAGTAACTTTATTGGGCAATATTAGAGGATAATTTCTATATACCCTCTTTTCAACCACCGACTCACCTACGGGGTAGTTACCATGAAAGGTTCATTTAGCATATCGGGAAAAAAAATCAAACTTCCTAGCTATCAAGGGCATAACAAAAGATAATGTAGCACCCGGATCATGTAGAGCATAAACATCAATAGTGAAGACTTGTAACATACCGGTCACCACATTGGGAGAACTCTCTTGTTCACCCCTAGAGAGAAGAGAATAAAAGAGATTCTTCTTTGGAGCATCCACATTAGAACCACTATCTTGAGCTTTCCCACTTCCTTTTTCTTTCTCCTTCAAATTAGGGCAATGCCTTACCTTCTGGCCACTCTTGCCACACCCAAAGAAGTTGTTGGTCCCAACAAGGCAATCGCCATAATGTTTCTTGCCACACTTTCCACAAGTTTGATTTTTTGTTGGTGAACTAGTACCTCTTCCCTTTTGAGACATAGAGTTAGACACCTATCTTCATAACCCTTCGGAAATTCGGAAGGAAAATGATTAGAAAACCTCTACTTGAATCTAGTCTTTTTTTTGTAATTTCCAACCTCCTCTTTGAAACACCACCATCATAAAACTAGACCCTCTTGGCCTCCCTATTCTTTCTCCTTAACCATGTTTCTTCCACTTATTGAGCATGAACCATGAGATGAAAGATATTCATATTGTCATGAACCATAGCCGAACGACATTCTTCTACAAGGTTTTTAGACACTCCCGTAAGTAAATGACTCATCTTATCTCTTGGGTTAGACACCAAGGATGGAGCATACTTGGATAATTTAGTAAACTTGAAGGAATAGTCAAGTATACTCATACCTCCTTAACGAAGGTTGATGAATTCTTCAACCTTAACTTCCCTCAATTCTCTAGGAATGAACTTACCAAGGAAATCCTTCTTGAAGATCTCCCAGGTCACTGGACCACCCCTTAGTGGACTATTATCCCTCCATTGTACGTACCAATTTTGGGCGACATCATTGAGTTTATAGGCCTCCAACCCGGCCTTCTCAATTGATGTCACACCCATAGCATAGATAATCTTGTAGACCTCATCAAGGAAACCATGAGGGTCCTCATCCCACCTCAACCCAAAGAACATTGGTGGATTCATTCTAGTAAAGTCTCTCAAACGAGAGGTCATAGTTTTAGAATGTTGAGGCACTCGAGATCCAACCTCCCTATTCACTTGGGCTGTCATAGCTTTGACTTTAGAAGTGACGTCATTAGCTTGAGAGGTCATGTCTTGGTCCAAATCGAGAAAGGTTGTGTCTATCTCTTCATCGGTCATCAGTGGAAGAACAACCAGAACTTGCTCACCCACAACAACTTCTTCAAGTGGAGGCACTTAGTTGTCTTATGGAGGCACTTAGTTTTCATGAGCGCCCATATTAGACATCTCTTCCTCGGCCCTTCTAGCCTCTGATCTTTGAGTATTCATACTTATACCCACGTTAAAAGGTTTAGGTGAAAGCACATATTATTACTCTAGAGGAACGACATCGGAATGCAAGAAGGTAAGAGTTTCCTAAGTATCACATAGTCCCTCATTCATAAGTGTGGCACGCTTCACAATTATGAATTAGAATCTACATAGATGTGATTTAATAAGACATCGATCCTAAAGATATTCAACATCATGCTTTGATACCAAGTTTGTCCCATCCGGGGAGCACCCCCTAGATGTAACCAGCATCGTCGTCCTCGGAGAGGACTAAGACTAGCCTCTTAGCATTCATCATTAGATTCATATGTTAAATAGTGTGGAAAATTAAAAAACTTCATCTATATCTACTTCATGAGGTTTACTTAGAACTCTCTCTTACACATAATATAGTCATAGTGAGTTTACATACACTCCTCGGATAAGAAGATTACATAGTCTTCTACTCTTATGTCACATATAGATAACATACATAATATAGTCTCAATAAGGATGTCTCATATTAAAGTATCTAAACGGAATAAAACAATATGGTCATAGCCCTGACACAAATATATAAATGTCACTTACGGCTTACAACAATATTTTGAAACAACAAGAATGAAATGATTTTCTTTAGAGTATAACAATGTAACATAGGTAGTGTGAGAGAAACGACATGATCCTCGGAACTTGAGGACATACCCACACTTGGAGAAATGATCCAAGCCTTTCTTCAAAAGTGGTCAGGAACCCTTCAACGATCATAACCTAAAATGTTTGAGAAAAGTTAGAAATAGGGGCTAGCACATCACTTGTACTAAGTATCAAAACATGTGTACACAAAACATTGAAATGATGCTAAGAAGGGACATTTGATAAAAGCATGCCAAGTTACTTTGAAAATCCTTATGAGCAACCCAAGCACACATAAAAGGCAATAAACATATATTCCTATTAATACAAGCACATTCAACACAAGACCAACCTACTCAAGTTAAGCCAAATTAACATGTTTGTAGCATAATAGAATTCATAGCAAATGTAACTCTAACATCATGTCAAAACCACAATGCATCTTCATGTGTCCATAACATTACAAAATAAGTAAAACCCTTATCCACAACCCTTCACCCAATTTACTAGTGCAATGGTCAAGTTAAGCCGCATAACCTCACTCAACCAAGCAAACTAGTCAAAGGATCATGAATAATGTCAAACTTCACATATCATATCATTATATGTATTCATCCGTACATTTAGCAATATAGACCATTAACATAAAGAATAAACATAAGCATAACATTTATCTCATAAGAGCATAAAACACAAAAATCACATTCTAGGAATTCCCTCAAGGACAACTAGTGCAATCTGTACGTAGAGGCACATATCCCTACCTAGACTAAGTCAAATCCCTTAAGTTCTCCTAGTTAGAGTTCACTTTATTTCTTCATTTTACTTTTTTTGGGAACATATTTCCTTAAACGATATAGACCACATGCGCTAATGTGCAATCTGGTGTCATGGAACCCTACATCGAAAGAAGGATGACTACTTGCCAAGGTAATACCAAAATATGAACATAGTATCTGGGTGAATGCACTAGCCAGTATTCCTATGGGCACAATATAGTTCAAGAACTAGGAGATATGTTTGTGACCCTATTTATGGTACATGCATTTTAGTCTCCAATTTCATGAGTACAATAGTGAACCTACCTTCCCTATGTGGGAAGGGAAACTTCTCACTACTAGTTCACTCGGTGCTAAGATAGAGTCCCTTTTGAAATGTCTTTATTTAATAATCATAACTTATTCCAGGTCATATAAGAATAGATCCTTATAAAGTCATAGTCATTAGCTCAATAGGAATTGCATGAGAACACGTTTCAACAACCATTCACATTTGAGATTACCAAATTAATATCACCATAACATTATAAGGCTCATAGGTACTTCATAATCAACCTTATATCATTCCATCTTAAGCATAATATCATAGTCATAAAATCAAGACATCTCAATTTAATCATTATACGAAACCTACTTAATCAGTTCACAAGATAACTTCAATCGAACTTCATCACCAAGTACAAGCCATCATAATTGAAGTAAAAGGTTTAGGATATCAAGACTTACCCAATCTTCTTCAAAAGACATCATCTTCGTATTACCATCGACCAACCAATTCAATCCAATAATAGATGTTATAACATCAATCAGTAGTAATTAACACAATAATGAAGTCAATTGCATCACTACAACTCAGTTCAACACTAGTTCATAACCTAGCGTTACAGACTTGGGTAAATTTCATGATTTATTCCACATACTAGGTTAACTCATCAATAACTAGCATAATTGAATCATAATACATAATAGTATAAGTGTAATAATAAAAATAAACCATAGACAACACAATTTAGAATATCAAATTCGTAATAGAAAAACCCCCATAAGAGTTCATCTTTTTGAAAATCAATTTTGGAAGAACACTTTGGGGAAAGGAATCCCAAATGTGAAAGGTTCTCATACGTTGTTAATTGTTGAAGATTGATGGAGAAAAACACCCTTATTGCTGAAGTAAAGACCTTGACCTAGCCCTTCAATGGAGTTATTCTTTGGGAGAGAGAAAGTAGAGAGAAAGAAAAGCAATTTGGGTTTCGGATGTTGTGGGAGTTTAGTTAGTTTAATTAGGCTTAGGTCTTTATGTAAGTCCTTAAATAACTTAATTATACCTCCCTAAAACCCTAATTAACCAACTAACCGACTAAATGAAACTATAAAACATAATAGTGAAAATCTCAGGCCTGACCTACGAGACCCTGACCTACGGGTCGTAGGTCAGTGGACTGTGCCTTGGACCAACCTTCCTGCACAACCATCATTTTAGTAAGAGAGTTGCCAAAATGTCGTTTTAGGAAAATGATTAAGTGAGCATCGACGGAGGCAATCGACGCCCTGTCGATTGGCCCATCCCTCTTCGCCCGCAATCGTCGATGGCTATAGTCCATGACAGCTTGTTGGCCAAAATGAAAGGGTCCTCCTCAAGTACACTTATGGTGGTCGTAAGGGAGTCGTACCCAGACGTTTTGACCCTAAACAAATTATAATACATGTTATACACCTTTCCATTAATTTTCATCAATTTCCGACTCTTAAAACCCCATGAAATAGGGTAAGGCACACTAGCACCTTTTGCACTAGTCTCCGAACGTCATGGATGTTCCTTGATGTTTTGACTCTAAAACTTCCGAAATGACTTTTATAACTATTATTGAACTTAAAACAGTGTTAAAAACCTTAGACACTCATGTAACGGTCTAGATTAGGTTTTAGACTTTCGGAGTGTTACAGAAACTCTTAGGGATCCTCTCCCACATTAGATCCAAGAAAAGTAGGAGGATTCTTCCTCAGAGACTCTCTCAACCTAGAGGTAATGGTACTCTCAAGATCATTCATTCTAGGCCCTATTTCTCAATTCGCTTGAGCCATCATGGCTCGGGCTAGGGTAAGAAAATATCCTCTAATTTCCTCATTAGTCATGTCCGGGTGAACCACCGAAACCTAATTCCCTTGATTATCTATAGAGATTTGTTCAACTTTAGGAGCTTGAATACTTAGGTAACTTTTTCAACTCGGAGAGGAATCCCTCATTCACCACTTCCTCGTCAACTACCCTTGCGGGTGTCCTTCTAGTATTCATGTCCTATAAACTCAAGAGGAGAGATATGGAAAAGACACTTATAACCTCAACTCTATAGCACGACACAAGAGTAATGAAGAAAGGGAAAGTTATATCATCCTATAGCCTCTCGCTCATAGATGTGTTGCGAATTGCCACCGATGAAGAGGACTCTACTAAACTTGGCTTTTATGAAACTTTGAATCCTAAAGACTACTTCATAACCTTATGCTCTAATATCAAGTTTGTCACGACCGGGGAGCACCTAATAGAAGAGATACAACCTAATTTACCTCTCGGAGTTCTTGTACAAGCCCTTAGACATCTTTCATCGCATATATATGAAAAATAGTGTTGAATTTAAAACTTTTCATCACAGTAGTCAAACTCTTTTATAAAAATATAAGAAAATTCTAACCCTCATCATAAGCCATAATAGACACATAAAATATCATAGGGTCATGGCCCTTACATCAATTTAAAATGAAACTAATAATCTATTACAAAATCTTTGAAAAAGGAAACTAAACATAATCCATGACCTCGAACATATGAGGACATACCGATCTTAAGAGAATATTATTCCCAAGTTTCAACTCCTAAGAATATTCTCACATGCCAGATACACTGGTAGAAATATAAAACATATGGAATTAGCACATTGAATGCACTAAATATGGTGATATGCAATAAAACCATGCAAAAATGGACATTTACTTTAAAGTATGCTTTTTATGCTCTTTTGATGGAAACCTCATAAACAAGTATATGAATCATTCTTCAAGTAATTATTCACATATAATACATAATCAAGTAATCCACAATATACAACTATCATCAGTTGGAAACTATATAAATAAATAGACCTCGTACAAAAGGTCATCCTAAGCCCACCTAAGTAAGATATGAAGCGGCCGCCCATACAGCCCCTTCACACACATAACTTATCCTCAAGAGTTCCCAAAGTAAGATTATTCCCTTTTTATCATTTAGACTCCCTACCAAAGCTTACTATATGACTCACCTAAGTAAGACATGAAGAGAATTCCCACACCCTCCTCAAGCCTACCTAGGCAATCCACAAAGCTACCCTAGACAAGAACATTTATGTTCAACATGCATTAACTTAAGTCATCATTATTCATTAAGAAATTTAAGTATCAAATAAAGGACTTCACATAATGGTCCTGGAGGACCTAGGGAACTCATCCTAGCACCTTCAAAGCCTACTCGTGCCATGCGTCGATAGCATCTCATTCCACTACCTACACGTTGTAGAACTTCTCCAATACTAGAATGTACATCCCATATGATGAGAATAGGCATTAACGATTTTTGAACTTGTAAATGTAAAAGTTTGCCCGATCGAGAAAACTCTCACCATTGATAAGGTCCTCAAGGGCGTCTAAAAAAGTTTCGACCAAAAAAACATCAGGATCACATATCACCAAATATTTGTGGACTATAACACAAGTAAAATGAGAAATTTCGTATTTCCTTTTCTATGCCTTATTTGAACTTGAAATACGGATGTTTAACCCTCCAAACCAACACACGCCATTATGAAGGTTTTCATGGACTCCCAAAAAATTCATCCAATAATCAATGGGACGAGATATCATCCAAAATTAATGTACTATATATAGCACATGGTAAATGTGAAATTTGATAATTCATGTTCTGGGTCTCGTTTGTACTTGAAAATGCGGAAGCTTTTCCCTTCGTGCCAATGCATACTTTTAATAAGGTCTTCATGCACGGCCACAAAACATTTAGGCCAACAATTCGTTGAGATCATATATCACTGTCACATCCCGAGACCACACCCTAGAAGTTAGGGCACAATCTTTGATTGTGAAACAGCGTACTCGACCTCTCGGAGGTCTCATTCAATCCCTTCATATCATTCATCGCATCTACATAATGAAAAGTAGTGCGAAATTAAAACTTTTCACAAAAACATATCGTAGTCTTTAAAACTCTTTCACATAAAAGTAATAAGAAATACTAAGTCTCAATCTCATTATCTTAAGACACAAGATTACTTGGTACACGGTCCATACGAATTAGAAAACATAGTACTACAATGTCTATTACAATACTTCATTAAAGAAGCATAAAAGACATATATGCCCTCGAGTCAAATGAGGACATACTTCAACTTTTCTTGAACGATGCTATGGTACAAGTCTTGCTTCCCAAATGCTCCTCACATCCCAAGAACTATATAGATAGATAAAAGCATGAAATTAGTACAACCACATGTACTAAGTATGGCATTATGCATAAAAATCATGAAAACGGACATTTATTGGAAATATGCATCTTTTGATTTAAATATCGTGATATAATCATAAGAACACCATTTATCAACTAAGAAACACATAAGGAAACATTTAACACAAATATGACAATTTAAGGAGTCACTTTACAGTAACCCATATTCACTGTACAGTGAATTGCTTCACTGTTACAGTGAAGTGCTTTTCCTTCCCTTTTAATACTTCCTAGCATGTGGTCTTCTCACTAAAAGCTATCATAAGGTTCACTTAAGTCACATAAAGAGAGACCTCCCACACACCCTCTCTAAATATGCCTAAACGATCCTCTAGGATACTCATAATGAGACACATACACACCTACAATACAACAACATACAAGACATATAAATTATGGCAATCTCCCCTACCAAGGTTATCAAAAGACTTACTTAAGTAGTCCTAGAAGAGAACGCCCATACACCCTCTTCAAGGTTACCTTAATAATCCTTAAGACCTCTTAAGTTTAGATCATGACAAAAATAATAACCAACTTCCCTAACTAGAGTCATTCTCGAGACATCCATAGATAAGACATGAAGAGATTATCCCATATGCCCTCTTCACACTTTAGCTAAGAAATCCTTAAGTCACTTTAGATTAGGTACTTATGCATTTAGATACTTACTAGCATAAGTCATTAGTACATTAGTTCATTAAGACACATTTACCACATAAAGGACATTCAAGTAATGGTCTTGGAGAAGACCTAGGGACTCTTACTAACACCTTTAAACCCTATTGTGCAATGTCTAGATAGCGTCCCATACCACCACCTAAACCTCATAAAACTTCTCTAATGCTAATAGGTATCCCCTATGATGAGAATAGGCAATAACCGACATAGACCATGGTAGCAAAACATAAAATCCAGAGTTCTATCCTACTCCGATGAGGTTGTTATACTTGCCAATGGTAGAACTTGGACACATCCCATATAGGCACATGGTTAAGGAATATGAAGGGCATGATTTGTAATCTAGTCTCATTCTTTAACTAGAACTACTTCCTTTACCATACTCACTCGGTGATAGCCATAGTTCTCATAGATTAATTCACATCAAGGTTCATACAAAAGGGTTCCATATCAAGTTCATAACCAAATTACATTTATCCTACCAAAGAAAGGTCCACTAGGGCTACCTCCCTATGGCGAAAAGAAGTTCATCATGACTTTCCTAAGGATTGATATGATGTCGTTCCAGCCAATCAACCTTAAGTCCATCATTTATTACATGAAGGATACCATTACGGCTTTCAACTTCAAGTTTCATAACCTTACCACTAGGTTCAAGGTTTCACATGAAGGACCCTCTTGTCATCATTCAAGGTCTCACCTAAGATTCATACAAGACTAAGTCACTTTAGCATCCTGAGTCAAGATATCACATATTCACATTATACATGCATCAAGTAAGGGACACAAGTCTACCTAAACAAGACACAACATTACTTCACTTTAGCACATATTACATGTTATTCTAGAAGCACATAAGGACAACCATTATCATCACTAAGTCACCCTATACACTACTATATCACCATTATAGACTTCACATAGCCAATTAGGAACAATCATGCATTCAACTCTAAGACTACACACATGAACATAGTCCTAGTCTAACATGATCACCTAAATAGAATCAATAGAAGAACACACACTATCACATTACTTCACATATAAGTAGACATGATCATATATCACATAATCAACTACACAAATAGTCATATTACTTCAAGTAGTGCCCATAAGGCCATGATCATCAATATACTTAAAATAACGCCGACAAGGCCACATCAATTCACATAACACCGCCACCATAAGTGGACCAAACCAATCAAAACATAATTGAAGTCTAATTAACATTAAATAAAAGTAATTAGGGCAGCGTACCACCACTTCATCCTCAACACTTCAATCCAATGCCAAATCATCCAATTCAATATCATATGGCCCTTACCCATGGCCATGAACATCAACTCAATGCATAAATTATAATACTCAATGACTATAAGTCAATTCAATATAGATTTATCAATATAATAAAAATTATATATCAATTGAATACAATTCTTACATCATTAGAAAGCCCATAAGAAACTACACATTAATTCATAACCATTAGACCAATATCAAGTAACCCATAACTTAGTCAAAAACTAGGGTTCATCAATTACATGGGTTCATAGGTTATTTAGGTTAAAATCATCAATATAAAAACAATTCAATCCATAATCAACGTTTAAAAACCATTAATGCAAGAACCCATGGTAGATCATGAAATAGGTCAATTCATCTTTTGAAAACTTTACAAAACATCTTTGAAAATTGGGCTCCTTGATGAAACGAGTTTCAAGGATGAAAAACCATACCTCAATGAAGCTAATACTCCAATTTGATGAAGAATCTTCACTCAAATAACCAATCCAAGCTCTTCCTTGAGTTTTAGTTTCAATGGAGTCTTAAGGAATTTCTAAGGGATTTTGGGATTTTGATTTTGAAGAATGAAATCTTCTAAGTGTTAAAGACTTAAATACACATTTAAAATACCCAAAATACCAATACTCTTATTTGGAAGTGGGGTGAAATTACAAGTTCACCCCTCACTTGGCAGTGAACTGCACGCAGGAAACCAATGCCATCGACGGTTGCCCATCGACGGGGCGTAGGTCCACACAATGACCGTCCTGTCCTCCGTTGATGGGTTTAGAGACTTAAACTGGGAGTTTTGCTCCCCAGGCTAAGTACCAGATGACTCCCACCACCTACGGGGCGTCGAGCAGGCCACTGGCCATCGTTTGCCATCCGTAGGTGGGACTGCCATGGGCAGTCTTGGCCACCAACATGGGTCCTTCCTCAAGGACCCTTCGATGGTCCTTGGGGATGTTTGATCGGACGTTTCCAACCCAAACATGACCGTATACAATTTTAGTACCTCTCACATGAATTTCACCCAAAACGAACACGTAAAACTCGACGAAACATGCTTAGACACACAAGGTCATTTCAAGGCACATCTTTTCGAACGTCATGGACGTCCTTGGACGTTTGACTCTAAAATTCTCGAAACTTGACACACTGCCTATATACATCATCTTAACTCATTTAAAGACATTAAAACATTATGAATCACATAGAAGAACATAGAACGACATCTGAGGCACTTAGATGACTTAGTTGTCCCTTGACGTTTGACTTCCAATGCACCTAAACTCTTAGCTACTGCCTCTATATCATATAATAGACATATTTAGGACCTTAGACCATCTTGACAAAAATGTAGGCTCTTCACCTAAGTCATTTTCAGGATCTTACAATTACCCAATGTTCATGGACTATAGAACACGCAAAATAGGAAATTTGGTAATCTTTTCGTGCCTTGTATGAACTTGAAAATGGAGACTTTTTCCTGCAGATCAACCCAAGTTGTAAGTAAGTTTGTCCCGAATGCCAAAAAACATTTAAGCCAAAATTGTGTCATGATGACATATCATCCAATATCCATTGACTATAGCATATTTAAGACATGAAATTTAGTATTTATCATTCCAGGCCCCATTTGAACTTGAAAATGCAGACGTTTATCGATTTGGGGTCGTCACTGATGTCCATAAAAAATTTATGCCAAAAAATCGTCTACAAATAGAGACAAATATAGCATATTTGTTGCTAGAGTTGATGAAACTATGAAGTAAAAGTCTTTGGCGATAACTTATTTACACAAGGTAACCCCTATTAAATATTTGGGCTTGACTTTATTCCCCAAAAATTGGAACAAGGTATATTTTCATCAATTACAGTTGATGATAACAAGCATGATAAGGAATGCATCATTTAAACAACTCTCTTATGCAAGGAAACTACATGTTATAGTGTCTATCCTATTTGCAGTGTACAAATATTGGGCTTCAGTATAAATCCTTCCTCAAAGTGTGGTTAAGGAGGTGGATAGAAAATGTAGAGATTTCTTATGGGGTAGGACAAGAGATACAACGAAAATAACATTGATATCATTGAATAGAGTTTGTCAACTAAGAAAATTGTGTGTGTGTGTGGGGGGGGGGATCTGAATATAAAAAGTTGCAAGATATGGAAACATAATGTAGTGGAGAAACTAATTTGGGTACTCATAGCTCAGAAAGAAGATCTACGGGTAAAGTGGGTACATGGTATTTATCAAAAGAATGATGAATATTTTTGTGTACATACACCACCAAATAATAGTACTTGGTACAGAAAGTCCCTAAATAAACTGAAACTAGGTATGGAGAAATGGTATCAACAAGATAAATGCACTTTGACATTTGATGGAGGATATTCGATGAGTCAGAGTTTTATGACATTTCTAGCATAGGGATCTAGTTTTTGAAAGGCAAACATAGAGTGGAGAAAATAAGTGGTACCTAAGCATATTTTTTTTTATTTGGCTTGCAATATATGAGAAACTAAAGACCAAAAAGAGAATGCATGATATAGGTATAGCAGTAGATAGTGTTGGTTGTGTGTTAACTGATGCACAATGCTATGAAGATGTAAAACATTTATTTTGTACATGTGACTGGTCATCTACACTAAGAGAGAAAGTAACTAATTTGAATGGGATTTTCCATGTGGTGGTAATGTGGAGTGTCTGAACATGATTAAACACAGAAATTGGAGAAAATAGAAGCAGCAAGCGGTATCTTCAATATAAGGGGACATGATATACCTCATTTATGTAGGTAGGAATTGGAGAATTTTTAAAGAGCATTACATGTATAGAAGTTTTATACTTTAGCAAGTATAGATTACTGTTAAGTAGAGGATTGCAATGTTTAGAGGATCCAAACAGGCGCATCAATGTATATCCTTCATATAGAACCTATGTAATTATAACTTTACTAGTATAGGTGGAGACGAAGGAAGTAGTTGAGAATTAATGGTTTGTTGTGGTTGTGTATTACTTGTAATGAAGTTTGTTTTGTTTGTTGTACGAATATACATAGTTTAATGCCACACAAACAAGAATGTGGTGTTTTCCATTCAATCCTTTGTGTGAAGTTTAAAAGATCAAAGTTTTTCCCTTTGGACAAACCCAACCCATTAATAAGGTCTTCGTGGACGCCAATCAACAATTTGTGCGAAACAATGTTGGGATCACATATAACCAAAATTACACGGACTATAACACATGTAAATTGGGAATTTAAGTATTTCACATTCTGGTCCTAGTTTGAACATGAAATATCGATGTTTTCCACTCCGAACCAAGCCACGTCATTAATAAGGTCGTCAAAATTACCCCAAGAAAAAATTGAACCAATAGACGCTGGGATCACACTCATATGTTTTTTAGAAAAATATTTTGGGTGGACTAAGGTTCAAGATGCATGTGTTAATATACACGAAAAAATGGAAAGAATATGCATTTTATGCTTTTTGCCTCATTAGAATTTTAATATGCTGACGTTTACCCTCCAAACCAAAGCACACCATTTAAAGGTAAATGATTTATGTTTTTTTCCATCCAAGTTATATCATCTAATTTTTCTCTAGTTTTTAATGTAAATTATTTACATTTTTTTCATTCTTGCAATTTACTTCATATAAAAGTAAAGGACATTAAATTCTACAAATATTACTAAATTTGTCCATATAATGAAAAAAGGAAAAATTATGAAGGTTAATCTAAATAAAATAAATTTTAAAGAGAATAATTTAAAATATCCTATCTTTAAACTAGAGTAATGTATTAAAGGAAAATTAAAAGATATTTCTAATGGAAAAAATGTAACGCATGTACCCTTAAAATTGGAAAACAACTATAAAATGTAACTTGAATGGTAAAAAACATAACTCATGTACCATTAAAATTGGAGTCAAAATATATTTTAAGGATTGTAAAATCGAGGAAAAATACATAATATGAAATTCAATTACATACTTAACTTAACTACGAAATAAAAATCACCTATAAAATGAACAAATTTCTTCACAATGTTTCTCAAAACTATTATGTCAAGCAAAATTCGTTCGCCGGACACTTTTGTAATGGCACAAATTAATATTATGCACCGACAAAAGAAACTCAAGGTGATAATATTTTAAGCAAAACACTTTGTAGGTTTTCAAAATATATGGGCAAGTGTTGTCAAGGAAGCACATGAACTTTCTATTACAACAGGAGCACATATTGATATTCTCCCGTATTCCGAAGGTGGCATACATATGTTTATGATTCCTCCAACAAATTTGATACAATAAATAAGTTCCTCAGTGATGTGAAGGCTTCTACGGTCTAATGGGATCTTTTATTTTATTGACTTCAGATAAGGATTTATCTTTCTTTTTTTAAATCTTATTTAGTATTAGTTAAGAGAAATTATCACTCGTAAACTGGGTGATAATTTCTCTTAACTTATAGTAAATAAGATAATAAAAATATAGATAAATCATTTCCTGGAGGCAATCAAATCAATGACTCCCCTTTACTGCAGAAGACTTCGCATAGTTGAGCAACCTATTTATTGTGTCAAATCTTTTAGAGAAATCATTAACATATGCTTTCCACCCGGGGAATAAGATACAATAGCAAGGTGTGCTTCTGTAGTAATAGAAAGTTTGTGTGCTTCATTGACAACACTTGTACAAAGATTTTTCAAAGCTACAAAGCGTTTTCCTTTAGATATTATCACCTTTTGTTGAATCTTTTGTCAGTGCATATTCTTGATTTGTGTCATTAGAAAAGTGTATGGTGATTGAAGACGGTTTGACAAAATAGGTTTGAGAAACTTTGTTAAGAAATTTGTGCACTTAATAGGTTATGGTATTTGCTTCTATTTAGTGGTTAAGCTAAGTATATACATAAATTTCTTATTATGTATTTTCGTTAGGGATTTATAATCCTAAATATAAATTTTGACTCTAATTTTGAAGGTACATGAGTTAACATTTTTTTCCACTCAAGTTACATTTTAATTTTTTTTTTCCAATTTTAAAGGTACATGAGTTACATTTTTCCCATTTAAGTATCTTCCAATTTTTCTTTAATAGATTACTCCGCTTCAAATATTGGACATTTTTAATTATATCCTTCAGACATTATTTTATTAAGAGGAGGCACATTCGTAATTTTTCCATATTTTAATTATATTAACAATTGTAGTAATACTTTAAGGATTTTAAGTCCTCTACTTCAATATGAAGTGATATGCTAGAATTGAATAAATGTTAATCATGTACATTTAGAACTAGAGTAAAATTAGATGATACAATTTGGTTTGGAAAAACCCTAAATCATTTACCTTTAAACTTAATGGGATTGTTCAGAAATCATCTATTGCCATATTATGCATGTGTTCATGCAAATGCAAACCTCTTTTACATATATATATATATATACAATGGATCGTGCAAGTACAAGATCAATATATGTTATTTTATTTATTCCGATTTATATGTTACAAATGAAATTAAAAGAGTTCATTAAACATTTACATACCTTTTAAATATTTTGAGTTTTTAATTATTCTGATTTGTAGGACTATTGACATAATTTTATAGATATTATATGTTAATCTCTATGTCGTAATTTGTGTGACACATGTTAAATTTTCAAAGTCCCAAAATTTTATTATTTTCTAATAGTAAACTATTGTGAATTATAGTACTCATGATTTTGAAATAACATATATGTTACATTATTTGTCCCAATTTATGTAGCACATGTGAAATAGGTCGTCACAAACAACAACAAATAATTTTGGCAAAAAACTACCTTAGAAATAATGTAATCAATGATTTCCTCTCCTAAAGTAAAATAATATATACAACTATATCTTTTAGCATGTAATGACTTAGGTGGATAAAAAATTCATATAATAGGTCTTCGCATGCGCCCATTATACATTTCGACCAAAAAAACATTAGGTGCACTTATCAACCCAAAATAAATGAATTATAACGCATGAAAATGGAAATAATGTATTCCTCATTGCGGCGCCTCATTTGAGATTAAAATACCGATGTGTGACACAAAGAACCATCCTAAACAATTCATAACGTCCTATGGACGCCAACAAAATATTTCCTCTAAAAAAATGTCAAGATCACATATAACCCAAAATCAATGAACTATAGCACACGAGAAATGAGAAATTTGGTATTTCCTATTCAAGGCCTTGTTTGAACGTCAAAATGCGGACGTATGACATTCTGATGAAGTCACACAATTAATAATGTCGGCAAGGATGCACAAAATATTTTATTAAAAATACTTGGGGATAACATATCCCCCTAAATCCATGGACTATAGCACACGTAACATGAGAAACTTTGCATTTCTTGTTGCTGAGTTTGTTTGAACTTGACAATGAAGTGCTAATGATCTTCTTTACCAACCTTAATTTAAATAAGGTTGTCAGGGATGCGTAGAAAATATTTTAGCCAAAAACTATTTAAATCAAATGACACCAAAAATCCAGGGACTACACGTAAAATGCAAAGTTTTGTAATTCTCATTTAAGGTCTCATTTTAACTTGAAAATAAAGTTGATTGATCCTCTAGAGCAACGCATACCGTTTAAAATCTCATTACGGATGACCATAATAATTTCGGGCAAATACACGTCGAATCACATATAATCCAAAATTCATAGACTATCTCGCGTTTTTGGCCTTGTTTTTACTTTCGAATGCAACGTTTGCCCCTCTAGACTTACTCAACAAGATTGGCATGGACTCTCACAAAATAATTAAGCCAAAAAATCGTTATTTAACATATAACTCAAAATCCATGGATTATAGTGCACGTAAAATGGTAAATTTGGTATTTTTCGTTGCAGACTTCGTTAAAACTTGAAAATGCAAACATTTTCCCTCTGGACAAATGCATGCCATTAATTAGGTCTTCATGAACTCCCACAAAAAGATTCAAATGATCACCCAAAACCATGGTTATAACACACGTAAAATGGGAAATATTAGGGCCTCGTTTGAACATTTAAATGCTGATGTTTTTCCATTGGACTAATGTAGTCAATTAATAAGGTCATCACATACACCCACAAAAAACTTCAGAATAAGTCATATCGGGATCACATATCAGCCAAAAATCATTGATTAGCGCATGTAAAACGAGAAATTTCATACTTCACGTTGATTACCTTTTTTGAAATTGAAAATGCATATGTTTTCCCCTACAAAACATCCCACACAATAGATTAGTTCGTCACATACACCCACAAAAAGTTCGGCCTAAAACACATAAGGATCACATATCACCTAAAATCTATGGACTATAGAAAATATAAAATGGGAAATTTTGTATTTTCCGTCTCGGGTATCATTGGAACTTGAACATAAATAATTTATCTCCTCCGAAACAATGCACCCTATTAAAAAGTTGTCGCAGACACCCACAATAAATTTCCACTAAAAACACAAAGGGATTGATGAGTCTGAGATTTGGACTTATATAGATTATTATGTTCCAATAGGTACAATTACATACTTTATTTTCAGGAATATGGATTGTGGAGCAAAAGTTAGGATGCGAACAAGAAAAAAGTAACAAAACATGATGAACAAATGAAGATGGGCGAGCCTAAAGATTTCCAATAGCACTCGGGATGTCGACGAGTGGCACATCTGAATGCCTAAAGTTCCACAGTGCCAAGCCTTGAGGGAAGAAACCAAGTCATTGAATGAAAGGATTAGTCGGTGGATTGCAGAGTAATTTGGTGATACAGTGCTAGATCATCTAAAGTTACAGTACCTTGAGGATGCTGAATGTGAAGGCAAAAGGGTGATGGAAGTGGCCAAAGGACGGCTCTCCGAGTGGTTCTGCCAGACCGACTTAGTTCACCAAATGACTGTTCAGAACATATTTTTGGCGACTATAATTACATTTTTGAACAACTAGATTAGTACTTTTATTAAATCTTTTTATCAAATTTTTATTATTTGGAGATAGTTTTTCTCTAGTTTTCTTTAGCTTTGAAGCATTGAAGAATTTACTTTTGAGAATTTTTAATAGGTCTTTGAGAATCTTAGACTTGGAGCATTGTAAGGACAAATTCACTTTACCCAGTTGATGGTTGATCAATTTGGTAACGATTTTTATATTTTATGATGTCTACCTTAAGACATATTTTTTGGGGTGTGATTATGTGATTATGGGTTAATTTAGTTTATGGGTATTGCTAATTTTTAGTTTAAATTCTATTCAGAAGTGAGTTTAATCATTGTTTATGGTTTTATTTAAGAATTGTAGTTGTATATGAAGTTCTTTGTTTGTGCTTATGGCTTGCTCGACAGCGAGATTTTAGAACAAAAATTATTCATTGATGGTTTGTGGGTATTTTGTTTACATGGTTTCTACTTGATAGAGTGAAATCCTAAACTCAATCCCACACATTAAGATCGAGAGAGTAAATGGATTAAGGTTTTGTATGCTTTTATTTTGCATGCATGTTGATGTTCTAGAGAAATCACTTGATTCAGGGTAAATTGTTCGAGAGAAAATTTACCTCCCCTATAGCCTAGCCTACTAACTAAAATCTAACTATTTTCTCATAGTTGCAGTTATCCATATATCAATATTATCCTATTAGCGATCACATCCCAAGAACCCGTCTCATTATTCTTAATTCATAGTGTTGTAATTATTGGTTGTATTTGTTAATTAAAACCAAAATCCCCCATTGACATTTGTGTCACCCCTTAATTTGAATGATGTCTTTATCCGATAATTTTTACTCCTATGACTAATTTTACCATGTTCTCTTCCTGATCTAATATAAAAAATGTACCGCTCCCTGTCGGATTGGACCCCAACAAATTTAGTTGGGTTATATATTGATTAACAATCATTGACGTTTAGAATTCGATGAAGTTTCTTTAAAATGTTAATAATCAAAAGGGTGTCGCTGCCAGAGAGTGGTGTAGTTTGAAATTATTGCGGTGAAGTTTAATTTTTTTCTTGTTAACATAGTTGAATCTACTTATTTTTTTTGTGTTGCTATTAATACAGAGGAAATGAGTGTCAACGGTAGCAAGGGTAGTCAAGTTTGCCACCATGGTAACATCAGAAATCTCAATGATGTCAAAGAACACAACGTCAATAACCCAAATATAAAGGGTTGAGTTGGTTCCATTCGCTTGCCCCCAACTGAAGGGTACGTTGTGTCCACATTACATGCACCATGTTACAGCTCTGACAATTGAAACAGTTACTTGGTGGATTGGCTCATAAGGATCCCCATGAGCATAAAAGGAACTTTGTCAATGTCTGCGGATCATTCTCCTTTACAAATATATTTCAAGAGTTGGTCTGATTGAGATTTTTCACATTTTCTCTAATACGAGACGCGTGTAAGTGGTTGGCTGAGTTGCCTAGAGATTTTATCACCTCGTGTGAAGAGCTCATTATAGGATTTCAAGTGTGATTCATTTCCCCTTGGAAAATGATGACTCTTCATGAAATCATCCAATCTATGAGACTTGGATAAAATTTATAAAGTTTGTGCTGCAATGCCCAACTCATGGATTGCCCGACAACGTTTTGCTGCAATATTTTTACTAGAAGCCTTTATTCGGTGAACAAGGAAGTGGATGATCATCTTTCTCCGTGATTTTACTACAACAACCTCATGTCATAGAAGCCAAACTTATGGATGGCATGACGAAAATAAACCGGGCATGGTACACCTTTGAAGATCAGGTCACTCCTCTCACTTTCATATTGACAAAGGAGAAGGTTGAGGAAGATCATGAGAGGGACACAAACGTGGCAAAAATGATGACCTAGCTGAACACCTTAGCCAAGAACATCATGGGTGTTGGTTCTAGGAGTGTTAATGTTGTCGGTGTTAGTGGTGTAAACCCCGATGTGGCCAAGTTTGAAGTGTTGTACAATGAGGAAGTAAACTTTCTAGCAAACAAAGGAGGTGGTTATCGTGAAAACTACACAAGGCATTGCAGTAACCAATGTCGGAATAGAGATAAGGTATGGAGAGACCATGATAGAGAGAGAAATGTTTAGAATGCCACTTAGAGGGAAAGATATGGGGAGAAGGATAGGTATGTTCTTCCCCACGAGCGTTAAAAGCCCAGAGATTTTGAGGTTGGTTGGACTGAGGATATGCTATCATGTATTCTCAACAAGGTTGAAGGTTCTGACAATGTGTTGAAGGAAATGAAGGTCGATATGTTGACTCTCAACTAGATAGTGACTTCTCATTCCATCTCTATTAAACAGGTAGCGAGCCAAATAACTCAGATTTGTTCGTTTCTAACACAAGACAAAAAAGGGGATTGCCTAGTAATATTATGGCAAACACGAAGAATGAACATTGAGTTGGTACTTGGATTCTTCCACAATATGAACTAAGGCGTTGCTTAGAAGGAAACCCCTGTTTTTATTGCCTTATTGGTTTTTTTAATGTAACGTGTGTTGATGGTGCCGGTTCAAGTGTGGAATTTGTCTAAAAAATACAGGTCGGCAACTTGGAAAAGAGGTCGGCGACCCCAAGTTGGACTGTCGTTGGACTCAATAAAATATAAGGATGGAGTCCTATAAAGTCGGCGGTCCAATGGATGGGTCGGCGACACGCCGAACAGGTAGATGAGCCCGACTTTGTGCGACATTTTGACCCCCAAATTAACTGGAGTTCCAGTAAAACTCAGCGAGGTATGTAATTACTTATCTTGATGCTAAGTGGTTTGGGAAAGATGGCTAATATTACCAAAATGGTGCGAGCTGGATTGTTTTTAAAAGGACAAAGGCTTAAACTTTTAGATTCTTTCACATTTCCTCACTTTAAACTTCATACAATATCACACGCACTTTAAATTTTCAATATTCCTTCATTTTACTTCTTTGGGTCATCGATCTTCTGTTCAAAGTTGAATTCTTTGCCGCCTTGCATTACAAATCCATATTTTGGCATAAAGGTTTGTTTTCAATACCTGAAACTCTTAATTAGTGGTTAAATTCAAATGCATCATTATAAATGGTGTGGATGTGTGGTGGGCCTCTATGAAATCATAAATGAGTGCTTGTTTCCTTTTGTATTCTCGTATTTAATTGTTTCAAATGTGATTTATCTAATTTTGTTTCTTAATATTGATCATAAAAATTGTGGGTTGTGTTAAATTGATCTTGATTATAGTTTTGTAAAGTCTTACTAACCCCAATTTTGCTAAATAATGTGATTTTCCTAGTGATGGAGTATTTAATGTCATTCATAAGGGCTAAAGTCATCAAATGACCAATTCTTGCCTAACCGGGGGATGTCTGAGTACCCCGGTGGCATGTGTCATAATTATTTGGGCCTAGTTGAGTAGGTATGATGTTTGATTTTTTTGTCGGGGCATAATGTTTGATTTTAGGAGTCAGGCTGAAAAGTGGCACGTTGGGAACTTTTGTGAGATCGTTCAAGCTTGTCGAACCACTACGCCTGAAGTCCTCTATTACCACATTAAATTTCATGTTTATATTACGTTTGGTCGTATAACTTTCGGTGAGATGTCTGAGTTTGGTGAGTTTATTTGGCTCACCAATCCTTTCAGCGAGCCCGATATTGCTCGCCAATCGGTTCATCGACTCTTTCTAAAACTTATTTTCTATTTTTTTCTTGAAGTGTTCTAACTTATTTACGTGTATTTTGCATATATGGTTAGAAATAACCTGGACAATATTTGTATGTCGCCCCGAAAGAGAGCAGGAAACATTGTTATTAATATAGCGCACTTGCCCCTTCTAAAAAGAGGAAGGAAGAACCTCGTAAGGGAAGAAAAGGCAAGGGCAAAAGCCCACATCTTATATATCATAGCACAACTTTGGCAGCAGGGGGGTCCTTTGATTCCTAAGTTGCATTCTATGAGACAGAGGATTACCAACCTCCGCAATCCCAACGAGATAAGATTTGTTCCAGAGTTTGCCAAGATCTGTCAAGGATCCTAAAAGCCACACCTTCTTTTGATACAGTGCGAACTCCGACACAGAAAGTGGTTCCATTGCCACTAGTTCAGGGTCTTCTTCCCTGGATATTCAAATTGATTAAGGACGAGGGATTGAGGACGATTCTTTAAGAAAAGGTTTTACGTTCAGAGGCTAAGTGGACACATACTCTAATGTGCAGGACACTCTTCCATTTCACAGGTTTGAGGAGATCACTAGCCCCGAGGAACCTTTATTCCTACATGGGTTCAGTAATTTCACACACCATAGGTCTAAAATGTACCAAAGCGGAAGAAGAAGACCAGTGCCTTCAGATCGATAAAATCCGTCATGGTCCGAGGGAAAGAGGTGCGATGCAACAACGATTATATCAATGTTGTTCTCGATTGAGGTTCATGTTTTTCCTACCCGAGCTTGGCTACCATTGTGGCACATCTGGATGATCTAAAGGGATTTTCATCTCCCCTAATTTCTGAACCACCCCGAGATTGATTAAGGCAGGCACTCCAATTAATTAAGAATAAGAAAGTGAATGCAGCTGCTTCGTACTTTATTGGATTCATAAGTAGCTCTATTCTACCCACACAGAACGAGTCTATCCTTCTCCATCCAAAGACGATGTGTCTTGGATCAATCATACCCACATGAGCATCGACTTTGGACTCATTATTGAGAAGGAGATATCCATGAAAGCCAACTAACGCAAGACCTCCCTTCCCTTCCCGTTTCTTATTACATAGCTAGGCAGGCGTGCTTGAATTCGTCATGACGAGAAGCGGGACATCGATTTCACTGCCATATCTTCAACATAAATTCGGTGCATATAGGTCGGGTACACCCAGGAGAAGGAAAATAGAGTGAGAGTGTCTCCAGTGGATGCATCCTCGGATGTTGATGTTGATTTTATACCTAAGGAGGCATTGTTTCCTACTCCGGTGTCTGGGCGTTCATGTACTCCCGCTTCCACTGCCTCCTAGGTTTCTATTACTTCTACTGCTCCCAGCCCACAAGGATTACTCGGTCCATGATTCTCAAACATGTACTGCTCCCTGTAGTATTTGAGCATAACTCATTTAGTTGGGTTTAATAATGATTAGCGAGCGTTGATAATTAGAATTGGAAGAAATTTCATTCAAACATTAATCATTAAGTTGTCCCTATCGGGGAGTGGTGTTGTTTTAAATTTTTTTTATGAAGTTGAATTTTATTATTTTTAGTCATAGCTGAATCTACTTATTTTTAGTTTTTGTTTTTTTGTTACTGTTTGAAATAAAAAATATGAGTGACAACGGAAGAAAGTATAGCCAAGTGGGCCACCAAGATGACATCGGCAATCTCAATGATGCCAATGATCAAAATGCTAATGACCCTAATCTTGTGGGTGGAGTTGGTTCCATTCGCTTGCATCCATCTAGGGGGAGCGTAGTTGTAACACCCCAAAAATCTAACGACCTAATCTAGAGCATATCGTTTAATCTAGTAGTCAAATAATTTTAATACAAAAGATCTAAGTCTGAAACTAACGTCCATATCTTAGTACTAGGGTTCTATGCCTAAGCATGCACATAGGACCCCCCCCCCCTAGGACCCCCACAAGGGTCCTTGATTAGGACCCAAGGGAAGGTCCAAAACAGCTTCGAGTTGTCACGACCGGAATCTAGACCCCAAACGAGATCGGCGTCGTTGACCTCTCCGAGGTCGCACAGAAGCCTACATATGTCATTGTTACTTCATCTAGGTTAATTTTAGCGGAAAATTTGAACTTTTGTTTACTTAAACTTTATATTGAAAAACATTGATCTCGCATAATACTATCTACGTAAACTCATAAGCGTTCACAACAACCATGTAAATCAAGATAATCAAATGAAAGATATAGTCATAAATATAGAGTTGCCAAAATGACACCAATACAACGTCTAAAATTAAATACGAAAGAAACACTAGTGGAACATACTCCACTAGCTCATGCCTACGTCTACGCTAGAATAAATCAGCAAGCATCCTCGAAAGCATGAGGGCCTACCAAATCTGGAAGAAAGCTCCATGTCCAGATAACTTCTGCGTCGACTCGTAAGCTCTAACGTCCAGCTGCACCTGCACCTAAAAGTATGGAATAAGTACACACTTGTACTAAGTATGGATATATGCAAGCACACACCACAGACATGCATGATGTAGAATAGCTCTCTCCTAACGATATGAGTTATGGAAAGTCAAGTTAGTGGACTTGCCAAAATCGGATTAGGAAAGTCATGCCATGAGAGTAACATGCATCATCATATGTATCATATTGCACACAGCACATATCATATTGCATATAGTACATAACATATTGCATATAACACATATCATATTTCATTTCATTCGTTCATATGCCATGAGACCTTGGAATCATGGACTTAACGTTAGGACTTCCCAAAATGAGGGCTCAACATATGGGACCTCAACTAGGGAGCCTTGTTTAGCAAACGCAGAGTCTGCTTCATTCATTCATACGTACTTCATTTTCATTCGTTCGTAGGCCGGTGTGAACACCAGCTATACCTAGGATGTTGTTTAAGATTCTCATCGGTTTCACTGTGCAATGACCAAGAATGACCTAGTATCATTACTTGAGTCTAGTTCACCTCTTGATTATCCTATCCAAACACCCTTGGTATCATTCATTTCATTAGCTTTCATACTTTGAGGAACTTCAACTTTAATCAACATAGATAATATGAGCATCATGAAATCGCGGTGTCTTCCCCACAACAAAAAGAGGTGGAGTCACTGGCCAAGGTGAAACCAAAACATCCCTAGCTCGCTTAGGTGGAAAACCACTAGCTAGTTACCTATGTTGGCAGCATAGTTCAAAGACTAGGAGATTTAGGGAGACCCATACCCACCTTGGTGGACAGTCTCATCTCTTGAGAATTACGTGAACCTCTGCCCTTCCCTAAAGAAGGCATCACCACTCATAGCTAGCCTATCGGTGCTCCGTTTAAAGTTCCTATTTACATTCAACTCATACATCGTCGAAGCTTGCTTTTAGAATGAGGTAGTCATAGCTCATTAGATGATTTATCATCTCTTCTTTACGTATTAAGTGTGAATTGTCCTTACACTTACATATAGAATTTGTTTGAGACTTGTCTATTAATATTCAACACTCTCTTAGGTGAGTACTTTTTGGTGACCTTATATTGGCGTAGGTACAGCTTGTCTCACTTGCACTAGGCTCATATTGTGGTGTCACCCTGTTCTTTCTTAACATCTTTTCATTTCATCTTTACTCACCTTTCATCATTTGTTCTTCGTATAACATACATATACTCTCTTGGAATTTAATTGAGAAACATTGATTCTAAGCGTAGATACAACTTGTCTCACTTGTACTAGCCTATTCTCATGAAGCCACTCTTTCTTTGCTTAATCATCTTTTAGCATAAATATACTCTCTTAGAAATTTCATTTAGTGACATTGATTTTTAGGCGTAGATGCAGCTTGTCTCACTTGCACTAGCCTCTTATCATGTTGTCACTATTTTCATTAGCATCATAGTATAACATAATTACTCACCTTATTACGTGAATGTTCATTTCGTCATATGCCAATGCACCTGGCCTTTTAGTGTGTTTCACATTCTTACTTAACCCTTCTTGGGTCACATCATTCAACACATAACATCTTAGGTTCACTTACTTTATAAACGTATGCTGGACTTATGAGTCCACACACACAAGCCATGAGGTTTCATTCATAGTTCATTTAAGTGATTCATATTGCCTAAGATTATGTGGTACAAGTCTTATGCATCTTGTAAGTATGCCAAGATCTCAATTTGATTCCTATAGGCAGTATTCATTAATTATTTAATCGTGTAAGACTTATGTGTCAATACGAAATTGGACAAGGGAACCCTATTTTAAATCCCTTGTATAACACTTAATATATTTTCTTTATGATTTTCGTTGTCATAAACTTCTTGGCTAGGGAACCCGAGATCAATTCCCCAGTCCTACACTTTCTTTCTCTCTCTTTTTTCTAGATTTTTGCCTTAAACAATTCGGCCTGGGGGACCCAAGATCGAATCCCCATGCCCACATTCTTTTCTTTTTTCCTTTATTTACTTGGTTCATTCGTTTAGATTAAGAGGGTTTGGGATCGAACCCCCACAACCTCACCTTATTTTAATTGCATTTTCTCCTTACCTTCTCATTCAGCCAAGAGGTTGTAGGTTCGAATCCCACATACCTCATTTTATTATTTCTTTATTTAATTTTTCTCCTCTCTCCTTCATCCGTCCAAGAGGTTGTGGGTTCGAACCCCACACGCCTCACTTCATTTTCTTTCATTTTTCCCTTAACTTTTCACTTGAGCTTTACCCCATTTCGAATCCCCCTTACCACATTTTATTATTAATTTTTTTATAACATGTATATGGTGAGGTCTTGGGTTCAATCCCACTGACCTCATGCATTTAAAAATTATTTTTAAACGTGACTTTTTTTACAGTAAGCTGCCAAAACAAATTTCCAGAATGCTGGAAATTTGTTCCACCTCTTTGCATTCCATTTTCTCAACTTTTAAGTGTTAGATTTAGGATAAATTTTCGTGTAGCATCTAGTGAATCTTTAGGTGAGTTTTCATGGTTACTTTCGGGAATTTAATCACCTTTTGTAGTCCTTTTGCTCACCCTCTTTCACATTACACATTAAGACATTTCGAGTAGTTTTTAGGGAGATCTTTAGGTGCATTTTCAAGGTTACTTTCAATCAAGAATTATCATTTAATTCAGACACTTTGAACTTATATGAACATCATGTTTTTGACATATTCATACACGTAAAATACAACAATTTAACATGCCAAATTTCATGCTTCAAGCCGTGGCTAATTCACAGTACACACGTGCACCCACAAGTACACATATCACACATTTTCGGAAACACTTCTTTCATTTCTACATAATTCTGAATACACATTCAAATACGTAAGCACAACCAGCCCTAAAATCATCTACCAGAAGTCATACCAACGCATACTTGAATCTTTGAAAGGATCTAATGACAGAGACATGCAACGGGGTACAATCTTAGTTTTTGACTGGAATTAAGCTGAACTTAGGGGTGTCTTGGGAAAGGGACCAAGAGAGAAGAAAACCCATACCTAAAGTCGTTCAAAGGTGTTTTTACGTGCTGCCAAAATCCCCCCACTAAGCCAACATCTCACCACTGAAAACACAAGCACAATCCGTAGGGAACTTGGTTTTTGCTTTTCGTTTTGAAGTTTATTTTGCTTTTTGAGTTTGAGTGTTGAAGTTCTTGATGAACTTTATTTTTTGTTCTGTTCTTTTTCTTTTGTTGAAGGCTGATCGTGCAAGTGAGGGTGAGAGTAGATAGAGAGACGTGACAATGAGTGGATTAGGATTAAGAGAGTTAAGTGGAGACTTAGTCAAACTAGGACTCCTCATAATTTATCAATTTTATTATTAAAATGTGATTTTCCTTTACTTAAATCAGAAAATTAAATATTAATTAATAAAACTAATTCACTAAATACCAAATAACTCATTTAATTTGCTTCTTCCATCCAGGTTCGAACCCGGGTAAAGCTTAAATTTGCATAAGGGTCAAATTCGGTCAACCCCTACCCGAATTGCCCCTTAATCATATTAATTAATTAATTAATACTTAGGGTAATTACAATAATACCCTTAGCCTGGAAAAGACCATTTTACCCCTAGACCCTCCAAACCTAAGATTACCCATTTTAAGTTCGGTAAGACTCGTCCGGGTGAATCTCTCCAATTCGGGTGCCCTACATGGTTGGTTCTTACCTTACCTAGCTCAACTAACTCACCAAGTTGGTTGGCTAGGCTAGTGCATAGGTTCTGAGGTCTGGTTCTACGCGCAACAAGTCGTGTGAACCCGGTCTAATCCATGCATTCTAGGTACGTTTAAGCATTACTTAGCATAGTTATTTTCGGGTTGTTACATAATCCCCCCTCAGGAACATTCGTCCCCGAATGACACTACTCTTTACTAGCAACAAGTAACTCATCTATAGAACGTATGCATACATAGGCAATTCAATACTCCTCATTGGTGAATATAATTATTCACATATTAACATGATGGTGCACATCCTTGAAACCTACTAGCAGCTTCACATTAATAGACTAAGGAACTATTTCCTAAACTAGTCTCATCAAAGTATACAACATAAGTTAGCACATAAGTCACACAAATCAGCACCCAACATGATGACTCAAACATATTAACTTCATACTAGTGCATAAAACCATACACAGTCAAACACATGAAAGAATAATTAAGGCTACGCACCCGAGACAGCACCAGGAGTGTCTTCCTCTACACCCCTAGACTTGAGTGCGAAAAATCGTTGCCTCCTTGGAGACTCTTCACTTGGACCATTCAGTTGAACTCTCTCCTTTCCTTTTTCTTGACCTCTCCTATTCGGAAAATCCTTCATCATGTAACCCGGTTTGCCACAACTGTAACAAGTGTTAGATCCCATCATACACTCTCCTCCATGCAATTTGCCACACTTCCTATAAGGTGGCCTCTCCTTAGGTGTATCAACTTCATTATTTCTCTTAACTCTGGACTCGGAATACCTATCATAGCGACCCTTGGATGAACTTGACTCCCCTTGGTGGGAGATTCCCTTCTTAAACCTGGGCTTATCCCTGATTTCAGTACTACTCTTCCTTGAAAAATTCTCCTCAGCTTGCCTTGACCTGTTCCCTGCCCTAGTGTGCTTCCTCTTCCTGCTTTCCTCCACTTGCTGTACATGGACCATAAGCCTGGAAAGGTCCATGCTTTCATGCAGCATAGATGCCCTACACTCCTCCTCGAGATTCTCAGCAATCCCTGTCAAGAATCTACTCATCTCGTCTCTACTGTTAGACACAAGAGAAGTTGCATACATGGAACATTTTACGAACTTCAGGGAGTAATCCCTGACTTACATCGAGCCCTGCTTAAGGTTGATGAATTCCTCAACCTTAGCCTCCTTCATTTCACGGGGAAAGAACTGCCCCAGAAAAGTAGTCTTAAAAAGATCCCAAGTAATAGGACCTCCTCCTAAGGCCCTGCTATCCTGCCATATCTTATACCAGGATTGAGATACATCCTTTAGCTGGTAGGATTCCAGCTCAGCCTTCTCCACCTCACTCAAATCCATTGCACACAGTATCTTTTGGATCTCATCCACAAACTCCTGGGGATCCTCCGCAGTCTTAGATCCAGTGTAAACGGGAGGATTCATCCTCGTGAAGTCCCTTAATCTGCTAGCCATGGTACTGGCAGGTGGGTTCTCTTTGGGAACACCTCGTTGCTCCGCCTGGGCTGTCATAGCCTGAGCTTGTAAAGTGATGGCTTGGGCCATCTGTGCCAGGGCTGTCCTCACTTCTCCATCTGTCAATCTAGCTGGGTTAACAGGCATCTCCATTCCAGCAGCTGGGGCCTGGGGTGGAACTTGGTTGCCCCCAGCAGCTGCTCCTCCTCTTCCCCGACTAGCGTTCCTCCTTGCGTTCATTTTCTGAAAGATAAGAATTGATGTTAGATACGCTCATAACACCAAGAAATCAGACATTAAATAAAGCATGATAAGATCAGAAGAAGGGAAATTTTCCTACGCATCTTGCAGTCTCTAATTCATGATAGTGGTGCACTTCACTACCATAAGTTAGAAACTACTCGATGTGGTTGATGTGAACTTATTATCCTTGGAAGTTAACCTAATGCTCTGATACAAACTTTGTCACGATCGGAATCTAGACCCCATACGAGACCGGCGTCGTTGACCTCTCAGAGGTCGCAGACAAGCCTACATACGTCGTCGTTACTTCATCTAGGTTAATTTTAGCGGAAAATTTGAAATTTTGTTTACTTAAACTTTATATTGGAAAACATTGATCTCGCATATTACTATCTACGTAAACTCATACGCATTCACAACAACCATCTAAATTAAGATAATCAAATGAAAGATATAGTCATAAATATAGAGTTGCCAAAATGTCACCAATACAACGTCTGAAAGTAAATACGAAAGAAACTCTACTGGAACATACTCCACTAGCTCATGCCTACGTCTACGCTAGAATAAATCAGCAAGCATCCTCGAAAGCATGAGGGCCTACCAAATCCGAAAGAGAACTCCACGTCCGGATAACTTCTGCGTCGACTCGTAAGCTCTAACATCCAGCTGCACCTGCACCTAAAAGTAGATAAATGTATGGAATTAGTACACACTTGTACTAAGTATGGGTATATGCAAGCACACACCACGGACATGCATGATTTTGAATAACTCTCTCCTAATGATATGAGTTATGGAAAGTCAAGTCAATAGACTTGCCAAATCAGATTAGGAAATTCATGCCATGAGAGTAACATGCATCATCATACGTGTCATATTGCACACAACACATATCATATTGCATATAGTACATAACATATTGCATATAACACATATCATATTTCATTTCATTCGTTCATATGCCATGAGACCTTGGAATCATGGACTTAACATTAGGACTTCCCAAAATGAGGGCTCAACATATGGGACCTCAAATAGGGAGTCTTCGTTAGCGAACGCAGAGTCTGCTTCATTCATTCATACGTACTTCATTTTCATTTGTCCGTAGGCCGATGTGAACACCAGCTATACCTAGGATGTCGTTTAAGACTCTCATCGGTTTCACTGTGCAATGACCAAGAATGACCTAGTATCATTACTTGAGTGTAGTTCACCTCTTGATTATCCTATCTAAACACCGTTGGTATCATTCATTTCATTACCTTTCATACTTTGAGGAACTTCAACTTTAACCGACATAGATCATGTGAGCATCATGAAATCCGGTGTCTTCCCCACACCAAAAATAGGTGGAGTCACTGGCCAAGGTGAAACCAAATTATCCCTAGCTCGCTTAGGTGGAAAACCACTGGCTAGTTCCCTATGTTGGCAGCATAGTTTAAAGACTAGGAGATTTAGGGAGACCCATACCCACCTTGGTGGACAGTCTCATCTCATGAGAATTACGTGAACCTCCACCCTTCCCGAAAGACGGCGTCACCACTCATAGCTAGCCTATCGGTGCTCCGTTTAAATTTCCTATTTACATTCAACTCATACATCGTCGAAGCTTGCTTCTAGCATGAGGTAGTCATAGCTCATTAGATGATTTATCATCTCTTCTTTACGTATTAAGTGTGAAATGTCCTTAAACTTATATATAGAGTGTGTTTGAGACTTGTCTCTTAATATTCAACACTCTCTTAGGTGAGTACTTTTTGGTGACCTTATATTGGCGTAGGTACAGCTTGTCTCACTTGCACTATCCTCATATTGTGGTGTCACCCTGTTCTTTCTTAACATCTTTTCATTTCATCTTTACTCACCTTTCATTATTTGTTCATCGTATAACATACATATGCTCTCTTGGAATTTACATTGAGGGACATTGATTCTAAGAGTAGATACAGCTTGTCTCACTTGTACTAGCATATCCTCATGTAGCCACTCTTTCTTTGCTTAATCATCATTTAGAATAAATATACTCTCTTAGAAATTTCATTTAGTGACATTGATTTTTAGGCATAAATGCAGCTTGTCTCACTTGCACTAGCCTTTTATCATGTTGTCACTATTTTCATTAGCATCATAGTATAACATAATTACTCACCTTATTACGTGAATGTTCATTTCTTCATATGCCAATGCACTTGGCCTTTTAGTGTGTTTCACATTCTTACTTAACCCTTTTGGGGTCACATCATTCATCACATAACATCTTAGGTTCACTTAGTTTATAAACGTATGATGGACTTATGAGTCCACACTCACAAGCCATGAGGCTTCATTTATTGTTCATTAAAATGATTCATGTTGCCCAAGACTATGTGGTACAAGACTTATGCATCTTGTAAGTATGCCAAGGTCTCAATTTGATTCCTATAGGCAGCATTCATTAATTATTTAATCACGTAAGACTTATGTGTCAATACAGAATTGGGCAAGGGAACCCTATTTCAAATCCCTTGTATAACACTTAGTATATTTTCTTTATGATTTTCGTTGTCATAAACTTCTTGGCTAGGGAACCCGAGATCAATTCCCCACACCTACACTTTCTTTCTCTCTTTTTTTTTTGATTTTAGCCTTAAACAATTCGGCCAGGGGGACCTAAGATCGAATCCCCACGCCCACATTCTTTTCTTTTTTCCTTTATTTACTTGGCTCATTTGTTTAGATTAAGCGGGTGTGGGATCGAACCCCCACAGCCTCATCTTATTTTAATTGCATTTTCTCCTTACCTTCTCATTCGGCCAAAAGGTTGTCAGTTCGAATTCCACATACCTCATTTTTATTATTTCTTTATTTAATTTTTCTCCTCTATCCTTCATCCGCCCAAGAGGTTGTGGGTTCGAACCCCACACGCCTCACTTTATTTTCTTTCATTTTTCCCTTAACTTTTCACTTGAGCTTTACCCCATTTCGAATCCCCCTTACCACATTTTATTATTAAATTATTTATAACATATATATGGTGAGGTCTTGGGTTCAATCCCCACTGACCTCATGCATTTAAAAATTATTTTTATACGTGACTTTTTTTACAGTATGCTGCCAAAACAAATTTCCAGAATGCTGGAAATTCGTTCCCCCTCTTTGCAGTCCATTTTCTCAACTTTTAAGTGTTAGATTTAGGACAAATTTTTGTGTAGCATCTAGTGCATCTTTAGGTGAGTTTTCATGGTTACTTTCGGAAATTTAATCACCTTTTTGCAGTCCCTTTCCTCACCCTCTTTCACATTAAACATTAAGACCTTTCGAGTAGTTTTTAGGGAGATCTTTAGGTGCATTTTCAAGGTTACTTTCAATCAAGAATTATCATTTAATTCAGCAACTTTGAACTTATATGAACATCACGTTTTTAACATATTCATACACGTAAAATACAACAATTTAACATGCTAAATTTCATGCTTCAAGTCGTGGCTAATTAACAGTACACACGTGCACCCACAAGTTCACATATCACACATTTTTGGAAACACTTCTTTCATTTCTAAATAATTCCGAATACACATTCAAATACGTAATCACAACCACCCCTAAAATCATCTACCAGAAGTCATACCAACGCATACTTGAATCTTTCAAAGGATCTAATGACAGGGGCATGCAACGGGGTACAATCTTAGTTTTTGACTGGAATTAAGCTGAACTTAGGGGTCTCTTGGGAAAGGGACCAAGAGAGAAGAAAACCCATACCTGAAGTCGTTCAAAGGTGTTCTTACGTGCTGCCAAAATGCCCCCACTAAGCCAACATCTCACCACCGAAATTACAAGCACAATCCGTAGGGAACTTGGTTTTTGCTTTTCGTTTTGAAGCTTATTTTGCTTTTTGAGTTTGAGCGTTCAAGTTCTTGATGAACTTTATTTTTTGTTCTGTTTATTTTCTTTTGTTGAAGGTTGATTGTGCAAGTGAGGGTGATAGTAGATAGAGAGACGTGATAATGAGTGGATTAGGATTAGGAGAGTTAGGTGGAGACGTAGTCAAACTAGGACTCCTCATTATTTATTAATTTTACTATTAAAATCTGATTTTCCTTTACTTAAATCAGAAAATTAAATATTAATTAATTAAACTAATTCACTAAATACCAATTAACTCATTTCATTCATTGCTTCTACCCAGGTAAAGCTTAAATTTGCATAAGGGTCAAATTTGGTCAACCCCTACCGGAATTGGCCCTCAATAATATTAATTAAATAATTAATTAATACTTAGGGTAATTACAATACTACCCTTAGCCTGGAAATGACCATTTTACCCCTATACCCTTTAAACCTAAGATTACCCCTTTTAACTCCGGTAAGACTCATCCGGGTGAATCTCTCCAATTCGGGTGCCCTACATGGTTGGTTCTCACCTTGCCTAGCTCAACTAACTCACCAAGTTGGTTGGCTAGGCTAGTGCATAGGTTCTGAGGTCTGATTCTACGCGCAACAAACCGTGTGAACCCGGTCTAATCCATGCATTCTAGGTACGGTTAAGCATTACTTAGCATAGTTATTTTTGGGTTGTTACAGGACTCATGCGGGCCAACCTACGAGTCCTGGGTTGATTAACGCCCCTTAGATGGAAGTCGCGAGCCAACACTTAGCCTCACCAAAGTTCCCCTAAACTCCCTTGTTTGTGTCCCAAACAATGGTAAGATGTACGGTCCGTAGACCATATCATTCCCCACGAGTGACCAAGGCCAAGGACAAACATCAGGCCCAATCCATGAGTGACCAGTACGGTCCATGAATCAGTCCACACCCCATAGGTTAGGACTCGTGGTTGAGGTGTGATATGATGTCAAGAGACACATCTAAGTCTCAAACATTTTAATAAAGTCCTAATTAATTAAGTATTGATGGGGATGGTTATTATACGTTAGTTTAGGCTCATATAAGTAGTTATAAGTCATTTAACTCAAGTTAACTCTCAGAATACATAAATACTCAATCAAAGAACTTCAACTTTCAAGAATGTTCTCTTTCGGGTTCCTTGAAGAACAAGGTATAATCTAAAGCAAGGGCTTCAAGATCAAGTTGTTCATCACCAATCATCTAATAATTGACTTAAGAGATGGATGCCCTTAGTTCTTTGGAAGATTTCCCCAAGGAGCCTTCTCAAATTGTGTTTTCAAACTTCCCCAATTTCTAGGTTTTCACTCAATAGCATGGGTAATCTTCTAAAAATGTTTCTATTGTTTAATTATAAGTTTTATGGTTAGATATGCTTAATTGTGGGTAGATTTATTGTGTGTTTATGGTTTTGATTAAAATCCCCATAAGACCCATGTTTTTCCCTTCTTTCTCAAGGAAAAACCCTAGCATGTCTTGATTTATAAATAGAATGTGATAATCTAGTATCTTTACAATTATTATGCTATTGTATCATTATATTACTCTATCAAATGTGTCAATTTAAAGAAGAAGGGTTGGATATTTATGTATAGCCTTGAAGGCCATATATGAAGGAATTCTATGTTAATGACTTCTATGTATGAACTATTGATCCACTTTAAAGTGTGGAGGTGTTTCCCTATATTGTTTCTTACTTATTAACTATTGATCCACTTTAAAGGTGGAGGTTCTTATTTGTCATGTGTAGTGTTGTGTTGTGTAACACTTCGGAAGTCGATGACGTAATCTAGAGCCTCACGTGATAAACTAAGACTTATAAAACTGTTTATAGGCCTAAAATAAAGTATTTAAATCAGTTAGGAAGTGTAACAGTCAAAGCATTAAGAAATGACCATGATGTGCGGTGAGTTGTGAAATGTTCACTAGTGTTCCTTGGCATGTTTCAATATGTTTTTATAGTCAGAAATTGATGAAATTTGGTAGAAAGGTGTTAAATAAGTATTAGATTGTGTTTAGGGTTGAAACTTTGGGGTACAACTCCCCAACGACCACCATAAGAGTCTTTGGAGATGACCCTTTAATTTGACCCCAAAACTGTCAACTTGCCAGTGCACATCCACGAAGCGAATTGATGAGTCGTTGATTAATCGATGCTCCATCGATGGTTCCATTGGTAGAAACTTATCCATTTTTTCAAAATGGCCATAAAACATGGTCTCTGTCACAAACGACAACTTGCCAGCACGGGCCGTCGATGGACCTAGGGTCCGTAGGTCGGGGATTCAAAGGTGAGGGGTCTGTTTCACTTTTAGAATTTTAAGTTAGGGAATTAATTTGTTAGTTGGTTAGTTAATTAATTAAGGGTTAAGGGGTGTCTAATTAAGTTATTTAAGGGACTATATAACATTTAACTCTCATTAAACTAACCCAACATTCCTTATTTCCCAAACTCAAATCTCTACGCCTTCTATCTACTTTCTCCCTCTTTCCCCAAAGAACACCATTGAAGACCAAAGTTCAAGGTCATTAGATATGCAAGATTTCAACTTTATCTCCATCAATCTTCAAAGATTTTTAAGGTATGGAAGCTCTTCACTCTTGGGATCTCTTTTCCCAATAGGCTCCTTCAAATTGATTTAAAAATATGTCAAAAACATTGGTTTCTTTCCAATTTTGTGATTTGTCTTTCAATTTGATTTAATGTTGATTTCTTTTGATTATTATGATAGATTATGACTTTTCTATGGGTTAATTGTTGTAGTTCTTATTCATTGCCTTATTTTATGGAAGAATATATGAATATGACCCTTTACCCTAACCCTTGTTATGAATTGGACTTGTAGATGATTAAGGTTGTTAGAATTGTTTATGTTAGTGCTTAATCCACTATATTATGATGATGAGTCAGTGAGTTATTTGATAATTGTGATGAATTGAGGGTAAGATTCTTGATGAATATCATGGAGGTTATTTGGTAAGACATTGTGTTGTTGAACTCTTTATTTCAAATATGATGGATTATAATTGGGCGATGATATGGTGCAATTGAAGTATTATATGTTATTAAATTAGGAAGATATGATTTGATGACTATGATGGCATGATATGATTATGTTGAATGTGAGATCATTGTGAGGCTATATTAATGCAAGTTTGAAGATGGTTTCTCTTGTGTGCCTTTAATGATAAGATAATGATATGTTGATCTCTCTAATCATGGTTTGTGATGAAAGGAAGTTCTCATCATATGCCTAATTAGTTAAATGATATGCTATACTACTCCTATGACCTAAATAAAGCTATGATTAATGAAGAATGACTTAATGGCATTTCAAAAAGGGACTTTAGCTTAGCACCGAGTGAACTTGATAATGAGAGGTGTTGACTCCCCATAGAAGGGAGATTCACCAAGGGTTCTCATGAGATAGTGACTATAATGCAGTTGTGCATCAAAAGAGTCCAACACATGTCTCCTAGTTCTTGAACTATGTTGCCCCAATAGGAATACTAGCTAGTGGATCCACCTCAAATGCTATGTTCATGGTTTGGTCCTACCATGGCAAGTAGACCACCTTATTTCAGTGTAGGGTTTCATCACACTAGATTCCATGTTTAGCTCACATGGTCTACTGTTGGTTAAGGCGATTGTTCCCGAAAGTAAAATTAAAGTAATTAAGTGAACTCTAACTAGGATGACTTAAGGGGTTCTTCTTAGTGTAGGTAGGGGTATGAGACTCCACCTATACATTGCACTAGTTGTCCTTGAGGGAAGTCCTAGGAGGTTGTTCTTATGCTCTTATAAAGTTAATGATATGCATATGTTGACTTTACATGTTGATGATCCTATATAATGTTAGTTTTACTTATGACCATGTTATTAGTCTATATTGCTATATATGATGATCACTACTCATGATGCTATATTATATAAAGTTATACATTATATATGATCTCTTCCCTTGTTTACTTTATTATGAGGGGTAATGGGAATTCACATGAGCATTACACTTGTATGCTTGGGATGGGATTGTTAAGGGTCTTATAAGTTATGATGATATGAATTCTTGTACATGTTTTGTTATTATGACATTATGTTGGAGTTGCTTTGGTTATATGATCTTGATAACCTCCTATTCATGTGATATGACCTTATGTTGATAATATCCATGTGATTTGACTTTATTGATGATGTTGGTCTTTTGTTTCATATGGACTTGTCTTAATGAATATGTGATCATTGGATTGTATGTGTTTTTATTTGTGCATTAAGACTTTCAAAAGTGACTTAGCATGACTTTGAACAAAATGTCCTTTTAAGCATGATTTAAAAGATTATATGTGCATATGTTTCCATACTTAGTACAAGTGGATCTACTAACCCATATTATTTCCCTTATCCCCAAACAATGTACATTCGGGCCGTTGAGGTATCAAGGTCGATTGCAAGAAGAGTTAGACTTTTTGCAAAGTTTTTATAGGTCCTCTAGTTCGAGGATGGTGCCACGTACTCTACCTTATTAATATTGTTATAGTCTAAAAACATTCATTTCTTCCCTATTGTTGAATATATTGTTGTAAGCCCTAACTGGCAATTATGAATTTGTATTAATGGCTATGACCGAATGTTCTACTTTGTTTTAGATGGTTTAATGTGAGACGGTATTAGTAGACTAAATTCTTATGTGTTGGTTATATTGTCTAAACGAGAAGCCTATGTAAGCTTCCTATGCGAGGATTATAACTAAACTCTGTATGTAGTATGTGAGAGGTCAATGTAAACCTCAATATATAAAAGTTTTAATTTTCCGCATTTTAACCTATGATATGCTATGAAGAATTCTAAAAGGCTAATCTTACTCCACTCCAAGGACAACAAATCTGGTTACGTCTAGGGGGTGCTCCCCAGTCGTGACAAACTTGGTATCAAAACATGAGATTGAAGTAATCTTAAGATTGATGTCTCACTAAACCACGTCTACGTAGATTCTTGTTCATGGGTGTGAAGCACGCCACACTTATGAATGAGAGTCTATGTGATGCTTAGAAATTCTCACTTATTGGTAATCTTGAAAGTCGTGCCTTATGAAAGATAACTCTATGTGTCCCTTTTTCTTCTAATCATTTTCTTGTGGATATAGGAGATGACTATGAGAAGGGCAGCCAAGGAGAGTGGAGGAAGATTTGGCAAATGCGGGAGTTCCTCCCCTAGAGAACCAAGCCCCTCCACAAGGCAATCAAGTGCCTCCACAAGACCAAGCTCTAGTCTTCCTCCACCTATGGCGGATGGAGAGATAAGGTCGACATTTGTGACTTTGTCTCAAACCATGACTAACCAAGCTCAAGTGGTAGCCATTCAAGATCAAGCCATGACGGCTCAAGCAAATAGGGAGGTTGGACCCCGTGTTCACCAAAATGCCTGTACCATGGCTTCACGCTTGAGGGACTTCATGAGGATGAACCCTCCTATGTTATATGGGTAGAAAGTGAATGAAGACCCCCAAGACTTTATTGATGAAGTCTATAAGGTCCTCTATGATATGGTGGTGAGTTCAAATGAAAAGGTAGAGCTAGCTTCCTATCAACTCAAGGATGTGGCTCAAACATGGTATACCCAATGGAGAGACAATAGGGCCTCAAGAGCGGGTCCTATCACTTGGGAGGTGTTTTGGTTCTTTCATAGGGAGAAAAAGGAAGTGAAGGTGGAAGAATTCATCAAGCTTCATCAAGGATGTATGAGTGTGCAAGAGTACTCCTTGAAGTTCACTAAATTTAAAAATATTCTTATTCATTGGTATCTAACCCTAGGGATGATATAAGTCATTTTGTGATGGGAGTGTTCGATGACTTAGTTTAAGAGTATCATTTGGCGATGATACATGACAATATAGATATCTTTCGTTTGATGGTTCGTGGTGAACAAGTTTAGGAGACTAGACTATAGAGGAAGAATATGGAGTTTAAGAGGGCCAAGTCTTTTGAAGAAGGTACTTCCAAGGGTATGCTTGAGATTCAAAACAATACTATGTTCAAGAAGAGGGTTTCCAACCAAGTTCCTTCCAATTTCCCTAAGGGAAACAAGGATAGGTTATCTAACCCTAAGTATCAAAAGGGAAGGAGTGGAAATTCACCAACTGACAAACCTACTTGTTCAAAGTGTGGTAAGAAGCATATGGGTGAATGCTTGGTAGGAATGGGAAATTGCTATGGTTTTGGAAAATAGGGTGGTAAGGTTAGATATTTTCCTAATGTGAGGAGTCAAGAGAAGGGGAGTGGTCAAGCTCAAGCAAGTGGTCCTAGTTCCAATGCTCCAAAGAGGAACCATTTTTACTGTAACACTTTGAAAAGTCAAGACTTAATCTAGAGCCCAACATTAGTGTCTAGAGGTTTAGATACTGTTTTATGACCTAAAATAATGTTTAGAAGTCATCCGAGAAGTTTTAGAGCCAAGACGTCAAAGGACGTCCATGACGTCCGAAAACTAGCCTAATAGAACTAGTTGACATCGCTATAATTGGTGATGGTTTCGGAGGGTAAAATTAAGTCTAATATATGTAAAAAGACTTTGGTTAGGTATATTTTAGTATATAGGGTCTAATCGTCCAAAAATGACACCCAAAGGACAACTAGAAGGGTCATGGAGGAGAACCCCAACATGGGCGGGAGGCTGCCAAAGCAGCCTGCAAAAGTCAACAACCAGTGGGCTGCTATGCGACACGCAGACCACACAGGCCTCACTGTCCCAAAATTTATTTTTGGGAAATAAAATGGGTGTTGGCCCCGCGACGCGGAGCCACTTCCCAGATTCGGTAAAATCGTATTTTTGACATTTAAACTTCACAAAAAGACCAGTTTAAGTGAGGCATGTTTTGGGTAATTTAGGGGGGGTGATTATATATAGACTAAGGGTCATTTTAATTCATTTTCACTTATCCAAATCCAATTCCCAAAACAACACCCAAAAGCTCTCACCTCTCTCTACTTTCTCTCTCTTCAATTCCTCCATTAAAGAAGGAAGAAAGCTTGAAGAAGAAGGTCAATTTCTCTATTATTATTCTTCAATTTCGAGGATTAAGATTCAATAAGGTATGGATTCTTCACTCTTGAGATTCCTTTCACCAAGAGGTCCTCTCAAAGTTGATTTCAAAATACCCATTTCCATGGGGTTTTCCAATTCTAATGGGTTTTCTTCTAAACATCAAATTAATGATAAATTGTGATTTCCTATGACTAATTGAGTATAGATTGTCAATTAATTGATGTTAATTGATGAAATTTTATGTTGATCATGTTCCCTTCAAAAATTCCCCAAATCTTGGATCTTGGTCATGAATTGATGGGAATCGAAGAATGATTTGATTATTTGACTTGTTTTATCTATTCTAATTCATGTATGAATAGACTAGGGTAATGTAGTGTTTGGATTGGATCTACATCATAATGAATTAATGATGAATACTAATTCCCCTAACTCTAGGTTATGAATTGATGTTAATTGGGATAGTAATGATGTAATTGACCTAGTTCTTCTGTTAATTACTATTGAATGATGTTACTACACCTATTATTGGATGTAATTGTTTGGTTGAAGGTAATACCATGATGATGGCTTTTGAAGGATATTTGGTAAGTCTTCATGATCCTAACATTTACTTCAAGTATGATGGCTTGTTATTGGTGATGTAATTCAATTGAAGTATACCTTGTGAATAGCCTACATAGGTGTTGGTATGATGTTTAATTGAAATGTCTTGACTATGTGATTGTGATATTATGCTTAAGATAAAATGATATAAGGTTGGTGATGACTTGCCTATGTGCCTTGTTATGAAATGATGATGTTGATATGCTAATCTCACATGTGAGGGTTGCCATGAAACGATATTCTCATGCAATACCTATTGAGCTAAATGACTAAGATTACACAAGGGATAGACCTTATGACCTAAACTAAGTGATGGTTAATAAATAAAGACATTTCAAAAAGGGCTTAGCTTAGCACCGATTTAACTTGACAATGGGAGGTGTTGACTTCCCTTACAGGAAGATTCACCCTATAGTTCTATATGAGGTGTTGACTCCCCTATGAGGGACACTCACCCAATGTATTCCCATGAGATGAGGCTCTAATTCAATATGGATGTAGAGGGTCCAATACATATCTCCTAGTTCTAGAACTATGTTTCCACCATAGGAAGACTAGCTAGTGGATCCACCTAGAAATCTACGTTTATGTTTGGTTCTACTTTGGACAGTAGACCACCTTTCATCGGTGTAAGGTTTTACAACACCGGATTCCACACTTAGCTTTTGTGATCTATGTCGGTTAAGGCAAATGTTCCCAAAAGTAAAATAAAGTAATGATGTGAACTCTAGATAGAGTGACTTGAGAGGTTGGCTTAGTCTAGGTAGGGGTATGGGACTCTACCTAGGCATTTCACTAGTTGTCTTTGAGAGAAGTCCTAGAAGGAAGTTCTTATGACATATTAATATTATAAAGTAAATGTTATGCTTATGTTGACTTTACATGTTGATGATCTTATATGATGTTAGTTTCATTTATGAACATGCTATTGGTCTATATTGCTAAATATGATGATGGTTATTTGTAAGATCTCAAAAATAACTTAGGTTATCTAGAGCGTAACATGTTGGTAATGGTGGTCTAAGGTCCTTAATAAGTTTATTATGTGGTTTAGAGGCAGTAGCTAAAGTATGAGGTGTGTTGGAAGTCAAACGTCAAGGGATGACCAAGACATTTGACGACTAAGTCACCTAAACGTCTCTTATGTGGTTCCATGTGTTTATGTGTGTTTAATGATGTTTTAAGGTTCTTAATTGAGTTAATATAACATGTATAGGCAGTGTTTAAAATTTCGTGAAGTTTGAAGGTCAAACGACCAAGAACGTCCAAGGCGTTCGAAAGATATGTCTTGAATTGACCTTGTACGTCTAGGTGTGTTTCGTCGAGTTTTATGTTTTCGTTTTGTATGATATTTATGTGAGAGGTGTTAAAATTATAGAAGATTGTATTTGGGTTAGAAATGTCCGGGAAATTATCCCCAAGGACCATCTAAGGGTCCTTGAGAAAGGACCTAAAACTGTTCCCAAAACAGTCCCAGGCAGACCCCAAACGACGGAGCAATCGATGGCTTGTAGGCCTGTTGACGCCCCGTCAAAGGGTGTCGTCGATGGGGACTTAACCATGGGATGGAAATAAGCCTTGACCAGCTTCTTTAACCACCGACGGTGTCCAGTGACGGCCCTTCATGGTGGTGACGCCCCATCGAGGGCAGGCGTCGAGTGGGCCTGTTTCCTGTGCAGTTCTGCTGCCAAGTCAAGGGGTGAATTCTAAATTCACCCCACTTCTAAATAAATGTATAGGAGGTTTATTAAGGTTATTTTGGGTGTTTTAAACAAGTATATAAAGGTTAAACACTTAGAATAATTCATTCTTCCAAAAACAAAACCCCAAAAGTCCATAAGAAATCCCAAAGTCTCCATTGAAGTCCAAAATATAAGGAAGAGCTTGGTATGACGTTTTGAGTGGAGATTCTTCATCAAAGTGAAGAATTATCTTCATTGAGGTATGGATTTTGATCCTTGAAACTCGTTTCATCAAGGAGCCCAACTTTCAAAGATGTTTCAAAGTTTTCAAAAGATGAATTGTCCAATTTCATAATTCTTCCATGGGTTCTTGCATTAAAGGTTTTCAAACGTCTATTATGGATTAGATTGATGTTCTATTGATGATTTTAACCTAAATTACCTATGAACCAATGAAATTGATGAACCTAAGATTTTGACTAAATTATGGGTTACTTGATATTGGCTTAATGTTGATGAATTCATGTGTAGTTTCTTATGAGCTTTCTATTGATGTAAGAATTGTGATCAATTGTTATCAAATTGATATTGGATTGTTGAATCTATATTGAATTGGGTTAGATTTCATTGATTTCTATAATTATGTATTGAATTGGTGTTCATGGCCTTGGGTAGGGGTCTTGTGTTATCAAATTAACTAAGTTGACTTGAATTGAAGTTTTGATGATGGAATGGAGGTATGCTGCCCCATTTTCTTTATTTTGATGTTAATTGTACTTCAATTAGGTTATGATTGGTTTGGTGCACCTTTGGTGGCGGTGTTATGTGAATTGATGATGCCTTGTCGGCGTTACTTTCTAGTACATTGATGATTATGGCCTTGTCGGCACTACTTGAACTTATATGGCTATTTGTGTAGTTGATTTGATGATGTGTGATAATATCTACCTATATGTGAAAGTATGTGTTAGAGTATTGATACTATCTAGGTGATCATGTTATACTTTGACTATGTGTGAAGTGCGTAGTCTTAGAGTTGATACATGATTATTCCTAAATCGGTTAGATGAGTCTAAAATGGTTAAATTGATGATGTTAAGGTAATGAATGTGTTGACTTGATAAGGTTAAGGGTCATTCCTAAGAGTCTAAAGGAAGATAGGTTATATGTTTTAAGTGGAAGTATGTTGTGTCTTGTTTAGGTAGACTTGTGTCCCTTACTTGATGCTTATGTGAATATGTGATGTCTTGACATAGGAACCTAAAGGGTCTTAGTCTTGAATAAATGAATATAGGTGAGACCTTGCATGATGATACGAAGGTCATTTATGTGGAACCTTGAACTAAGTGGTAAGGTTATGAATTGTGAAGTAGTTAGCCGTAATGGTATCTTTCATGTAATGAGTGATGGACTTAAGGTTGATTGGATGGAACGACATCATGTCATACCTTAGGAAAGTCGCGATGAGCTTCTTGTCTCCATAGTGAGATATCCCAAATGGACCTTGCTTTGGTAGGGTAAATGTGATTGGGTCATGAACATGATATGGGACTCATTTGTATGAACCTTAATGTAAATTGATCTATGAGAACTATGGCTAGCACCGAGTGAGTATGGTAAAGGGAAGTAGTTCTAGTTAAGTATGAGACTAGAATACAAAGAAGCCCTTCATATTCCCTAACCATGTGCCTACATGGGATTTATATGTTCTACCATTGGCAAGTAGAACACCTCATCGAAGTAGGATAGAACTTCGGATTCCATGCTTTGCTACCATGGTCTATGTCGGTTATTTCCTATTCTCATCATATGGAATACCTATTAGCATTTGATAAGTTTATGAGGTGTAGGTGGTGGTATGGGCGCTACTTAGACATTGCACTAGACTTTGATGGTATTATTTGGAGTTCCTAGGTCTTGTCTAAGAGCATTACTTGAATGTCCTTATGTATTGTATGAGTCTCTTAATGAATTAATGGATTAATGACTTAATGAACTAATGACTTACGTTATGGAGTATGTAAGTGAATAAGTACCTAATCTAGAGTGGCTTATGGATTCTTTAGTTAAATTGTGAAGAGGGCATAAAGGATGATCTCTTCATAAGCTTATCTTTGGAAGTCTTGAGGATGACTCTAGTTAGGGAAGATGTTTGGTGTTGTTGACATGATCTAAGCCTTAGGTAATCTCAAGGACTATTTAGGTAATCTTGAAGAGGTCAATCATGGACGTTATCTTCTTGAATTACTTAAGTAGGTCTTTTGGATAGCTTTTGGAAGGAGAGTGTCCTATCATCTATGTGTTGGTGTGTTTAGTGAGAATGATTCTATCCTAGGGAGTCTAATGGATCTCTTGAGTGTGTGTGTAAGAGATTGTATGGGTGGTTGCTTCACAACTCACTCAAGTGAGACTTAGAATCACCTTTGGTAGAAGAATCTTACATTGATGTTTATGATGCTTTGTAAGTGTGTATGTGACTCATTATAAGTAATCTTAAGGATCGTTTAGGCACATCTAGAGAGGGTGTATGGGCGGTCTATCTTTGTGTGACTTAAGTGAATCTTAAGTGAGGAAATTACATGCTAGAAGTCATTAAAAGGAGAAGTGATAGCATTTTACTGTAACAGTGAATAATTCACTGTACAGTGAAAATAGTTCACTGTAAAGTGATCTTAGAGATTGATGTTTTTGGTTTAATGTTATCTTATGTGTTTCTATGTTGATAATTGATCTTGTTATGATTAAAATATGATTTATAAAATGAAAAGATGCATATTTCCAATAAAGTCCATTTTCATGATTTTATGAATAATGCCATACTTAGTACATGTGGTTGTACTAATTCCATGCTTTATTTTCTATCTATAGTTCTTGGTAGGTGAAGAGCTTTGGTAAGAAGACTTGGACAAGGAGATCGTTCAAGAAGAGTTGAAGTATGTCCTCATTTGACTCGAGGGCATATATTTTATTTTATGTTTCTTTTATGAAGTTTTGTAATAGACTATTAGTAGTATGTTTTAAATTCGTATGGGCCGTGTCCCAAGTATTATCGTGTCTTAAGATGATGATCGAGACTTAGTGTTTTCCTATTTCTACTTATATGAAAGAGTTTGAAGACTTCTATATTGTTTTACGGAAAGTTTTAATTCCGCATAACTTTTCGTTATGTATATGCGATGAACGATACGAGAGGCTTGTATGAGACCTCTAAGAGGTCGATGACGCCGGTCGCAATCCAAGATTGCATCCTATCTTCTAGGGTATGGTTTCGGGATGTGACATTATTATTGATGCTATGTTATGTTGAGTTAGGCATTACTTGTGATCCTTTGTTTGGTTTACTTGATTGAGTAATGTTATTGGGCTTTGCTTGGTCATTTCACTTGTAGGATAAATGGTGGGTTATGAGTAAGAGTCTTGCTTATATTATGATGCTATGAACTTTTGTGTATGTTGACTTGACTATTACTTGTTGATGTGGGTCTTTTACCGAACATGGGTTTGACTTATCGATTATGTAATAATCGGCTTATATGGATTCTTAATTGTGCATAATGCTTTTCAAAGTACTTTAGCATGGTTTTGATCAAATATCCTCTTTAGCATCATTTCACTTGTTTTATGTGCATATACCCATACATAGTACAAGTGTGTACTAACCTATGTTTGATGTTTACTACAAATGTAGGATACGGCCTTTGATATTAGAGAAGGCTTTGAAGACTACTTGGATTCTTATCTTCCAAGTTCGGTAGGTACTCACTTTCCGAGGATGATGCCATTATCTACTTATTTGATGTTGTTTAGTCTTAAAGACACTTTGTTCATTCTCTTTCATTTTGGTACTATAATTCTAAAGCATATATGTGGCTATAATTGTTGATGAACGGCCTATGCCCAAATTGTGATACTCTTGTCTAGATGGTTTAAAATGAGACAATGTTATAGATATCTTATGAGACTATCTTTTGATATACTTATGTGCAATAAAAGTAGAGATTATTTAATCTTATTATACAAAGGGTGTATGCGTACTCGATATGAATATATTATGTGTATGTAGAGGTCTATGTAAACCTCAATGTAGAATAAATAAAAAAATTAAATTTTCCACATTTTTAACCTATGAATGTAATGATGTATGCTAAGAGGCTAGTCTTAGTCCTCAAAGAGGACGCCGATGCCAGTTACCTCTTTGGGGTGGTCCCTAGATGACAAACTAGGTATCAGAGGATGAGGTTGAATACCTTTAGTATTGATGTCTCATTAAACCACGTCTGTGTAGATTCATATTCATAATTGTGAAGCGCGCCACACTTATTAATGAGGAACTATGTGATGCTTAGGAAACTCTCATCTTCATGTAATCCTATGTCATGACTCTAGAGTCTGCTTTATGTGTGCTTTCACTTAAATCTTGTATGGTGGTTATAGGTATGAATACCCGAAGAGCAGCCGCAAGAAGGGCTGAGGAAGGCATTGCTAATGTGGGATCACAAGACAACCAAGTTCATCCACTTAAAGAAGTTGCTATGGGTGATCAAGTTTCGGTTGCTCCTCCGACCATGGAGGATGGGGATATAAGGGCAGCTTTTCTACAAATGGCCCAAGCCATTACAACCCAAGCACAAGCCGTCACTACGCAAGTACAATCTATGACGGCCCAAGCTAATCGGGAGGTGGTACCCCGAGAAAACCAATAAGTTAGCACCATGGCCTCCCGTTTGAGGGATTTCACTAGAATGAACCCTCCTTCTTTCTATGGGTCCAATGTTAAGGAAGAACCCAAGAGTTCATTGATGAAATCTACAAGATTCTCGAAGCCATGGGGTTGAGTACTAGTGAGAAGGCCTAGTCAGCCACTTACCAACCCAAAGATGTGGCTCAAACTTGGTACGTCCACTGAAGAGACAATATGCTTCTAAGGTGTGGTCCGAGACATGGGATATTGATGTACCGTGGTTATACAGTACTTTCAATGCTTTTTCCTTAAGTTTAGTGTGTGTATAAGGACTTTTTGTATGTGTTTTAATGAAATTTTCTCTTTGTTTTCAGGAAATTTGTCCAGAAGGAGAACGTGAGAGTTTGTGCTGAAAGTTGCAGAGGTGGAATCCTACGGAGCCATCGACGGTCTATAGGTGACCACCGTCGTGGGAAGAAGGAGGTTGACAAAGTAAGTTGGGGAATTCTGACCAAGTGTGGGGCTACGGAGGCTCTCAACGGACCGTCATAGCCACGATGGACCATCCTACACATCCGTCAACGTCAACAGAAAGTAGCCCTAGTACCCAGCTTCAGAGGATTCTAAGTATGGAACGACGGAGGGTCTCGACGGTCCATCGTGGCCTCGACGGTCCGTTATTCCAAGTCGTCGACTCAGATGCATTTTTTGGATAGATTTTCCTTAAATAGGTTTCCCTCTTTTGTTAGATTCTAGTATTATAAATACCTGTAAATACCTCATTTTTGGGGTTAGACTTTTGGATATTTTTTAGTTTTATTGTTCTAAGTATTGAATTTTGGGATTTTGTAAATTACTCTATTTTCCAGAATCGTTTGTTGCAAGTTTTTGATTAATTCAAGTAATTTTCTAGATTATCTTGAATCTCATCAAAGTAAGTGCATGAATTCTTATCTAATTAATATGAATTGTGTGATTATAAACAAGGGTAACTAAACTCCATAACCAGGGTTGTGGGAACCATGGGTAAATAACAAGGTAAAATCTAACTAAAATAACAATTCTCGAATAATGTCTTGCATGTATTGATAATTCTTTCATTTAGAAGTCTTTTTAACGGTGGCCAACATTAGAACTCGCCTTATTGCTACTTGCCGAACCAAGGAGGTAGATAATAAGAAAAGAATTATCAACGTAGATTTAGTATATACTATCTAATAAGCTAGTGTTGGTTGGTGCGAAGTAACAACTAAGCCACATATCGATTATGATGCTTAATATGAGGTAAAGGTAAGGTTTAGTAAAGCATACACACGTAGCCGGACCAATGTGCGGAGTGAAATTTCCTAGTTGCCGGACCAAGGAATTAGGGATACATAACTTACCACTTTGCGTGCAAGATATTAGGAAAGGATTGTTATAGCTACAATTACCGAGTTATGAACGTATGGGGAACACTTAAGCCCTAGTTACTTTAATTACTTGATAAAAATCAAATCTTTGAACGTGTCATTTGTTTACGTAGAATTTGCTAATTACATTTGTTATTCAAAAAACCCCTTTTTGTTATTTATTTTCTGAAAGGACTTGACTAAATAAAAGTAATAGTAGGTTAAAGTTAAGTCTAAATCATTTTCCTCGTGGGATCGACTTCAACCTCATAGTTGGGTTATTTACTTGATACGACCGCTTATACATCTTTTAGAAAAGTAAATTTGAGCGTATCAAAGTTTGGCGCCACTGCCGGGGAAAGTGACTTTTAGATTAACTTTATGCTTATTACTGAAGTTTAGTCAATATTTTCCTAATTTTACTTTTTTCTTGTTGTTTTTGTCTCTTGCAGATCTGACTACCGTGTATGCTAGTTACGCGGAGTAGAAGAGAACTTATACTTCCACACTACCTCGAATTGGAGCGTACACTACGCAGGATGAATCGAAACTTGGGTATTAACGATGATGCTCTCAACCAGGACAATCCAGCTCCGGTTGATGCTCATGGTCAGTTATTACCTAAAAATCGAGGGGAAGATGAAATACGGAGGCAACCTCCCGCTCCACGCCCTCAAGAGTATTATAGGGGATATGATAACATTACCGACTCTGATGGGCCACTTGTCTTACCTCCCCTACCACATAGCCATACGTTTGTGGTAACTAGTAGTCTAATGCAAATGCTCACCGCTAGAGGTTTGTTTTCGGGGCTACCTTCTGAGGATCCACATGCTCACATCGCCAACGTGAGGTCGGTGTGTAAGAGTTGTGTAGGGAGGCCTGATTTGAATATGGACGTAATTGGGTTGAGAGTGTTTCCTCTCTCACTGACGGGAGAGGCTGCTATATGGTTTACAGAACTCCCCTATAACTCAATCTACACTTGGAATCAATATGTGTTATTAGCACGTTACCACCCGGTGTCTAAGAAGCTAAACTACAAAGATAGAGTGAACAACTTTGTGGCACTACCGGGAGAATCAGTCAGTGGTTCTTGGGACAGATTCACTTTGTTCTTGAGAAGTGTCCCAATCACTGCATCGATGATGAGTCGCTGAAAGAGTACTTCTATCGGGGACAAGATGATAATAATAAAGCAGTATTGGATACGATAGCGGGTGGTTCTTATGGGGAGTGTCCTTATGCTAAGATCGCTGAGAAGTTGGAGAAAATCTCCCGAAATAATAAAGCATGGAGTACTAGGAAGTGAGATACTAGGAGAAACACTTTTGCAGTACAGTCCGCACACAACCCAGCCACAAACGAGATTCGTGAAGAGATGGCTCAAATGAGAACTGAGCTTGGGTTGGTGTTGAAACATGTCACTGGGGGTGCAGGAAAGGTAAATGCGGTGAACTATTTGTCTAAACCATCACCGCCGACTGATGAGTATTACTATGAGGAGGACTCTTATGCAGTAGCTGAGTAGACGGGGGGTTTCCGACCAAACGCTTAAAGCTCCAATCAGGAGAATTGGCGCCAAGGTCAAGGAAACCAAGGTCGAAACTATGGTAATTACAACCGAGAGGGTCATTATGTTCGAGATGGGAATTACAACCGTGATAACAACTTCAACCGAGGTAACTATGGTAACAAAAATGATAGTAGTGGGCCCTATGTTCCACCTCAAAATTGTGAAGTTACTCCTTGGGATGGTGGAGGTAGTATGGCGCGAGTTGAGGATATGTTGCAGAAAATGATGAGGAGGTTCGATGCTAGTGATGAGCACACTAAAGAGTTAAGGAGTGACTTAGCGAGTATTGGGCAAAAAGTTGATACACATGCAATTCGATCAACCATCTTGAGTTGCAACTCGCCCAATTGTCTTCGATTGTGAACCCACGCCAACCGGGTACTCTTCATAGCAACACTGTCCAAAATCTGAAAAATGATGGACATTGTATTGCAGCCACAACTCGAGGTGGTAAACAAACCATTGACCCACCGATGCCGTCTGGTGTAGAAAAAGTGATAAGAGGTGATGATGAGGTAGTGGAGCTTAGTGGTGAGTTAGGTGATAAAACGGAGAAAGAAGCTGAGGTATCCCAGAAGGTGACCCCCATGCCTAGACCACCACCTCCATTCCCACAAAGGTTAGTGAAAAAGACCGAGGATGGCAAATACCGGCGTTTTATCAATATGTTGAAACAGCTTTCCATCAATGTTCCTTTGATAGAAGCTCTTGAACAAATGCCCGGTTATGCCAAGTTTATGAAAGATATGGTTACCAAGAAAAGATCGATCAGTTTCGAGGATGACGATAGAATGCATCATTGTATTGCTATTGCTACAAGGTCTCTAGTGCAAAAGAAAGAAAATCCGGGTGCCTTCACTATTCCATGTACAATCGGGTTATTACAATTTGCGAAAGCATTATGTGATCTTGGGGCAAGTATAAATCTCATGCCTCTCTCTATTTACAAGAAGTTGGGTTTGGGTGACCCCAAGCCCACTGCGATGCGGCTCCTGATGGCCGATCGAACGGTCAAGAGGCCTATTGGGATACTCCATGATGTGTTAGTAAAGGTGGATTCATTTCATATTCCGGCCGATTTTGTGATTCTTTATTGTGAGGTCGATTTTGAGGTGCCTATTATCCTTGAGAGGCCATTCCTTACTACGGGTAGATCCTTGGTTGATATGGAAAAAGGGCAAATGAAATTTTGGTTGAACAATGAAGAAGTGACTTTCAACATTTGTAGGTCCATGAGGTAGAGTGGTGAACTCCAATCAGTATCTGAGGTACAAATAGAAGAACGTCTGGTGTAGAAGCACTAGCGGCAGTGATCATGAATTTTGATAGTGATGCATTGAAGATTATGGGTCATGGGTCGCGGGGTACTTGATCGAGGTGATGTTTGGTTTAAACCAAAGAAATTTGAATTAGATATGAAACATCGCGAATCTCCACCCGCGAAACCATCTATAGAGGAGGCTCTGAAATTAGAGCTTAAGGCTCTACCACCTCATCTGAGGTACGTATTCTTGGGAAAAGGTGACACTTTACCTGTAATTATTTCATCAGATCTTAATGTGCATCAAGTTGAGAGTTTGGTGACATTGTTAAAAATTTTCAAAAGAGATATTGGGTGGACTATTGCGGATATTATTGGGATCCCTCCCGGTATTTGTTTGCATAAAATCCAACTCATGCCCAATCATAAACCAAGTATTGAGCACTAGAGATGTTTAAATCCACCTATGCAACAGGTTGTGAAGAAAGAAATCATTAAGTGGTTGGATGCTGGAGTGATATATCCAATCGCCGATAGTAGTTGGGTATGCCATGTTCAGTGTGTACTTAAAAAAGGGGGAATGACTGTGGTCCCCAATGAGAAAAATGAGCTTGTTCCAATGAGACCGGTGACTGGATGGAGGGTATGTATGGATTACCAGAAATTAAATGCATGGACCGAGAAGGACCATTTTCCTATGCCCTTCATGGATCAGATGTTGGACAGACTTGCAGGAAAGGGGTGGTACTGTTTTTTTGATGGTTATTTGGGTTATAATTAGATTTCTATTGCACCGGAGGATCAAGAGAAAACCACCTTTACTTGTCCATATGGGACCTTCGCGTTCAAGAGAATGCCGCTTGGGTTATGTAATGCACCGGCCACCTTTCAGAGATGTATGATGTCAATATTCTCCGATATGGTGGAGGACACTATTGAGGTGTTTATGGATGATTTTTCTGTGGTTGGTGACTCCTTTGAGCGGTGTTTGAGTAATTTGTTCGAGGTTCTTAAGAGGTGTGAAGACTGCAACCTTGTGCTTAATTGGGAAAAATGTCACTTCATGGTGAAAGAAGGTATTGTATTGGGCCATCGTATTTAGGATAAGGGTATAGAGATTGATCGAGCTAAAGTTGAGGTGATAGAGAGACTTCCTCCACCCATCTCTGTAAAAGGTGTGAGAAGTTTTCTAAGGCACACGGGCTTTTACCGGAGGTTTATCAAGGATTTTTCAAAGATTGCACATCCCTTGTGCAAGTTGCTTGAGAAAGAGTGTATGTTTTATTTTGATGAATCTTGTCTTAAGGCATTTGGTGAGCTAAAGAAAAAGTTGGTGTCTACACCTATCATCATTTCGCCAGATTGGAGCAAACCGTTTGAGATGATGTATGATGCGAGCGGAGTTGCTCTTGGTGTGGTTTTGGGTCAACGAAGGGATCAAATCCTTCACCCCATTTACTATGCTAGTAAAGCTCTCAATGAAGCCCAAAAGAACTACACCGTGACTGAGCAAGAGCTCCTTGCATTAGTCTTTGCTTTTGAGAAATTTCGCTCCTATTTGGTTGGCACTAGAGTTATAGTGCATACTGATCATTCTGGTTGGAGATATTTGATGGCAAAGAAGGATGCAAAACCTAGGTTGATTCGTTGGATATTACTATTGCAAGAATTTGACTTTGAGGTGAAAGATAGAAAAGGGACCGAAAATCAAGTTGCTGATCACTTGTCCCGATTAGAAGATGAAGCAATGAGGGATTTGGGTGAAAAGGCTGAAATTGATGATACTTTCCCTGATGAGCATGTATTGGCCGCCTCCCAAGACTTGATCCCATGGTTCGCAGATTTTGCGAATTATCTAGCTAGTGATATCGTCCCACTGGACTTGTCCTTTCATCAAAGGAAAAAGTTCATGCATGATGTGAAAAAGTTCTTTTGGGATGAACCATACTTATATAGAAGTTGTGCCGATGGGCTTATTCGGCGTTGTGTGCCGGAAGTTGAGATGTTGAGTGTTTTGGAGGTGTGCCATTCTTCGCCTGTAGGTGGGCATCATAGTGGTATCCGGACAGCCCACAAAATCTTGCAATGTGGCTACTATTGGCCAACTATCCACCAAGATGCTCATGAGTTCACCAAGGCATGTGATAGATGCCAAAGAGATGGTGGCATTTCGAGGAAGCAAGAGCTCCCTTTAAATCCCATCCTTGTGATTGAATTGTTTGATGTGTGGGCCATTGACTTTATGGGGCCTTTTGTGAGTTCTCATGGGATGAAGTATATTCTTGTGGCAGTCGACGCTGTGTCTAAATGGGTGGAGGCTATCGCACTTGCAAATAATGAAGGGAAGAGTGTCACCGCATTCTTGAAAAAAAACATATTTTCCAGATTTGGCACCCCAAGGGCTATTATTGGTGATGGGGGATCCCATTTTTGCAACAAGCTATTTAAGGGATTACTGGAAAAGTATGGGGTTCGCCATAATATGTCCACTCCATACCATCCTCAAACTAGTGGGCAAGTTGAGGTGTCAAACAGGGAGATTAAGCAGATTTTGTCGAAAACGGTGAATGCTAGTAGAACGGATTGGTTAAGGAGTCTTGATGATGCTCTTTGGGCCTACCGGACAACATACAAGACTCCCATTGGTATGTCCCATACCAACTTGTATATGGGAAGGCTTGTCACTTACCGGTTGAATTAGAACATAAAGCCATGTTGGCAATGAAGAAGTTGAAAACGAATTGGAATGAGGCTGCGAAACAAAGGTTAAACGGGTTGAATGAGCTTGATGAATTTCTCTTGAAGGCATATGAAAGTTCAGCCCTCTACAAAGAAAAGATGAAGAAGTACCATGACCAAAAGATTGAGAAGCGCGATTTTTTGGTTGGGGATTTGGTACTTTTATTTAATTCTAGGTTGCGCTTGTTTCCGGGCAAACTCAAGTCCAAATGGACTGGTCCCTACTTGATCACCCAACTATTCCCTCATGGTGCGATTGAGTTGGAGAATAAGGAGGGTGTGCGGTTTAAAGTGAACGGACAGCGAATTAAAATCTATCTGGGGCATGCTGAATCGGCAAATGAAGTGATCGAGGCATACCATCTTGATGAAGTCTGAGTAATCAACAGTCTTCCGTTGTGCCGCGACGTTAAATCAAGCGTTGATTGGGAGGCAACCCAATATGTATCCTCTAGCCAACTATAGGTCTTTCGTTACTTTCTAGGAATAGTTGCATTATTCTTGCATTTATTTATGTAATGTCCCGTCTAACTGCTCTTTTATTTTTCGTTAGTAGTGTTGGATAGAGCATAGATTAGGGTCCATGTTGAAAAGTGTCCAGAAAATACAAAAAGATTAGCTTAATGGGTGCTAAATGTGCAGGTAGCAAATCACCAGAAATCTGCAGAAAATTGGTCTGCTGCACCCATCGACGGACCGTCGTATCTGCGATGGACCGTCGGTGGTATCCGTCATGCCCAGGTATGTCTTTCAAAAATTTTAAGTTAGGGCACCTATGATGGAGCCCCACGACGGACCGTCTCACCTGTTATGGTCCGTCGACGGGGAATCGTCGCCACTTTATCCACAAACCCGACCTGACCCGTCCTGCTGAATATTAAAAGTTTAAGCTTTTAAACTTCCCACCCCCTCATTTAACCCCTCATAACCGTCCCTCTTCCCATTTCCTACCATTTCCCCCCATTTCATCACCTCTAATTCCCATTTCCTCTCCTATCTCTTGATTCCCATCATCTCCTCCATATTCCCACACCCCCTTTTCTCTCCCAAATTCTCCAAACTCTTCAGTCCATTGGCAGTGGGTGCTTGTGTTTTTGAGTTGTTGTTCAACTACCTATGCTTTTGTTCTTTCTCCTCTTCAATATTTATCAGGTATGTTCTTCTGATCTGTCACTTATTATCGATAATTTTATGTTTTTCTTGTTTTCCATTAAACTTGTTGTCTTACAGACTGGGTCTCCAATTTAGGACCCTTCTTGCATGCTAAAAATCACACCCATAGTGCTAAGTCCCGATAGACTATTGCTATTGACTATGAATTGGGTTATTTGACTAGAACTAGCGTGTGTTTCCTGACTCCGTCTCTTACCTAAGGCTGATAGACTGTTAGAATTTGAATGTTAAAACTCGATAATATTCTTGCCCTTGGGATGATGTGATGCTGGGTAGATAATTGGTACATTTAGGCTTCCCAAAATGAATACATAGGGAACCAATGTGGCTACAAAACTGAACACCTGAAGGTCAGTATGAGACCCCGTTGACAGACCGTCGATCCCACGATGGACCGTCATCGGGGTCCGTTAACCCCAATCCCCTTGTTTTCCCCAAGTGTCCATCGACAGACTCTTACAATGGACCGTCGTCCCTTCGACGGTAAATACTGCACATCCATCACTTCTGTCATAACCTTGGTTTCTGAAGAATTTAAAATTTATTCTAAGTGTCCCTCGACGAACACCCATGACGGACCGTCGTGCCTTCGACAGTCTGTCCTGCATGTCCGCCATCTCTGTGAGAACCTTGGTTCAGACAATTTTAAATTTTACTCTAAGTGTCCCTCGACGAACACCCATGACGGACCGTCGTGCCTTCGACGGTCCGTCCTGCATGTCCGTCGTCTCTATCAGAACCTTCGTTTCTGACGATTTTAAAATTTACTCTAAGTGTCCCTCAACAAGCACCCATAACGGACCGTCGTGACTTCGATGGTCCGTCCTACATGTCTGTCGTCTCTGTCAGAACCTCATGCTCCTGATGTTTTGAAAAATTTCTCCAAGTGTCCCTCGACAGACCCCCACGACGGACTGTCGATGGGTCCATCTTGCACTCTGTATTTCTGCACGGCTAGTTCCTTTTTCTGCATTTTACTGCTTCCACTGGTACTAACTATTTCTCTTTGCAGGTACTCATGGCTCCTAAACAAGACCGTGTCTATTCACGAGGGCACTCCAAGTCCGTCGCCCTGTCCAACCGACTGGTCATCGGCTCAGAGATGAGCGTGACCCAGAGTACGTGCCACCTGGCACCCGCACTGCTACACCTGCCGCCCGCCCCACCAGAGACACTCCCACGAGGGTGGCGCCTGGCGTAGTCACTGCCTCCCAGTCTGACAAGGAGCGCATACTGACCGGCATGCCTTCTAGGTCGGCTGCACAGTCAGAGGGAGCATCTGGCTCTGTGGAGGCATCCGATTCGGAGGAAGCTTCTGGTTCTGAGGAGGTCTCCAGATCTGTGGAGGTCTCTGCTTCTGCCTCGGCTGATGAGGCTGATAGTGCTGACTCTACTCCAGCACCCCAGACTAGCGTCCCCGCTCCGGTTGCTGATCAGCCCAACCGGTGGTGTGTTGAGGGGCAGTATCAGGTTTATACAGACGCCAAGATGCCGAATAACAAGGGGGTCATGACTCGGACCCTGACACTTGAGCGGCGGGTTCACACGGAGAGCCTGCCCACCATGCCGGCCATACATGAGTTGTTCACCCGACATCGGCTGGAGTGGACGGCCCGAGCTTTGGGCCGCTATAGTGAGGAGATGGTCAGAGAGTTCTACGCCTCATATGTGGAGACTCTCCGATCTCAATTGGACAGGCGGGCAGCCCCTGCCAAACATGCCCCTCTAGACTACGTCTAGGTCTGCGGCAAGCGGGTGGACATTTCCTTGCCGGCCATCCGCAGATTTCTTTATGGCCCGAATGTTGATGCTACCCGGACACCTCTCACCGGCGAGTTTGACAATCGGTGGAAGTTGATTAAAGATGGCCGCTTCCAGCGCGAGCCAGAGTTGAGGGAGACCACCAAGCGGTGGATTGCACAGCACTTATCTGTTGATGGCGAGGCTGCCGACTGGGTGAGATAGCCCAAAGGTAGTATCAAGAAGGCTAACCTCACCTTCTCAGCCAAGTTTTTGTGGCTACTAGTCTGACACTGCCTTTCCCCCACTGCAGCAGACAACATTGTCACTTGGGATCATGCAGTACTGATGGCGGCGATGATAGCAGGGTTTGAGGTAGACTTTGCCTGGCTACTAACGGCAGTGATGCACGAGAGGGCCTTCAAGGCCATTACCATTTACCCTTTCCCCTGCATGGTGTTTGCTTTGTGCAGGTTAGCAGGAGTGCCCGTGTGGCACATTGATGTGCTTAAGACCCCGCCAGGCACAGTTTATATCGACCTCATTCGGGATGAGACCAATGAGTTGGCTCCCCACAGAGGGCCCTGTTCGGAGGTGCAGCCGCTTGGTGAGACCCTAGCGGCAACAGTTGAGCAAGTCCAAGCGGCTAACTAGGCTACTTCTGAGCCCACCGACACCACTCCGGTTGAGTCTATCCCGGGTGGTAGCACCGCTCCTAGCTCCTCCCGTTTCACTCCACATGCTACTCTGGTCCCACTTGTTATGGTCCAGAAACTTGAGACCCAAATGGCCACACTTCTGCACCACATCCAGCCTTGGATGCAGAAGTCTATTGCTGAGGCAGAGGAGCGTCTTGAGAGGAAGATGGCCCAGTACACTAAGCGGAAGGTCATGGAGATCCACCAGCGCCTGGACACTTTTGATCTGCGGGTTGTTGCCCGACCATCCCCTACTGTGGATGTGACGTCTCTCTAGGCTGCTGTGGCGAGTCTACGAGCTGACTTGGATGCTATACTAGAGGCTCGGGTGACGGAGTCTGAGGCCCCTTCTGCAGAGCATGCTGAGGACACAATGATGGCTGCCCTATTCGCCACTACTGATGTGCCACCACCTCCACCACGAGAGTGTGCCAAGAGGCACCAACCTAGAGATGAGGAGGAGTCCCGGGCTCGAAAGAAGGAGCGCCATGAGTTGGAGGCAGCGAGGAGAGCCTCGCTTCTTGATGAGGAGGCTCGCCAAATGAGGGTTCTAGAGGTGGCTGCTGAAGCGTCTAGTTCCAGAGTTGCAGAGGTTGCGAGGAGCACTACTGATGGTGTTGTCATTGCTGAGGACACTACTGATGGTGTCCCTACTTCAGAGGGAGGGGGTTCCGGGAAACCGAACCCGCCAGCTTATTGATCACTGGCGCTTCGCGCCTCAGGTTTGCTTCCCCTACCACTCTATTTCATATATTTTTATGCATTGGGGACAATTGCATTTTTTTGTTGGGGGTGGGGTGAATGGAAAGTGAGTGCTAGGGTGAAGTCTGAGTAGCCCAACTCACGATCCTCTCTTGGGGTTTTCTTGCCTGTGTTCTTTTCCCCCAAGAGACTGATTACTTTATTGTTGAACCGGCATGTTGGTATCTTTTGTACATAGTATAGAAATGGACTCTGAAGCATGATGGCTAAATAAAAATGATATCTCGATTTTAACGAACATGATGCATGAGTAGGCATAGTAACTGATAAATGTATGGCTCTACGCATGACACAGAGATACACTACTTCATGACCCTAAATCTAAGACTCGAACTAGGTGCCTGAAAATCTGGTAAAGTAATGAAATGTCTAGTGAGTGTGAGGAAATTTGAATATTCCACCATTGGTACTGAGCTAGAACTTGCCTGGTTAGTCCTGCTAAAAGTAAGCTGGAATAGACAATTAGAAAAGGATCATAGGCCCTTGTTCAATATAGCCAATCTTTAGCCTAAATAAGAGAAAACCGAATGAAATTAATCCCTTTTTTATCCAAATGATTTGAGCTTAAAATAGACCTTTCTTTTTCAACCCAACTGATCTTTTGGGAACAATGTGTTGGCCCTGGTCCCTCCTTGGACATGTGCACCTCAGCTTATGCCAAAAGCATAAGTTGAGGGTGGCTAATGCAGCAAACAACCTTGCCGTGGCCCTGACCCAACTTTGGGTATTGTGTACCTTGACTCATGGCAATACAATGAGTTGAGGGTGGCTATTATGAGGAATGCCATGGAAAGTGGGGTTGAAAGAATAAACAGAGAGAAAGAACAAAAGAAAAATGACTCAAGAAAAAGTTGAAAACTTGAAAATACAAGTAGCAAAAAAAAAGTCACTTACAGAAAAGGAGAAAGAAGGGAGAATGGCAAGTTGAAAGAAAGCAAGAAAATTAAGAAATAGGGCGGAATAAAATGATGAAAAGGTAGGACGCTTAGTCATTATATCAAGGAGGGCAATAAGTCACTAAAAATGCATCTAAATATATCCAACCTGACCCCGAGCCTAAGTTATAAGATAAGAAAGTCCTATCGTGATCCTAAGAGTCTATTATTGTGAACTTAAAGTAGTGAAAAAAAGGGGAAGCCTATGGCAATAAGTATAAATGAGATGTGAAGTTGTTCTGAGAGCGAGTGTTGAAAAATAATCCTTATACTCAAACTAAAATCATTATGTGAAAAAGGAGGATGTTGTTTTGGAGTGAGGACACTAGTTGCAATACCGGAAAATTGGTACTTTGGTGAGAGCTTAACGAGGATAGGTGTCTGTGTGTGGAGAGTCTGTGTCATAGTCTAATCCACATTATCAAGCCTAATAGTGATAGCATGCATAACTCAATTTGAAAATAGTCAGGATTGTTAGCCAGATGATTGCAAACAGCTAAAATAAGGATACTCTTGTACGAAGATTTTTTGGTGAGTCATAGTGCGTCGCTTGAGGACAAACAACGAATTTAAGTTGAGGGTGTTGATGTACCGTGGTTATACAGTACTTTCAATGCTTTTTCCTTAAGTTTAGTGTTTGTCTAAGGCCTTTTTGTATTGGTTTTAATGTAATTTTCTCTTTGTTTTCAGGAAATCTGTCCAGAAGGAGAACGTGAGAGTTTGTGCTGAAAGTTGCAGAGGTGGCAACCTATGGAGCCATCGACGGTCCGTAGGTGACCACCGTCGTAGGAAGAAGAAGGTTGACAAAGGAAGTTTGGGAATTCTGACCAAGTGTGGGGCTACAGAGGCTCTCGATGGACCGTCATAGTCACGACGGACCGTCCTGCACATCCGTCAACGTCAATAGAAAGTAGCCCCAGTACCCAGCTTTAGAGGATTCTAAGTATGGAACGACGGAGGGCCTCGAAGGTCTGTCGCGGCCTCGAGGTTCGTCGTTCCAAGTCGTCGACTTAGACGCATTTTTTGGACAGATTTTACTTAAATAGGTTTCCCTCTTTTGTTAGGATTCTAGTATTATAAATACCTGTAAATACCTCATTTTTGGGGTTAGACTTTTGGATATTTTTTAGTTTTATTGTTCTAAGTATTGAATTCTGGAATTTTGGAAATTACACCATTTTCCGGAATCGTTTATTGCAAGTTTTTGATTAATTCAAGTAATTTTCTGGATTATCTTCAATCTCAGCAAAGTAAGTGCATGAATTCTTATCTAATTAATATGAATTGTGTGATTATTAACATGGGTAACTAAACTCCATAACTAGGGTTGTGGGAACCATGGATAAATAACAATGTAAAATCTAACTAAAATAATAATTCTCGAATAATGTCTTGCATGTATTGATAATTCTTTCGTTTAGAAGTCTTTTTAACGGTGGCCAACGTTAGAACTCGCCTTATTGCTACTTGTTGGACCAAGGAGGTATATAATAAGAAAAGAATTATCAACGTAGATTTAGTATATACTATCTAATAAGCTAGTGTTGGTTGGTGCAAAGTAACAACTAAGCCATGAGGTAAAGGTAAGGTTTAGTAAAGCATACACACGTAGCCGGACCAAGGTGCGGAGTGAAATTTCCTAGTTGCCGGACCAAGGAATTAGGGATACATATCTTACCACTTTGCATTCAAGATATTAGGAAAGGATTGTTATAGCTACAATTACCGAGTTATGAACCTATGGGGAACACTTAAGCCCTAGTTACTTTAATTACTTGATAAAAATTAAATATTTGAATGTGTCATTTGTTTACGTAGAATTAGGTAATTACATTTGTTATTCAAAAAAACCCTTTTTGTTATTTGTTTTCGCAAAGGACTTGACTAAATAAAAGTAATAGTAGGTTAAAGTTAAGTCTAAATCATTTTCCTCGTGGGATCGACCTCAACCTCATAGTTGGGTTCTTTACTTGATACGACCGCTTATACTTCTTTTCGAGAAGTAAATTTGAGCGTATCAGATATTTTCAAGAAGGCTTTTCTTGACCGGTTCGTTCCTAGAGAGAAGAGGGAAGAAAAAGTGGAAGAATTCATCAACCTTCGTCAAGGAGGTATGAGTGTACGTGACTACTCTTTGAAATTTACTAAATTGTCAAGATATGCTCCTTCTTTGGTTTCCGACCCTAGAGATGAAATGAGCCTTTTTTTTACGGGATTCTCAAATTACTTGAAAGAAGAATGTCATTCAGATATGCTACATGATAATATGAACATTTCTCGTCTCATGGTTCATGCTCAACAAGTGGAAGAGACTAGGGTGAAGAGGAAGAGTAGAGATGCCAATAGGGAAAGGTCTTTTGATGGTGGTTCTTCAAAGGGTAGGCTTGACATTCTAGACAAGCCTAAGTTCAAGAAGAGGTTCTCCAATCAAGTTCCTTCTAAGTTCCCTAAGGCTAGTGATGATAAGGTGCCTAAACCTAAGTCCCAAAATGGAAAGGGTGGAAACTCACCTAATGAGAAGCCTATTTGTAACAAGTGTAGAAAAGGTCACTTTGGTGAATGCTTAGTTGGAACGTGTAATTGTTTTAGTTGTGGAAAAAGGGGTCACAAGGTGAGATATTGCCCTAATTTGAAGCGTCAAGACAAGGGCAGTGAACAAGCAAGTGGTTCAAATGATGATGCTCCGAACAAAAAGCGCTTTTATACTCACCGCTCTAGAGGTGAACAAGAGACTGCTCACAATGTGGTGACCGGTATGTTGAAAGTCTTTTATATTGTTGTATATGCTTTACTTGATCCCGGTGCTACCTTGTCATTTGTTACTCCTCTACTAGCTAAAAAGTTTGACATTTCGCCCGATATCTTGAGTGAACCTTTTATGGTGACTACCCCGGTGGGTGAGTCGGTTGTTGCTGAGAGGGTATATAGAAATTGTACTATAATGTTTCCCAATAGAGTCACACATGTGGAGTTAGTATAACTCAATATGGTTGATTTTGATTTTATTTTTGGTATGGATTGGTTGCACGCTTGTTTCGCTTCCATAGATTGTAGAACAAGGGTGGTGAAGTTTAACTTTCCAAATGAACCCGTTTAAGAGTGGAAGGGGGGAAATTCTATTCCTAGAGGTCGTATCATTTCTTGTTTGAAAGCTTGTAGGAGGATCTCTAAAGGGTTTTTATACTAGGTAGTAAGAGTCCAAGATTTAGACTCTGAAATTCCTCCCATTGAGTCGGTCCCCATAGTGAAGGAATTTCTGGAAGTCTTTCATAATGATCTTCTCGGTATTCCTCTCAAATGGGAAATTGATTTTGGTATCGACTTGCTACCGGATACAAATCCCATTTCAATTCCTCCTTATCGGATGGCTCCGGGCAAATTGAAAGAGTTGTAGGCTCAACTCAAAGACTTACTAGATAAGGGCTTTATTCGGCCTAGTATTTCTCCATGGGGTGCTCCGGTATTGTTTGTGAAGAAGAAGGATAGGTCCCTTAGAATGTGTATCAATTACCGTTAACTCAACAAAGTCACAATCGAGAACAAGAATCCTCTCCATCGGATTGATGATTCATTTGAGCAACTCAAAGGTGCGAGTTACTTTTCAAAGATTGACTTGAGATCGGGATATCACCAACTTAGGGTGAGAGGTGAAGATAGTCCCAAGATGACATATCGAACTATATATGGTCATTATGAGTTCTTAGTAATGTCGTTCGGTCTTACTAATGCTCCGGCGGCATTTATGGACCTAATGAATAGGGTGTTTCGAAGTTACCTAGATTCATTTGTCATTGTGTTTATTGACGACATCTTGGTATATTCGAAGAATGTGGTTGAACACATGGACCATTTGAGAGTGGTGTTGCAAGTGCTTAAAGAACACCAATTGTTTTCCAAGTATAGCAAATTTGAGTTCTGGCTGAGGTCGGTAGCATTTCTTGGTCATATCATCTCTAGTGAAGGTGTAGAGGTTTATCCAAGGAAGACCAAAATGGTGAAAAATTGTCCTAGACCTTTGGATCCTATGGATATTCAATGTTTCTTAGGCCTATCCGGTTATTATAGAAGGTTTTTTGAACGGGTTTGCATCCATTCCTTCCCCTTTGACAACCTTGACCCAAAAGAATGTGAAATTTGAGTGGTCGGAGGCATGCAAAAAGAGCTTCCAAATGTTGAAGGATAGGCTTACTTCCGCTCCGGTATTGACTCTACCGTAGGGTACTTAGGGTTTTGTGGTCTATTGTGATGCATCCCGAGTCGGGTTTAGGTGTGTTCTTATGCAACATGGCAAAGTTATAGCCTATGCATCTAGGCAACTCAAAGTTCATGAGAAGAATTATCTGACTCATGACCTTGAGTTAGCGGCCGTGGTATTTGCCTTGAAAATATGGAGGCATTATATCTATGGGGTTCAAGTTGATGTGTATACGGACCATAAAAGTCTCCAATATGTGTTTACACAAAAAGAGGTAAATCTCCGGCATTGAAGATGGTTGGAGTTGTTGAAAGACGATGATATTAGTGTTCTTTACCACCCCGACAAGTCCAATGTGGTGGAGGATGCTCTAAGTCGTATGTCAATGGGTAGTGTGTCCCATGTAAAAGAAGCCAAGAAAGACCTAGTGAAAGATGTACATAGGTTGGCTCGTTTGGGTGTAAGGTTGGAAGATTACCCGAATGGTGTGTTTGTGGTCCACCATAACTCTGAATCATCTTTGGTAGTTGAGGTGAAGTCTAAGAAACACCTTGACTTTGCATTGATGGAGTTGAAAGAATCGGTTCTTGGTAAGCATAATGAGTCATTCTCCTTAGGTGGGGATGCTGTTTTGAGCTATCAAGATAAGTTGTGTGTACCCAATGTTGATGATTTGAGAAACTGTATTCTTGAGGAAGCTCATGGGTCCCGTTATTCGATTCATTCGGGTTATACTAAGGTGTGTCATGACATTAGAGGAGTGTTTTAGTGGGATGGATTGAAAAAAGACATAGCGGATTTTGTTGAAAAGTGTCCAAATTTCCAACAAGTGAAAGCCGAACACTTAAAGCCGAGTGGTTTACTTTAAGATATCCAAATTCCTACTTGGAAGTGGGAAGACATTAAGATGGACTTTATAGTGGGTTTGCTTAAGACTCGAAGGCAACATGACTCAATATGGGTAGTAACGGATAGATTGACCAAAGCTGCTCACTTTATTCCCATTAATTCCACTTACTCGGCGGAGGATTATGCAAAGATCTACATAGATGAGATTGTGAGTCTTCATGGTATTCCGTTATCCATCATATTGGATAGGGGCTATAAGACCCCCAAAATGAGTTAGGGTGTCTAGAGACTAACATGTTTGTCTTAAGGTTCTAAGGTCCTAAAATGAGTTATAATAAGGTATTGAGGCAGTGTGTAAAGTTTGAGGTTATTTGGAAGTCAAACGTCAAGGGATGACCAAGACGTTCGACGACTAGTCACCTATGTGCCTCATGTGTCTATACGTGTTTATAATTGTATGACATGAGCTTATTAAGTCTTAAAATTATTTATAATGATTTTTATAGACAGTATATGGAGTTTCTTGAAGTTTGGAGGTCAAATGTCCAACAACATCCAAGACGTTCGAAAGTTAGCCTTGAGACGTCGAAGTGTGTCTTGATGGGGCCTAGCATGTTTGGACGTGTTACGTATAATTGTTTTTGGTGAAACTTATGTGTGAGTTATAAAACTTGTTAAGGTTTGTATTTACATTGAAAACGTCCGGGTATGACTTCTTAAGGTCCCCGCAAAAGGGCCCACAAGAAGGACACAAGGCTGTCGAGACACTGCTTGGCAGTTTCAATCGACGAGCTCAATGCACGTTCTGTTCGTTGACTGACGCCCCGTCGATGAAGAGGAGTCTATGGTCACTTATCCTGGGTAAATATTGACCACATTACAGCCTCGTACCCAATCGGCGGAGGGAACAGAACAGCCCGTCGATGGACCAATGCCCAGTCGATTGGGTCCGTCGATGCAGTCTGGTGCAACTGCTGCCTGCACACTGCCCACTTAAGGGGTGAATGGGAAATTCACCCCACGTTATAAACTGACCATAATTGAATTATTTACCTATTTTTGGGTGTATATAAGTAATCTAAAACATGACCAACCCATTCCCAATCCCATGCTCACGAAATAAATCTTCCCTCCAAAACCAATTCTCCCTAGAAACCCCCATTGTTGTTGAAGATCAAGAACAGCTTGTATATTGAACTCTCACGGGTTCTTCACCAATTTTTAGAGGTTTTCAACTAGATAAAGGTATGTTTATCATTAATCTCTAAGTAACCTTTCACTTGGAGAGTTCTTCTCAAAGTTTTCAAAGAGATTTCATGATCAAAAATTTCAATCTTTCAATCTAGCCATGGGTTCTTTCTAAAAACGTTTTTTATGTTTAAATTATGATGAATTGATGTTAATATATTGGTTTAAATGTGAATTTGAATCGAATTTCAATATGAACCCATTTCCCTTCCTAACTCGATTTAGCCCTTGCATGGGTATTGTGATCATGGCTTGTTAATGGTTGAATTGCGATTCTCTTACATTGAATTGTCTATATCTATTGTTATTGACGTGAATTAATGATAAATTTATGATGAAGTATCCATGAGGATCAATGTATGAAGATTTGAGTATGAATAGCCTATGTTTCTATGTCTTACAGTGATTTTATAACAATTGTGTAAGATTTCAATATGCAAAGCATCATTGTAGCTCCTGCCTTAAGTTGATATTATGGATGAATTATGGTTATAAATCCGTGATGATCAAATTAAATAATACTTACATGAATTGATCTAGGTTCTTCTAGTCTATTGATTGATAATGATATGTAAATGATGAAATCTAAGTTCTAGATTTGATGAGGCATGATTTAGACCTGATTTATATGACTTTAGCTACTGCCCTAGGTTGGTATTATTGGTATATTATGAATTTTAGCCATGGTAATCAATGTAAAGCATATTAGTAAGTGATCTAAGACTCTCTACTTTCTAGTACATATGGCATGCCATGTATTATGTTATAGTATGGTCTTGTAGAGACTTGTACATGGTTTCTTTTATGATTAAAGTACATATAGATACTGACCTATATATGAATTGTTAATAAACAAGGTTTATTGATCAATGATGATCAAAGTGTGAGAAATTGGTAAGAATGTTTATCTCCTCTACTTTTCTTATAGTATTGTAGTTGACGAAGCCTTGTATGGCATTGTGTGGTATGGTCCACTTATGGTGGCGATGCTTACTTTATTGTCATTATATATGTGTTGACCATGTCCTTGAAGGAAAATTGAGGAATATATGAATAAGTGGTTATGATGATCACCTTATGTGTAACTTGTACCTAGTCTTCTACTTTAGGTGTGAATCTAGGTTATGTTACTATTGTTATGAGCATGTAAGTGGTTATGTAAGATCATGTGTAGGTGCTTCCGTTAATGAAGTGTTAAATATTTATGAACCCTACCCATGTAAACCTATGTAAAGGTGTAAATATCTAATGCTAGGAGTTTTGAAGTATAATATGAAGTTACCTTTCCTCCTATACTAAGTTGTATTGTGTGGTCTATGCTTGAATATGTATTGTGGTCCTAACAGGGTGGCTGCCTCAATATGTTGTTGGTAGCCATTATGTGATTATGTTTACCAATGTACACACACCCTCACTTTATATGCATGCTTACAAGTAGTATAGGTCATGGTGTCTAAATGAAAGGTAGTTCTCATATTCACTAGTGTCTACTACTATGCATGTTAAGCTTATGTCTATGAAAGTATGATGATATGTGTTTCCTTAACTAGGATGACTTGATAGGTGTACTAGTGTGGAAAAGGGTATGAGACTTTGTCTATGCATTGCACATGTGTACCTTTATAGGATAGTTCCTAAGTTTGGTTTCCATGTACATGAAAAGGAAGGTATGGGCATGTTATGAATATGGCTCATATGATATGATGAAGTATGAATGTGCATAATGTCTAAGTGTGTTTATATGGAAGTATTGCTCATATTGTTATACCTATAGACTTATGAATTGTTATATGATCATGTGTGACCTTTATGTGTTATGTGAAAGATTTGCTCACATATAAATACACACACATGTATGAAGATCTAGTAGATAGAGGGGCCTTGAAAGGTGTGCCCAAGAATACTCTAAACTATATAGGTTCTTGAATATTCTATAAGCATATGAGGAACAAATATCCTAAGCCTATGTTTTATGAAATAAAGTAATAAAGGCTTTTAAATAAAAGGGAACTTATCTTAGCACCGAGTGAACTTGACAATGAGAGGTGTTGACTTCCCTTGGAGGAAGATTCACCATTTGTTCCTTATAGAGTGTTGACTTCCCTTAGAGGAATACTCACCTATGGATCCACATGAGGTGGTGACTTCCCTTTGAGGAAGGTTCACCCATGTTTCCTCATGTGAGGAGGCCCTAATTGCCGAATGGCATGTATAGGGATTACACCTATCTCTTATTTCCATAACTATGCTTGCGACATAGGATATAGAAAAGTGAACTCACTTAGGATGTTAGGATGTATGTTAATGTTCTACCTTGGCTAGGTAAGAACACCTTCCATTGGTGTAAGGCTCTACAACACCAAATTCCATGTTTAGCACCCATGGTCTTAGTGTTGGTTAAGGCTATAGTTTCCCTAAAGTAAAATGAACAATGGAATTAAATAAGGATCCTAACTAGGATTTAAGGGAGGTTACTTAGGATAGGTGGAAATAATCAACCCATCTAGACATTGCACAAGTAGCTCCTTAGGAAGTCCTAGGAAGGTAACCTAATGTGTATGATTATGGGTAGTATTTTTCTACTTGTTATGAAGATGTGCATGGTTTGAGTCTACATGATGTGATCCTATCCATATATGCACTGTGATGATCTAAATGACTATATGATGAAGGTCTTGTACTAACATGAATGAAGTTGTCTTCACTAACTTGTTGATGTATGAAGTGTTAAGGCTTGTGGTCTCATGAAGTGTTTACTAAGTATATGTGAGGTTATGGGTCTTCACATGTACATTGCACTAGTAGATTTAGATTGGGATTATTAGTAAAGAAGCTCACTGTAAAGTAACCTCAATTATGGCTTAAATTCTATTTGTGATCTTATGTAATGTTTGTCCTTTGAATATGTTTATATGAAGTATAAGAATGATATAAATGCTATTGGATAAAGGTTTTGTGAAGATTTACTCAAAAAGGCATGAAGTATGATTTCAAGAAAATGTCCCTTTTAAATGCATATTTTTGCATGGTTGTCATACTTAGTGCATTCTTGTACTAAATCCATTCTTCTATACTTTTTACACAAAAGTGTAGGTTATGGATGCTTAGAGGATGTCTTTAATGGTGAAGAGCTTGATATATGATTCTCAAGCTCAAGGAAAGGAATCCTTAAGTCCAAGGATTTCTAATGTCATGTCTCTACTGTAAAGTGTTTAAATGTTGTATAGTTATGTATTATGTTTTAAGGGTCGTGTCCCTAAAGTACTCTAATGTTATTGAGCCTAAGATGGCAAAGATACTTAAGGTTTAAGTATGTAACATGATATTTTACACACACACACACACACACACATATATATATATATATATATATATATATAAAGTAAAGTTTCTAGCATATGATGTGCTATGAAAAGTTTTAAATTTTTCGCTAAATTTACTATGACAATGCGATGAATGATAACTATGGGCTTGTATAAGACCTCCAAGAGGTCAAGTACGCCATGGTACTTGTAGGGGGTGCTCCCCAGATGTGACAAACATGGTATCAAAGCATGAGGTTTATAAAGTGGTTTTAGGTTCTAAAAGTCTCATATTGCCACGTCTAGTAGAGTCTCATGTTCATTGGTGGTGAGTCGCGACATCATCAAATGATATGAGAGGCTATAAGACGATAGAGTTTCCCTTCTTCATCATTATCATATCGTGCCATAGAACCTAACTCTATAAGATCTCTCTCTTATGTTTTCTTGTCCGGTGGTCTTTTAGATGTGATTGTTTGGATGAAATTGTATCTCTATGCTTGAGCAAGAAAATGTTAGTTAATGCTTAACTTGGTTTTATGGTAGGATGAGTATGTGTGAAGGTGAATTTTGACATATTTTGTTTATTGGATGACATTTATGCCTATACATGAGATTTATGTGAAATATAATGTTATGTTGAAGAATGTGTGTCATGATATATTTAAAGCCTTTTATAAGTTGTTATCGTTAAAAAAATGAGTTTCTATTAGAATGATATGTTACTATATGGTTTTGCATGATGGTAAGCTAATATTATGATTGGAGTTGAAATGCTTAGTGACTACCTATGGAAGCATGCTACCCCTAAAAGTGTTCAATGTTTTCCTTTGTATATATGTGGTCTTTGATAAGTTGCCTAGTATGGATTGGAGTCCTTTGTATAGACTTGATCCTAGGTGTGAAGGTAGTGTATTTGTCTTGGTAGGGTGATTGTAACAACAATCAAGTACCCCCTAGAAGTTAGAGTATCCTTGAGTCATCACACGAAAAATGAGACTTCAAGAAGTCTCATCTAAGCCACTTGTATGATTCATTGCATAATAATCATTCTAAAATGAGTAAGAATTTAAAATTTTCTTCACAGACGAAGAACTCTTTCCATAATCAATACGCAATGGGAAGACTTTCATTAATACATTAAACCTTTACAACATCCCATTGAACCATCTAAACTTTGGAGTTTACAACACTTGGGACTAAGCCCATACAAGACATAAAATAAACACATAAATGAACATGTGGATATTGTCCTCGAATCGATGAGGACTCACCAATACTTCATCTTCAACCCTTAGAAACCTATTCATCCTTCATGGCACATCAAGACATCCAATTCCCTACACTTTAGTCAAAAAGGGAAAAGAAGGGGCTAGCACATTAGATGTACTAAGTATGAAAGTCATGCAAAAATCATGAAAAAGGGACATTTAGAAAGTAACATGCTTTTCATGAATTTTGATTTAAACATCATATTATAAGCATAAGAACAACATTTAACAACTTAGATATACATAAGGAATCATTTAAGCAATTATCACATTTTTAAGAAACAGTACAGTAAACTACTTCATTGTACAGTGAAGTTCCTTAGCTTCACTTTACACACCTTTTTACATATAATCCCCTCACTAAAAGCTATCCTAAGACTCACTTAAGAAACACAAAGAGAGACCGCCCATACACCCTCTCTAAGCATGCCTAAATGATCCTCAAGACTACTTAGAATGAGACACATTCACTTACAACACATCAAGCACATCAACATGAGATTCTCCTAGCAAAGGTAATTCCAAGGTTCACTTGAGTGAGTGTGGAGCGACCGCCCATACAATCCCTTTCAAACACACACAAGAGATCCTATAGACTACCTAATATAGAATCATTCTCACTTAATACAATAGCATAGATAAATCATGACACTCTCATTTCAAAGGTTATCGAAAGACCTACTCAAGAAGAGAATGTTCATAATTGACCTCTTCAAGATTACTTAAGTACTCCTTAAGACTTACCAAAGTTTGGATAATGTCTACATAACCAATCAATTTCCTAAACTAGAATCATTATTAAGATTTATCCAAGTAAGATATGAAGTGAACATTCCTTTGCCCCCTTCATACCTTAACTAGACAACCCTTAACTACTCTAGATAAGTACTTATTCCTTTAATATTCTTTCATAACTTAAATCATTACATGCCTTAGTTCATTTAAGAGACATTCATCACATAAGGACATTCAAGTAATGGTCTTGGAGAAGACTTAGGGACTCTCACTAACATCTTCAAAGCCTATTGTGCAATGTCTAGATAGAGACCCATACCACCTCCTAAAATTCATAGAACTTCTCTAATGCTAATAAGTATCCCACATAATGAGATAGGTAATAACCGACATAGACCATGGTAGCAAAGCATGGAATCCGGAATTCTATCCTACTCCAATGAGGTTGTTCTACTTGCCAATGGTAGAACTTGGACACATCCCATGTAGGCACATGGTTAAGGAATATGAAGGGCTTACTTTGTACTCTATTCTCATTTTTCACTAGAGATACTTCCCTTACCATACTCAGTCGGTGCTAGCCTTTATTCTCATAGAGTAATTCACATTAAGGTTCATACAAAAGGGTTTCATATCAAGTTCATAACCCAATTACATTTACCCTACCAAAGAGATCCTCTAGGGGCTGCCTTACAATGGCGACAAGAATCTCATCATGACTTTCCTAAGTGTTGATATGATGTCATTCCAGCCATTCAACCCTAAGTCCATCATTCATTACATGAAGGATACCATTACGGCTTTCAACTTCAAGTTTCATAACCTTACCACTAGGTTCAAGGTTTCACATAAAGGACCTTCTTGTCATCATTCAAGGTCTCACATTACATTCATACATTCAAGACTAAGACGTTTTAGCTTCCTAAGTCAAGACATCACATATTCACTATCATACATGCATCAAGTAAGGGACACAAGTCTACCTAAACACTACTATATCATCATCAATATAACATCATAGACTCACATAGTCAAGTAGGAATAATCATGTATCAACTCTAAGACTACACACATAAACACATAGTCATAGTCTAACTTGATCACCTCACATCAATAGAAGAAACACATACTTTCACATTACTTCACATATAGATAGATATGATCATACTTCACATAATCAACTACACAAATCATCATAATACTTCAAGTAGTGCCGACAAGGTCATTATCATCATAATACTTAAAATAACACTGACAAGGCCACATCATTCACATAACACCTCTACCATAAGTGGACCATACCAATCACACATAATTCAAGAGCTAAATTACAATAGCTATACATAATATTAAGAGAGTTAGGGCAGCATACCACCTATTTGATCTCACCACTTCAATCCAAAGCTAAATCATCCAATTCAATATCATATGGCCCTTACCGATGGCCATGAACATCAATTCAATACAATAACCATAATACTCAATGAATCTATGTCAATTCAATATAGATTTATTAATCTAATATACCCTAAACATCAATTGAATATAATGCTTACTTCATTCAATAGCCCATAGAAAACTACACTAGAATCTATAAGCAATAAGTAAATATCAATTCAATAAGCTTAAAATTCAATAGAACTAAGAATATTCATTACTCAATTGATAAAATTGAAATATACTATAAAACATAAAATGATAATCTCTACGTGAATTAAAATCCCATAACAATCTACACATGAATCCATCAATATCAAATTATGATCACATAACCCATATTTTTGTCAAAATAGAGAGACTTGAGAAGGTCAAGGGTTCATGGAGAATTTCATTAGAAAAAATCAATTATACATCAATAACATCATATCTTAAGGTTTGAAAACGTTTCATGCAAGAACCCAAGACGTAGAGTAGACATTGGACTTTTCATCTTTTTGAAATCATTGAAAATCATCTTTGAAATTGGCTCTAAGGTGATAGCAAACCTTAGATGAAGAACTCATATACCTTATTAGAATAACCTAATGATAATTGAAGAAGAAAATCCATTGAAGACCCATATTCAAGCTCCATCTTCACTTTGAACTCTCATGGAGGTTTTTGGAGAAACTTTAGGAGGGAAAGGGTTTTGATATAAGTGCTAGGGTTTAAATGAGAGTTTAATCACTTATATACTCTTAAAATAGCCATAAACACATAAAACAAATGTCCTCCTATTTTTAAAAGGCTTGGGGTGAATTCCCTAGTTCAGCCCTAACATCACAGTGAAGCAGCGCAGTTTCACAGCACCATCGATGCCCCACCATCGACGGTCCGTGTGTGAGACCACGCCCCTTCGATGAGGTCTCGTGGTTTTATTCATCATCTATTCAACATGAAGGCCACATATCTCCATCGACCAGACCCATCGATGGGCCGTCGCCTGGTCGACTGGCCGTCGTTTGGGTCAGTCGATTGCCACTGTCTCGCAAGGTTGAGGTCCAAGTTGGGGTCCTCTTTTAGGACCGGGTGTGGGTCTTACATGGAGTCATACACAGACGTTTCCAATCCAAATATGTTGGTATACTATTTTAGGATGTCCCACATGAATTTCATCAAAAACGAACATGTAAAACTCTACGAGACATGCTTAGACACACAAGGTTATTTCAAGGCACATCTTTCGAACGTCATGGATGTTCTTGGACGTTTGACCTCCAAACTTCACAAAACTTTACAAACTGCCTATATACACCATAATAACTCATTGAAGGACTTCATAACCCCATTAATCACACATAACCACATAAAAGCACATATGAGGCACATAGGTGGCTTAGTCGTCGAACGTCTTGGTCGTCCCTTGACGTTTGACTTCTAATGCACCTAAGCTTTTAGACACTGCCTCTATACCACATTGATGACCTATTTAGGACCTTATAACATCATGAAAACCACGTTAGGCTCTAGCTTCACCTAACTCATTTTTGAGACCTTACAATCTCCCCCACTTGGATAACATTCGTCCTCGAATGACACTTGCCACTCTCCGAACACTTCCAAGAGTAGAGACTCAACTTAACAGATCATAACCATACCACATAACACACAATAAAGGAGAAAACATCAATTTCACATATTTAAGAGAATCACAACACAACAAGAAACTAGAAAACATTATATAACTCATCATGCCACAAAACTCACATGCTTCATTCCAAATAGCAAAAAACTCATTTTATATTCAATATCATGCTCATATACATAAGTTATAATCATATTACAATAATTTTAGACCAACGAATGAATTATGCAATTTTTCAAAATTTTCACAGTGAACTGGCAATGCATTACACTGAATTGTGCAACTTTTTCAAAAATGCAATTTTTAGGCAATTCATGATATAAATATTCTAATATGAAAGGTAACTTCATATAAACACCTTTTTACAACTTAATCATGGATTCATAAAATAGACAATGCAAGAGGTTAATGAAATTCAATTTCAACCAAACATGCATATCATAAGAAGAATGTTTGGAACTCATTTTTCACAAAAGACTCCTACATACAACAAGTTACTAATACTCTTTGTTTTAGGATTGAATAAACACATAAAGAAAGGTTAAGAGTACCTCACTCCCAACAACCATACTTTTCACCATACTCCCCCACTTAGGAGAAACCCATTCTAAGGTTAACATAACACCTACTACAAGGAACTCCCTTAAGGCACCTTAAACCTTACTAATACTTTCTCACCCAAAGTCTAGCTTATGAGAACTAAAGACTCTCAAAGGTTCAACAATCTAACCACTACACCCCCTTTACTAGGAGAAACTCACCATTACTCTTTCAAATCTCTTCACTTTCTTTACACTTTTAATTCTATATATTACCATTCTTTCCAACTACACTGCCTTTCAAAAGGTAACTAAACCAAGCTAAGGTCATCCACACCATCTTTCACACCTCATCTAACAAATCACATCTCATATTTTCTCTCCCTCAACCAAATCTTCATAAAGTCACGCCCAAATGACCAAAAAAATAAGGGAGACAAGGGAAAGACACCATATACCAAGCTCTTAGGCACGATTAGATAAATGAATAAGTGAATCTTTTCCGAGCACCCAATAGGCTCCTATTCATAATGTGGCACGCTTCACATTATGAACAAGACTCTACTAGATGTGGTTCATGAGACAACTATGACACTCCCAAACCTTATGCTCTGATACCAAGTTTGTAACAACCCTTAAGTACATCCTAGAAGTTAGAGTATCCTTTAGTCTTCACACGGAAAATGAGACTTCAAGAAGTCTCATCTAAGACACTCGTATTATTCATTACATAATAATCATTCTAAAATGAGAAAGAATTTAAAACTTTGTTCACACACGAAGAACTCTTTACATAATCAATACACAAGCGGAAGAATTTTATTAAAACATAAACCTTTACAACATCCCATTGAACCATCTAAACTTTGGAGTTTACAACACTTGGGACTAAGCCCATACAAGACATAAAATAAAGACTTAAGACATAAAGGAACATGTGGATATTGTCCTCGAATCGATGAGGACTCACCAATACTTCATCTTCAACCCTTAGAAACCTATTCATCCTTCATGGCACATCAAGACTTCCAATTCCCTACACTTTAGTCAAAAAGGGAAAAGAAGGGGTTAGCATTTAGTCAGTAACATTCTTTTCATGAATTTTGATTTAAACATCATATTATAAGCATAAGAAAAACATTTAACAACTTAGAAATACATAAAGTATCACATTTTTAAGAAACATTACACTAAACTACTTCACAGTTACAGTGAAGTTTCTTAGCTTCAATTTACACACCTTTTTACATATAATTCCCTCACTAAAAGCTATCCTAAGACTCACACAACACAAAGAGAGACAGCCCATAAACCCTCTCTAAGCATGCCTAAATGAATCTCAAGACTACTTAGAATGAGACACATTCACTTACAACACATCAAGCACATCAACATGAGATTCTCCTACCAAAGGTGATTCCAAGGTTCACTTGAGTGAGTTTTGAGCGACCACCCATACAATCCCTTTCACACACACGCAAGGGATCCTATAGATTACCTAAGATAGAATCATTCTCACTTAATACAATAGCATACATAAATCATGACACTCTCCTTGCAAAGGTTATCGAAAGACCTACTCATGTAACTCAAGAAGAGAATGTGCATACTTGACCTCTTCAAGATTACTTAAGTACTCCTTAAGACTTACCTAAGTTTGGATCATATCGACATAACCAATCAATTTACTTTACTAGAATCATTATTAAGACTTATCTAAGTAAGAGATGAAGTGACCATTCTTTTGCCCCTTTCATACCTTAACTAGACAACCCTTAACTACTCTAGATAAGTACTTATTCCTTTAACATTCTCTCATAACTTAAATCATTACATGCCTTAGTTCATTTAAGAGACATTCATCACATAAGGACATTCAAGTAATGGTCTTGGAGAAGACTTAGGGACTCTCACTAACATCTTCAAAGCCTATTGTGCAATGTCTAGATAGAAACCCATACCACCTCCTAAACTTCATAGAACTTCTCTAATGCTAATAAGTATCCCACATAATGAGAATAGGTAATAACCGACATAGACCATGGTAGCAAAGCATGGAATCCAAAATTCTATCCTACTCCAATGAGGTTGTTCTACTTGCCAATGGTAGAACTTGGACACATCCCATGTAGGCACATGGTTAAGGAATATGAAGGGCTTACTTTGTACTCTATTCTCATTTTTCACTAGAGATACTTCCCTTACCATACTCAGTCGGTGCTAGCCTTTATTCTCATAGATTAATTCACATTAAGGTTCATACAAAAGGGTTCCATATCAAGTTCATAACCCAATTACATTTACCCTACCAAAGAGGTCCTCTAGCGGCTGCCTTACAATGGCGACAAGAATCTCATCATGACTTTCCTAAGTGTTGATATGATGCCGTTCCAGCAATTCAATCCTAAGTCCATCATTCATTACATGAAGGATACCATTACGGCTTTCGACTTCAAGTTTCATAACATTACCACTAGGTTCAAGGTTTCACATAAAGGACCTTTTTGTTATCATTAAAGGTCTCATATTAAATTCATACATTCAAGACTAAGACGTTTTAGCTTCCTAAGTCAAGACATCACATATTCACTATCATACATGCATCAAGTAAGGAACACAAGTCTACCTAAACAAGACACAACATACTTCAACTTAGCAAATATTAAATGTCATTCTAGAAGCACATAGGCACAATCTTCATCATCTTTAATTCATCCTATACACTACTATATCATCATCAGTATAACCATCATAGACTCACATAGTCAAGTAGGAATAATCATGTATCAACTCTAAGACTACACACATGAACACATAGTTATAGTCTAACATGATCACCTCACATCAATAGAAGAAACACATACTTTCACATTACTTCACATATAGGTAGATACGATCATACTTCACATAATCAACTACACAAATCATCATAATACTTTAAGTAGTGCCTACAAGGACATGATCATTATAATACTAGAAATAACACCGACAAGGCCACATCATTCACATAAAACCGCCACCATAAGTAGACCATACCAATTACACATAATTCAAGAGCTAAATTACAATAACTATACATAATATTAAGAGAGTTAGTGCAGCATACCAGCCACTTGATCTCACCACTTCAATCCAAAGCTAAATCATCCAATTCAATACAATAAGGCACTTACCCATGGCCATGAACATCAATTCAATACAATAATCATAATACTCAATAAATATAGATCAATTCAATATAGATTTATTAATCTAATACACCCTAAACATCAATTGAATATAATTCTTACTTCATTCAATACCCCATCAAAAACTACACTAGAATCTATAACCATTAAGTCAATATCAATTCAATAAGCTTAAAATTGATCTTAGAATATTCATTACTCAATTGATCAAATTGAAACAACCTATAAAACATAAAATCATAATCTATACATGAATCAAAAGCCCATAAAAATCTACATATGAATTCATCAATCTCAAAGCATGATCACATAACCCATATTTTTGTCCAAATTGAGAGAATTGAGAAGTTCAAGGGTTCATGGAGAATTTCATTAGAAAATATCAATTATACATCAATAACATCATATCTTAAGGTTTGAAAACATTTCATGCAAGAACCCAAGATTTAGAGTAGAAATTGGACATTCATCTTTTTGAAATCTTTGAAAATCATCTTAGAAATTGGCTCTAAGGTGATAGCAAGCCTTAGATGAAGAACTCCCATACCTTATTAGAATAACCCAATGATAATTGAAGAAGAAACTCCATTGAAGACCCATCTTAAAGCTCCATCTTCACTTTGAACTCTCATGGAAGTTTTTGGAGAAACTTTAGGAGGGAAAGGGTTTTGATCCAAGTGCTAGAGTTTAAATGAGAGTTTAATCACTTGTATACTCATAAAATACCCATAAACACATAAAACAACCGTCCTCCTATTTTTAAAAGGCTTGGGGTGAATTCCCAACTTCACCCCTAACATCACAGTGATGCAGCGCAGTTTCAAAGCACCATCGACGGTCCGTGTGTGAGACCACGCCCTGTCGATTGGGTCTCGTGGTTTGATTCATCAGCTCTTCAACCTGCAGGACACATGTCTCCATGGACGAGACCCATAAACGGGCCGACGCCTGCTCGACTGGCCATCGTTTAGGTTAGTCGATTGCCATTGTCTGGCATGGTTGAGCTCCAAGTTGGGGTCCTCTTTTAGGACCGGTTTTGGGTCTTACATGGATTCATACACAGACGTTTCCAACCCAAATATGTTGGTATACTAGTTTAGGACGTCCCACATGAATTTCATCCAAAACGAACACGTAAAACTCTACGAGACATGCTTAGACACACAAGGTTATTTTAAGGCACATATTTCGAACGTCATGGACGTTCTTGGACGTTTGACCTCCAAACTTCACGAAACTTGACAAACTGCCTATATACACCATAATAACTCATTGAAGGACTTTATAACCTCATTAATCACACATAACCACATAAAAGCACATATGAGGGACATAGGTGGCTTAGTCATCGAACGTCTTGGTCGTCCCTTGACGTTTGACTTCTAATGCACCTAAACTTTTAGAAACTACCTCTATACCACATTGTAGACCTATTTAGGACCTTAGAACATCATGAAAACCATGTTAGGCTCTAGCTTCACCTAACTCATTTTTGAGACCTTACAATCTCCCCCACTTGGACAACATTCGTCCTCGAATGACACTTGCCACTCTCCGAACACTTCCAAGAGTAGAGACTCAACTTAACAGATCATAACCATACCACATAACACACAATAAATTAGAAAACATCAATTTCACATATTTAAGAGAATCACAACACAACAAGAAACTAGAAAACTTTCTATAACTCATCATGCCACAAAACTCACATGCTTCATTCCAAATAGCAAAAAACTCATTTTATATTCAATATCATGCTCATATACATCAGTTCTAACCATATTACAACAATTTTAGACCAAAGAATGAATTAGTCAATTTTTCAAAATTTTCACAGTCAACTGGCAGTGCATTACATTGGATTGTGCAACTTTTTTAAAAAAGCAACTTTTAGGCAATTCATGATATAAACATGCTAATATGCAAGGTAACTTCATATAAACACCTTTTTACAACTTAATCATGGCTTTATAAAATATACAATGCAAGAAGTTAATGAAATTCAATTGCATCCAAACATGCATATCATAAGGAGAATGTTTGGAACTCATTTTTAACAAAAGTCTCCTACGTACAACAAGTTACTAAGAACTCTTTGTTTATGCTTGAATAAGCACATAAAGAAATGTTAATGGTACCTGACTCTCAAAAACCATACTCTTCACCATACTCCCCCACTTAGGAGAAACACATTCTAAGGTTAACATAACACCTACTTCAAGGAACTCCCTTATGGCACCTTAAACCTTACTAATACTTTCTCACTCACAGTATAGCTTATGAGAACTAAAGACTCTCGATGGTTCAACCATCTAACCACTAAACCCCCTTTACTAGGAGAAACTCACCATTACTATTTCAAATCTCTTCACTTTCTTTACACTTCTAATTATATATATTACCATTCTTTCTAACTACACTACCTTTCAAAATGTAACTAAACCAAGCTAAGGTCATCCACACCATCTTTCACGCCTCATCTAACAAGTCACATCTCATGTTTTCTCTCCCTCAACCCAATGTTCATAAAGTCACACTCAAATGACCAAACACATAAGGAGACAAGGGAAAGACACCATATACCAAGCTCTTAGGCACGATTAGATGAATGAAGAAGTGAATATTTTCCTAGCACCCAATAGCCTCCTATTCATAATGTGGCGCGCTTCACATTATAAATAAGACTCTACTAGATGTGGTTCATGAGACAACTACGACACTCCCAAACCTCATGCTATGATACCAAGTTTGTAAAAACTCTCAATTACACCCTAGAAGTTAGAGTATCCTTGAGTTTTCACACAAAAAATGAGACTTCAAGAAGTCTCATCTAAGCCACTCATATCATTCATTGCATAATAATCATTCTACAATGAGTAAGAATTTAAAACTTTCTTTACACACGAAGAACTCTTTTCATAATAAATACCCAAGTGGAAGACTTCCATTAAAATATTAAACCTTTACAACATCCCATTGAACCATCTAAACTTTGGAGTTTAAAACACTTGGGACTAAGCCCATACAAGACATAAAATAATGACTTAAGACATAAAAGAACATGTGGATATTGTCCTCGAAGCGATGAGGACTCACAAATACTTCATCTTCAACCCTTAGAAACCTATTGATCCTTCATGGAACATCAACACTTCCAATTCTCTACACTTTAATCAAAAAAGGGAAAACAAGGGGTTAGCACATTAGATGTACTAAGTATGGAAGCCATGCAAAAACCATAAAAAGGGACATAGTAAGTAACATTGTTTTCATGAATTTTGATTTAAACATCATATTATAAGCATAAGAACAACATTTAACAACTTAAAAATACATAAGGAATCATTTAAGCAATTATCACATTTTTAAGAAACATTACAGTAAACTACTTTACTGTTATAGTGAAGTCCTTAGCTTCACTTTACACACCTATTTACATATAATCCCCTCACTAAAAGCTATCCTAAGACTCACTTAAGAAACACAAAGAGAGACCGCCCTTACACCCTCTCTAAGCATGCCTAAATGATCGTCAAGACTACTTAGTATGAGACACATTCACTTACAACACATCAAGCACATCAACATGAGATTCTCCTACCAAAGGTGATTCCAAGGTTCACTTGAGTGAGTGTGCAGCGACCGCCCATACAGTCCCTTTCACACACACGCAAGGGATCCTATAGATTACCTAAGATTGAATCATTCTCACTTAATACAATAGCATACATAAATTATGACACTCTCCTTGCAAAGGTTATCGAAAGACCTACTCAAGTAACTCAAGAAGAGAATGTCCATACTTGACCTTTTCAAGATTAGTTAAGTACTTCTTAAGACTTACCTAAGTTTGGATCATGTCACCAATCAATTTATTTAACTAGAATCATTATTAAGACTTATCCAAGTAAAAGATGAAGTGACGATTCCTTTGCCCACCTCATACCTTAACTAGACAACCCTTAACTACTCTAGATAAGTACTTATTAATTTAACATTCTTTCTTAACTTAAATCATTACATGCCTTAGTTCATTTAAGAGACATTCATCACATAAGGACATTCAAGTAATGGTCTTGGAGAAGACATAGGGACTCTCACTAACATCTTCAAAGCCTATTGTGAAATGTCTAGATAGCGTCCCATACCACCACCTAAACTTCATAGAACTTCTCTATGCTAATAAGTATCCCACACGATGAGAATAGGCAATAACCGACATAGACCATGGTAGCAAATCATGGAATCCGGAGTTCTATCCTACTCCGATGAGGTTGTTCGACTTGCCTATGGTAGAACTTGGACACATCCCATGTAGGCACATGGTTAAGGAATATGAAGGGCTTACTTTGTACTCTAGTCTCGTTCTTCACTAGAGCTACTTCCCTTACCATACTCACTCGGTGCTAGCCTTTATTCCCATAGAGTAATTGACATTAAGGTTCATACAAAAGGGTTCCATATCAAGTTCATAACCCAATTACATTTACCCTACCAAGGAGGTCCTCTAGCGGCTGCCTTACAATGGCGACAAGAAGCTCATCATGACTTTTCTAAGTGTTGATATGATGCCGTTCCAGCCAATAAACCCTAAGTCCATAATTCATTACATGAAGGATACCATTACATCTTTCGACTTCAAGTTTAATAACATTACCACTAGGTTCAAGGTTTAAGATAAAGGTCCTTCTTGTCATCATTCAAGGTCTCACATTACATTCATACATTCAATACTAAGACTTTTTAGCTTCCTAAGTCAAGAAATCACATATTCACTATCATACATGCATCAAGTAAGGGACACAAGTGAACCTAAACAAGACACAACATACTTCACCTTAGCACATATTACAAGTCATTCTACAAGCACATAGGCACAATCTTATTCATCTTTAAGTCATCCTATACACTACTATATAATAACCAATATAACCATCATAGACTCACATAGTCAAAAAGGAATAATCATGTATCAACGCTAAGACTACACACTTGAACCCATAGTCATAGTCTAACATGATCACCTCACAATAATAGAAGAAACGCATACTTTTACATTAGTTCACATTTAGGTAGATACGATCATACTTCACATAATCAACTACACAAATCATCATAATACTTCAAGTAGTGCCGACAAGGCCAAGATCATTATAATACTTAAAATAACACCGACAAGGCCACATCATTCACATAACACCGCCACCATAAGTGGACCATACTAATCAAACATAATTAAAGATCTAAATTAAAATAGCTATACATAATATTAAGAGTTAGGGAAGCATACCAGCCACTTGATCTCAACACTTCAATCCAAAGCTAAATCATCCAATTTAATACCATAAGGCCCTTACCCATGACCATGAACATCAATTAAATACAATAACCATAATACTCAATGAATCTAGGTCGATTCAATCTATATTTATTAATCTAATACACCCTAAATAGAAATTGAATATAATTCTTACTTCATTCAATAGCCCATAGAAAACTACACTAGAATCTATAGCATTAAGTCAATATCAATTCAATAAGCATAACATTCAATAAATATAATAATATTCATTACTCAATTGATCAAATTGAAACATCCTATAAACCATATAATCATAATGTATACATGAATCAAAAGCTCATAACAATCTACACATGAATTCATCAATATCAAAGAATGATCACATAACCCATATTTTTGTGCAAATTGAGAGATTTGAGAAGGTGAAGGTTTCATGGATAATTTCATTAGAAAACATCAATTATATATCAATAACATCATACCTTAAGGTCTGAAAAATTTTCATGCAAGAACCCAAGAATTAGAGTAGAAATTAGACTTTTCATCTTTTTGAAATCATTGAAAATCATCTTTGAAATTGGCTCTAAGGTGATACAAAGCCTTAGATGAAGAACTACCATACCTTATTAGAATAAACCAATGATAATTGAAGAATAAACTCCATTGAAGACCCATCTTCAAGCTCCATCTTCACTTTCAACTCTCACGGAGGTTTTTGGAGAAACTTTAGGAGGGAAAGGGTTTTGATCTAAGTGCTAGGATTTAAATGAGAGTTTAATCACTTATATACTCTTAAAATACCCATTAACACCTAAAACAACCGTCCTCCTATTTTTAAAAGGCTTGGGGTGAATTCCCAACTTCACCCCTAACATCAAAGTGAAGCAGCGCAGTTTCACAGCACCGTCAATGCCCCACCATCGACGGTCTATATGTGAGACCACGCCCAGTCGATGCGGTCTCGTGGTTTGTTTCATCAGATATTCAACCTTCAGTACACATTGCTCCATCGACGAGACCCATCGACGGGCCGTCGTTTGGATCAGTCGATTGCCATTGTCTGGTAGGGTTGAGCTCCAAGTTGGGGTACTCCTTTAGGGCCCTATGTGGGTCCTACATGGAGTCATAACCGGACGTTTCCAACCCAAATTTGTTTGTATACAAGTTTAGGACCTACCACATGAATTTCATCCAAAATGAACACGTAAAACTCTACGAAACATGTTTAGATACACAAGGTTATTTCAAGGCACATCTTTCGAACGTCATGGACGTTCTTGGACGTTTGACCTCCAAACTTCATGAAACTTTACACACTGCCTATATAAAAAATAATAACTCATTTTAGAACTTCATAACCTCATTAATCACACATAAATGCATAAAACCACATATGAGGCACATAGGTGGCTTAGTCGTCGAACGTCTTGGTTGTCCCTTGACATTTGACTTCTAATGCACCTCAATCTTAGACACTGCCTCTATACCACATTGTAGACTAATTTAGGATATTATACAATCATGAAAACCACGTTGGGCTCTAGATTAACCTAAGTCATTTTCGGGACCTTACAGTGATGATGTGGGTTTTAGTGACCTAATAGTCACCTTACTATAATATTTAAGGAAAAAGAAGAAATTTTATGGCTAAATGTCATTTTTGTTTTCCCCTAATGTTGTATGACCTTGGTGTCTATTGTATTGTGTGAAAACCTTATGTGATTTAATGGTATGACCTAACTTGATGATTGGTGAAAAATTGCCTAGGTGGTAAAGGTTAGAATACCTTTGTTGACTTACTCTAATTCCTTGTAAAGTGGTAATCAGTTTTAAGTTATGAAAAATGAGTTTGTTAAATTAAGATCCTCTTTAGGTTGGATTAAGTTGCTCTTAATAAGGTTTACCCTAAGCGGGGGATGGTGATGAAATGGTAAGGTTGTAGATATTTCTACTTTGTCCTTCTATTTTTGCTTGAACTTGAAACTAATGAATTTTTAGTAAGCTTGTTCATGAATATAGTCTTGCATAAAGTATGAATTTCATGACCTTTATATGTTTGGTATGTGTTGATTGACATTGCCTTAAGGATATTTTTAAGATTCCAAAGTGCATGAAGGGAAATTTTGATAAAATTCATGTTTCCTTATGTATATTGTGCATCTTAATATGCTAATTGTGAATTTGACTTATAATGAAAATTTGAGTCTCTTTAATATGAAATATGTTGGGCCTCTTGAAAATTATGTGACTTGTATGGTTTGGGAAGCATGATTGTAGGCTCACTCTTAAAAGAAAAAAGCATGTGTAGCTAAGTATTCATGTGTGTGCCTATGATTTTTATTGTTTTTCCCAAATGATACCTACTGTGAAGGTGAGTACTATGTTAGAAATTGACATTATGTGAAATGGCTTCCTATTTGTTTTAATGTACTTGGTGTGACTTACCATTTAGACTTCCCTAGGAAGGAAACATGAGCATGTCTTGGTTTGAGAAGTCGAGAAATTTTCATCTTACAGTAAAGATGACATTTGTGCATTTGCTTGGGTGTGAACTCATGATAAATGTAAGTGCGTTGAGGAGAAGGACATTCCTCCATGGACACAACTAAGCATGGTATGGTTGAGTATGACCTCATATCACTAGGTCTAACTAATCAAGATCTTTGTGGATTCAATTAACTCAAGTCTTTGTGCATTGAACTATGAGTGCCTACCTCTTTTGAGTGTTGTTAGAATCTGCCTTAGTGTGACTTAAAGATGGTTTCAAGATGAGATCTTAATGAATTGAAGTGTAATTACCATGTTATAACTAGGAGAAGTATGTTCCTTCTATAAACATGATAAGAGCCTTGGTGTTTAATGCATTAAAGAGTGAGTGAATAAAAGTCTTGCTTGCTTATCTGCATTGAGTGCTAAAATGATTTAAAGTTGTGTTCCTTGTAAGTTAGGTGCATTTAATTATATGTGATGATGTTATAATATGGTAAACTACTCTATAATGCATTGAAGTCCTTGTTGTGATAAAAGTGTTCTAAGTGTCCTTCGAGGACGAATGTTCCCAAGTGGGAATATTGTAAGCCCCCAAAAATGAGTTAGGGTGTCTAGAGCCTAACATGTTTTTCTTAAGGTTATAAGGTCCTAAAATATCTTATAATAAGGTATTGATGGAGTGTGTAAAGTTTGAGGTGATTTGGAAGTCAAACGTCAAGGGACGACCAAGACGTTCGACGACTAGTCACCTATGTGCCTCATGTGTCTATACATGTTTATAATTGTATTACATGATATTATTAAGTCTTAAAATGAGTTATAATGATGTTTATAGACAGTATATGGAGTTCCGTAAAGTTTGGAGGTCAAACGTCCAAGACGTTCAAAAGTTAGCCTTGAGATGTCCTCGTGTGTCTTAATGGGGCCTAGCATGTTTGGACGTGTTACGTGTAGTTTTGGGTGAAAATGTTGTGGGAGGTGTACAACTAGTTAAGGTTTATATTTACGTTGGAAACGTACGGGTAAGACTTTTAAAAGGTCCCCGCAAAAGGGCCCACAAGAAGGACCCGAGGCTGTCGAAACACTGCCTTGGCAGTGTCAATCGACGAGCTCAATGCACGCTCCGTTGGTTGACTGATGCCCCGTTGATGCGGAGGCGTCGATGGTCACTTAGCCTTGGTAAGGCTTGACCACATGACAGCCTCAGACCCAATCTATGGAGGGCACATAACGGCCCGTCGATGGACCAACGCCCAGTCGATTGGGTCCGTCGATGCAGGCTGGTGCAACTGCTGCCTGCGCACTCCCCACTTAAGGGGTGAATGGGAAATTCACCCCACGTCCTAAACTGACACTAATTGAATATTTACCTATTTTTGGATTTATATAAGTAATCTAAAACGTGACCAACCCATTCCCAATCCCATGCTCACGAAATGAACCTTCCCTCCAAAACCAATTCTCATTAGAAACCTCCGTTGTTATTGAAGCTCAAGAACAGCTTGTAGATTGGATTCTCATGGGTTCTTCACCAATTTTTAGAGTTTATCAACTATACAAATGTATGGTGATCATTCATCTCTAAGTAACCTTTCGTTTGCATAGTTCTTCTCAAAGTTTTTAAAGAGATTTCATGATCAAACTTTTAATCTTTCAATCTAGCCATGGGTTCTTTCTAAAAACGTTTTTAATGTTTAAATCATGATGAATTTATGTCAATGTATTGGTTTAAACTTGAATTTGAATCCAATTGCATTATGAACCCATGTCCCTTCCTAACTCGATTTAGCCCTTGCATGGGCATGGTGATCATGGCTTGTTAATGGTTGAATTGCGATTCTCTTACATTGAATTGTATATATATATACTGTTATTTATGTGAATTAATGATAAATTGATGATTAAGGATCCATGAGGATCAATGTATGAAGATTTGAGTATGAATAACCTATGTTTCTATATGTTACGTTGATTTCGATTATAACAATTGTGTAGGATTTCAATTATGCAAAGCATCATTGTAGCTACTGCCTTAAGTTGATATTATGGATGAGTTGTGGGTATAAATCCTTTATGATCAAATTAAATAAGACTTACATGAAATTATCTAGTTTCTTCTAGTCTATGGATTGATAATGTTATGTAAATGATGAAATCTAAGTTCTAGATTTGATGAAGCATGATTCAGACGTGATTTATATGACTTAATCTACTTACCTAAGTTGTTATTATTGGTATATTATTAATGTTAGCCATGGTAATCAAAGTAAAGCATATTAGTACGTGATCTAAGACTCTCTACTTTCTAGTACATATGAGATGCCTTGTATTAGGTTACAGTATGATCTTGTAGCGACTTGTACATGGTTTCTTTTATGATTAAAGTACATATAGTTACTGCCCTATATATGAATTTTTGATAAACATGGTGTATTGATGAATAATGATCAAAGGGTGAGAAATTGGTAAGAATGCTTATCTCCTCTACTTTTCTTGTAGTATTGTAGTTGATGAAGCCTTGTATGACATTGTGTGGTATGGTCCACTTATGATGGCGGTGTTTACTTTATTGTCATTATATATGTGTTGACCATGTCCTTGAACTTAAATTGAGGAATATATGAATAAGTGTTTATGATGATCACCTTATGTGTAACTTGTGCCTAATCTTCTACTTTAGTTGTGAATCTAGGTTATGTTACTATTGTTATGAGTATGTAAGAAGTTATGTAAGATCATGTGTAGGTTCTGCCATTAATGAAGTGTTAAAAATTTATGCCCCTACCCAGGTACCCCTACGTGAAGGTGTTAAATAGCTAATGCTAGAAGTCTTAAAGTATAATATGAACTTACCTTGCCTCCTATGCTAAGTTGTGTTGTGTGGTGTATGCTTGAATATGTATTGTGGTCCTAAGAGGGTGGCTGCCTCAATATGTTGTTGATAGACATTATGTGATCATGTTGACCAATGTACACACACCCTCACTTTATATGCATGCTTACAAGTAGTATAGGTCATGGTGTCTAAATGAAAGGTAGTTCTCATATTCACTAGTGTCTACTACTATGCATGTTAAGCTTATGTCTATGATAGTATGATGATATGTGTTTCCTTAACTAGGATGACTTGATAGGTGTACTAGTGTGGGCAACGGTATGGGACCTTGTCTATGCATTGCACATGTGTACTCTTGATAGGATAGTTCCTAGGTTTGGTTTCCATGTACATGAAAAGGAAGGTATGGGCATGTTATAAGTATGGCTTATATGATATGATAAAGTATGAATGTGCATAATGTATAAGTGTGTTTATATGAAAGGATTGCTCATATTGTTATACCTATAGACTTATGCATTGTTATATGATTATATGTGACCTTTATGTGTTATGTGAAAGGTTTGCTCACATATAAATACACACACACATGCATGAAGATCTAGTAGATAGAGGGGCCTTTAAAGGTGTGCCCAAGAATACTCTAACCTATATAGGTGCTTGAATATGCTATAAGCATATGAGGAACAAATATCCTAAGCCTATGTTTTATGAAATAAAGTAATAAAGGCTTTTAAATAAAAGGGAACTTAGCTTAGCACTGAGTGAACTTGATAATGAGAGGTGTTGACTTCCCTTGCAGGAAGATTCACCATTTGTTCCTTATAGAGTGTTAACTTACCTTAGAGGAATACTCACCTATGGATCCACATGAGGTAGTGACTTCCCTTTGAGGAAGGTTCACCCATGTTTTCTCATGAGAGGAGGCCCCAATTGCCAAATCGCATGTAGATGGATTATACCTATCTCTTAGTTCCATAACTATGCTTGCCACATATGATCTAGCAAAGTGAAATCACTTAGGATGCTAGGATTTATGTTAATGTTCTACCTTGGCTAGGTACAAACACCTTCCATTGGTATAAGGCTCTACAACACCAAATTACATGTTTATCACCCATGGTCTTAGTGTCGGTTAAGGCTATAGTTTCCCTAAAGTAAAATGGAAAATGGAATTAAATGACTAGGATCCTAACTAGGAGGACTTAAGGGAGGTTACTTAGGATAGGTGGAAGTAATGAACCCATCTAGACATTGCGCAAGTAGCTCCTTAGGAAGTCCTAGGAAGGTGACCTAATGTGTATGATTATGGGTGGTATTTGTATACTTGTTATGAATATGTGCATCGTATGAGTCTACATGATGTGATCCTATCCTTATATGCACTATGATGGTCTAAATGTCTATATGATGAAGGTCTTGTATTGACATGAATGAAGTTGTCTTCACTTACTTGTTGATGTATGAAGTGTTAAGGCTTGTGGTCTCATGAAAGGTTTACTAAGTATATGTGAGGTTGTGGGGCTTCACATGTACATTGCACTAGTAGATTTAGATTGGGATTATGAGTAAGGCCTCATAAGGTTCTATGTGAAGTAAAATAAGTATATGTGCATAATGACTAGGAGTTTACTGTAATGTCCTTATAGTCTTGGCTTAAATATGTCTATGTTGTACTATACTTCTATGATGGTATGTGTTTCCTTGTGTAGATTGTATGTATGGTTTACTTGTGGCCTTAAGGTGATGCATTGCACCAAGTATCACTAGAGGGTTACTTGGAAGGTTTATGAGTTAAAAGAAAAAGGGTTCACTGTTAAGGTAAAGGAGCTCACTGTAAAGTGACCTCAATTATGTCTTAAATTCTATTTATGATCTTATGTAATGTTTGGCCTTTGAATATGTTTTTATGAAGTATGTGAATGATATAAATGCTATAGGATAAAGGTTTTATGAAGATTTACTCAAAAAGGCATGGAGTATGATTTCAAGAAAATGTCCCTTTTAAATGTATGTTTTTGCATGGTTGCCATACTTAGTGCATTCTTGTACTAACTCCATTTTTCTCTACTCTTTACACAAAGTGTAGGTTATGGATGCTTAGAGGATGTTTTAAATGGTGAAGAGCTTGATAGATGATTCCCAAGCTCAAGGAAAGGAATCCTTAAGTCCAAGGATTCCTAATGTCATGTCTTTACTGTAAAGTGTTTAAATCTTGTATAGTTATGTATTATGTTTAAAGGTCTGTGTCCCTAAAGTACTCTTATGTTGTTTAGTATAATATGGAAAAGATACTTAAGGTATAAGTATGTAATATGATATTATATATATATATAAAGTAAAGTTTCTAGCATATGATGTGCTATGAAAAGTTTTAAATTTTCCGCTAAATTTACTATGATAATGCGATGAATGATAACTATGAGATTTTATAAGACCTCCTATAGGTCAAGTAAGCCATGTTACTTCTAGGGGGTGCTCCCCGGAAGTGACCGGGGCGCACAATTCACATCTAGGTTTTGGAGATCATTTCAAAAAGGGTTGGGTACAAGAGTAAAGTTGAGCACCGCTTTTCATCCCCAAACGGATGGTCAAGCAGAGCGTACTATTCAAACTTTTGAGGATATCCTTTGAGCTTGTGTCATCGACTTCAAGGTAAGTTGGGATGAGCACTTTCCTTTGGTTGAGTTCTCTTATAACAATAGTTACCATTCATCCATATCCATGGCTCCTTTTGAAGCTTTGTATGGTAGGAGATGTAGATCTCCGGTAGGGTGGTTCAAAGTTGGTGAGTTTTCACTTGTTGGTACTAACTTGGTTTATGATGCTTTGAACAGTGTCCATTTGATAAGGTACCGATTGAAAATAGCCTATAGACGGCAAAAGTCTTATGCCGACAATAGGAGAACAAAGCTAGAGTTTGAAGAAGGTGATAAAGTATACCTGAAAATTTCACCCATGAAAGGGGTGATGAGGTTTGGCAAGAAAGGGAAGTTTAGTCCTCGTTATGTGGGTCCCTATGAAATTTTGCAAATAGTAGGCAACGTTACTTACGAGTTGAGATTACCTAGTGATCGGTTCACCCAGTTTTCCATGTATCCATACTTAAGAAGTGCATTGGTGATCCCGAGTACATTCTTCCTATTGAAGGTCTTGGAGTGGATGAGAACCTCTCCTATGAGGAGGTTCCGGTTCAAATCCTTGATCGACAAGTGAAGAAGTTCAGGAATAAAGAGGTGGCCTCCGTGAATGTTCCATGGAGAAACAACCTAGTTGAAGGGGCGACATGGGAGGCCGAGACTGACATGAAGTCCCGTTATCCTCATCTCTTTGCAAATTAAGGTTAGTTATTACTATTAATAATGAAAATAATGAGTTAATGTGATTTTGACATGTTTTGCAAAGATGTGCATATTTACGATAAAAAGATTTATGCTAAAATGATTTATCATTGAAAAATGTTCTTTTGCTGGAATTGCACTTGTTTGTATTTTTTGATGTATTGTTGCCTTCATGATGTAATAGTGAGCATGTTGATATGTTGAGAAAGGAACTTTGGCATAATTGATTCTTTAATGATATGTTGAGCTCATGTTGTTATTGTGAGAAGGAAATTCCTCATGTTGTGAGTTTGAGCCTTATGTGTTAAAATTGATGTTTTGAGTCATTGTGTAAATGCCATATTGTTATGTTGATTTGAGTTGTAGCTCATGATGATGTTTTATATTGTTGGTTGGGCTGCTATTCTTGAGTCTATCCTTTCCCTTTTTAAATGTTTAAGTGTCATTCGGGGATGAATGTTCCTAATGTTGGGATAATGTAACACTCTGAAAAGTCAAGACCTAATCTAGAGCCTAACATGAGTTTCTAAAGGTTTAGATACTGTTTTACGAACTAAAATAATGTTTAGGAGTCATCCGAGAAGTTTTAGAGCCAAGACGTCAAAGGACGTCCATGACGTCCGGAAACTAGCCTAATTGAACTAGTTGATGTCGCTATGATTGGTGATGGTTTTGGAGGGTCAAATAAACTCTAAAACTTGTAAAAAGACTCTGGTTAGGTAGAGTGTAGTATAGAGGGTCTAAATATCCGAAAACGACACCCCAAGGACCACCCGAAGGGTCATGGAGGAGGACCCCAACATGGCTGGGCAGGCTGCCAATGCAGCCTGCAAAAGTGAAGAATTCATAGGCTGCTGCGCGATGTGCAGCCTACACGGACCTCAGTGTCCCAAAATTTATTTTTGGGAAATAAAATGCGTGTTGGACCCGCGACGCAGAGCCACTTCCCAGATTTGGTAAAATCGTATTTTTGACATTTACTGTCACATCCGAGGAGCACCCCCTAGAAGTAACATGGCGTACCTGACCTCTTGAAATTCTTATACAAGCCCATAGTTATCATTCATCGCATTGTCTTAGTAAATTTAGCGGAAAATTTAAAACTTTTCATACCACATCATTTGCTAGAAACATCACTTCATATATATATATATAAAATATAAGTCATAATACATATTTATACCATAAGTCTCTTTGCCATCCTAGACACAAAGTCATAAGAGTACCTTAGGGACACGCCCCTTATAACATAATATATACGTAAACTTATACATAACTTTACAGTAAAGACATGACTTAGGAATTTGAACTTAAGGATTCCTTTCTTGAGCTTGGGAATCACATATCAAGCTCTTCACAATTAAAGAACTCCTTTAAGAATCCAAAACCTACACTTTGTGTAAAAATTAGAGAAGAATGGAGTTAGTACAAGAATGCACTAAGTATGACAACTATGCAAAAACATGCATTTAAAAGAGACATTTTACTTGAAATCATACTTCATGCCTTTTTAAGTAAATCTTCATAAAATCTTTATACAATAGCATTTATATCATTCACATTCTTCATATAAACATATTCAAAGGTCAAACATCATATAAAATCACATATAGAATTTAAGCCACATTTGAGGTTACTTTATAGTGAGCTAATTTGCTTTAGAGTGAACTTCCTTTCTTTTAATCTCTAATCTTCCCAATTTTCCCTCTAGTGATACTTGGTGCAATGCATAACCTTAATACTACAAGGAAACCATACATACGACCTACACAAGCAAACACATACCATCACAGAAGTATAACACATCATAGACACATTTAAGTCAATACTCTATTGGCTTTACAGTAATCTACATCAATTTGCACATATATTTACTTCACTTCTCTAAATCATTATAAGAACATACTTAGTAACCCCATCATGAGACCACAAACCTTAGAATTCAATTCAAGCATCAACAAGTAAGTGAAGACAACTTCATTCATGTCAACAACCTTCATCATATAGTCATTAAGACCAACATAGTACATATAAGAATAAGATTATATCATATAGACTCATCCCATTCACATATTCATAACAAGTAGACAAATACTACCATTCCATGCACAAAGACATGACCATAATCATACAACTTAGATCACCTTCCTAGAACTCCCTTACGAGCCACTTGTGCAATGTCTAGGTGGTTTCGTTACTTCCACCTATCATAAGTAACCTCCCTTAGGTCATCCTAGTTAAGGTCTTAGTCATATACTTTCATTGTCCATTTTACTTTAGGGAAACTATAGCCTTAACCGACACTAAGACCATGGGTGCTAAACATGGAATTTGGTGTTGTAGAGACTTACACCAATGGAAGGTGTTCTTACCTAGCCAAGGTAGAACATTAACACATGCTAGCATCTTTAGTTGATATTACTTGATAGATCCTATGTGGCAAGCATAGTTTATGGAACTTGGGGGTTGTCATGGAAAAATCACTCTACACCCTTTTTGGGTCATGAGGCTATCCACCCCGTGAGAACCGTTAGTGGACCCTTTAGCCTTCCCTCCTTAGGAAGGTGCCACCCCCTCATCTACAAGTTCACTCAGTGCTAAGCTAAGTTCCCTTTTATTGACAAACCTTTTTTATCATTTATTTATTAAAAAAAATATACTTAGGAGAGTCATCCCCTCATATGCTTAACTCATGGGTCATAGATGAGATTTCATCAACCTAAATCATGTGAGAAATCCTTTCACATGGACATAGCATATGTATTAGCATTATCTAGTTAAGGATACACTTGAGCACACCTTTCAAGGCCCCTCTATTGACTATATCATCATTCATGTGTTTGTGTATACGTATATGTGAGTAGTCCTTTCACACAAACACATTAAAACCACACATGACCATACATTCATATTCATGCACATAAAGAACCAAACCTAGGAACTATCCTATCAATACACACATGTGCAATGCATAGGCAAGGTCCCATACCCTTGCCCATACTAGTAAACCTATCAAGTCATCCTAGTTAAGGAAACACATATCATACTTTCATAGACATAAGCTTAACATGCATAGTTTTAGACATTAGTGAATATGAGTACAACCTTTCATTAAACACTATGAACTTTTACTACATTATAAGCATGCATGTCGAGTGAAGGTGTGTGTACATTGGTCAATATGATCACATAATAACTATCATCAACACATTGAGTCATCCACCATCCTAGGACCACAATGCACTTTCAAGCATAGGCCACACAACATACAATAGCATAGGAGACAAGTCAACTTCATATTACACTTAATACTCTTAACTTTTGTTATTCATGCAATCACATAGGGGTACATAGCTAAGGTACTATTAACCATTTTAAATCATCAATGGCAGCACCTATAATTTACACTAACATAGATATACACATTCTCATACAATAGCCATACAACCTAGATCACAACTAGAATAGGAAAGTAGGCATAAGCTTCACATAGTATAATCATCACACACTCATATAATCATCAATTTGCCTTCAAGGCCATAGTCAACACATATATAATGACAATAAAGTAAACAACGCCACTATAAATGGGCCATACCACACAATGCCATACAAGGCTTCATCAACAATACTATAGAGAAGTAGAGGAGAAGAGTAGACCTTACCAATTCATCAACCCTTTTGATCAACATTGATCAATACACCCTTTTTATCAATAATACATGTATAGGGAAGTATCTAAATGTACTTCAATCATGAAAGAAACCATGTACAAGTCGCTATATCATACTATAACATAATACAAGGCATCACATATATACTAGAAAGAAGAGAGTCGTAGATCACTTACTAATATTCATTATTTTGATTACCATGATTAACATTCATAATATACTAATAATAACAACCTAGGGAAGTATCTAAAGACGTAATAATCAAGACTAAATCATGCTCCGTCTACCCTAAATTGAGATCACATTATGTTCATAGCATTATCAACCTTTAGGCTAACACATGTAGATTAATCCTTATCAAGATTCCTTTGATTTTATAATCAAGGATTCATATCCACAATTCATTAATAACATCAATATAAGGCAGTATTTACAGAAATCATAAGCTAAACGAAACCCTACTACAATTGCCATAAGCTCCAGATTACAGTGACATGCTACTTTTAAGAATCCGTGGAAAATAGAAGGACATAGGCTAATAAAACCTTGATCCACATGAATCACCTATCTATAATTCAGCAATAAAATTCAAGTAATATAGTAGATACAATTATCCTTACACAATCGAATCCCACATTCATGCTTAATAGAGGCAAGGTTACAGTGAACACATAGAAGCATAGGCTAAGCATGTTCAAATCTTCATACATTTATCCACATGGATCCTTCATCATCAATTCATCATCAATACACGTAAATAGCAGTTGACATAAGCAATTCAACGTAATAGAATCACAATTAAACCAATAACAAGCCATGAATCACAATGCCCATGCAAGGGTTAAATCGAGTTTAGGAAGGGACATGCGTTCATCATTAAATTGGATTGAAAATCACGTTTAAACCAATACATTATAATCAATTTATCATGATTAAGCCATTAAAAACATTTTTAGAAAGAACCCATGGCTAGATTGAAGAAGAAGAGATTTGATCATATTTTCTCTTTGAAAACTTTGAGATTAACTCTCCAAGTGAAAGGTTACTTAGAGATGAAGGATCACCATACCTTTATCTAGTATAAAAACTCTAAAAATTGATGAATAATCCATGGAAATCAAATCTCCAAGATGTTCTTGAGCTTCACCATCAATGGAGGTTTCTAGGGAGAATATTTTGGAGGGAAAGTCTAATTTGTGTGAATGGGATTGGGAATGGGTTGATCACATTTTTTATCACTTAATTACACCCAAAAATCACCAAATAAACCATGTAGGGTCAGGTTATCATGTGGGGTGAATTTCTCATTTACCCCTTTAATGAAACAGTCGCTAGGCAGGTTCAACTAGCCTGCACCAACGACCACAATCGACGCACAGTAGGTCCATCCGAGGACCGTCTTTGGCTTCGTCGATTGGATCCTTGGTATTTTCTTTGGCTGAGTCTTATGTAGGATAAGTGTCCATCGACGACACCACCATTGACGCGACGTTAACAAAAGGGGCATCGTTTGGTTTAGTTGATTGACACTGCCAAGGTACTGTCTCGACAGCCCTTGGATCCTTCTTGTGGGCCCTTTTGCGAGCCCTTGGGAAGTCGTACCCGGACGTTTCAAACGTGAATATACACATTAACAAGTTGTAGCTATTTCATGCAAGTTTCACCCAAAATGAACACCTAAAACACATCCAAACATGCTAGGCACACTCAAGAAACACATCACCGTCTCAAGGGCTAACGTTTGAACGTCTTAGATGTTCTTGGACGTTTGAACTCTAAACTTCATGAAACTTTGTACACTGCTTATAAAAAACATTATAACTCGTATAAGGACCTCATAATCTCATGACACACACGTAAGCACATAAAAATACATAGGCCCCTTAGGTGACTAGTCGTCGAACGTCTTGGTCGTCCCTTGACGTCTCACTTCCAAATAACCTATAACTCTACACACTTCCTCAATACCATATTATGAGACATTTTAGGACCTTATACCCTTAGTACAAACATGTTAGTCTCTAGACACACTAACTCATTTTGGGGGTCTTACATTTAGACTTAACAAAAAGACCAATTTAAGTGAGGGGTGTTTTGGGTAATTTAAGGAGGTGATTATATCTAGCCTAAGGTTCATTTTAAGTCATTTTTCACTCATCCAAACCAATTTCCCAAAACAAAACCCAAAAGCTCTCACCTCTCTCTACTTTTGCTCTCCCCAATTCCTCCATTGAAGAAGGAAGAAAGCTTGAAGAAGAAGGTCAATTTCTCTAGGATTTTACTTAAATTTCGTGGATTAAGCTTCAGTAAGGTATGGGTTCTTCACTCTTGGGATACCTTTCCCCAAGAGTTCCTCTCAAAGTTGATTTCAAAATACCCAATTCCATGGGGTTTTCCAATTCTATAGGGTTTTCTTCTAGACTTGAAATTAATGATACATTGTGATTTCCTATGACTAACTGAGTATGCATTGTTGATTAATTGATATTAATTGATGAAATTTCATGTTGATCATGTTCCCTTCCCAAATTTCCCAAATCTTGGATCTTGGTCATGAATTAATGGGAATTGAAGAATGAGTTGATTATTAGACTTGTTTTATCTATTCTAATTCATGTATGAATTGACTAGGGTAATGTAGTGTTTGGATTGGATCTAAATCATGGTGAATTTATGATGAACCCTAATTCCCCTAACTCTAGGTTATGAATTGATGTTAATTGGGATAGTGATGATGCAATTGACCTAGTTCTTGTGTTAATTACTATTGATTGATGTTACTACACCTATTATTGGATGTAATTGTTTGGTTGATGGTATGACCATGAAGATCGATTTTGAAGGAGATTTGGTAAGTCTTCATTATCCTAACCTTTAATTCAAGTATGATGGCTTGTGATTGGTGATGTAGTTCAATTGAAGTATACCTTGTGAATAGCCTACATAGGTGTTGGTATGCTGTTGAATTGAAATGTCTTGACTATGTGATTGTGAGATTATGCTTAAGATGAAATGATATAAGGTTGGTGATGACTTGCCTATGTGACTACTTATGAAATGATGATGATGATATGCTAATCTCACATGTGAGGGTTGCCATGAAAGGATATTCTCATGCAATACCTATTGAGCTAAATGACTATGATTATACAAGGGATAGAACGTATGACCTAATCTAAGTGATGGCTAATAAAGAAAGACATTTCAAAAGGGACTTATCTTAGCTCAGAGTTTACTTGACAATGGGAGGTGTTCACTTCCCGTAGAGGAAGATCCACCCTATAGTTCCATATGAGGTGTTGACTCCCATATGAGGGACACTCACCCAATTGATTCCCATGAGATGAGGCTCCAATGCCATAGGCATGTATAGGGTTCAATACATATCCCTAGTTCTAAAACTATGTTGCCACCATAGGAAGACTAGCTAGTGGATCCACCTAGAAAGCTACGTTTATGTTTGGTTCTACTTTGGTCGATAGACCACATTCCATCGGTGTAAGGTTTACAACACCGAATTCAACACTTAGATCTTGTGGTCTATGTCGGTTAAGGCAAATGTTCCCAAAAGTAAAATGAAGTAATGATGTGAACTATAGATAGGGTGACTTGATAGGTTGGCTTAGTCTAGGTAGGGGTATGTGACTGTACCTAGGCATTGCACTAGTTGGCTTTGAGTGAAGTCGTAGAAGGATGTTCTTATGATATAATAATCTTAAAAAATAAATGTTATGCTTAAGTTGAATTTACATGTTTATGATCCTATATGATGTTAGTTTCATTTAAGAACATGCTATTGGTCTATATTGCTAAATATGATGATGGTCATTATTGATGCTATGTTATGTTGAGTTAGGGATTACTTGTGATCCTTTGTTTGGTTTATTTGATTGACTAAGGTTATGGGGATTTGTTTTTTCATTGCACTAGTAGGCTAAATGGTGGGTTATGAGTAAGGGTCTTGCTTATATTATGATGTTATGATCTCTTGTATATGTTGACTTGACTATTACTTGTTCATGTGGGTCTTGTGTCTTACATGGGTTTGACTTATTTATTATGTGATTATCGGCTTATATGGGTTCTTAATTGTGCATAAGGCTTTCAAAACTACTTTCGCATGATTTTGATCAATTATCCTCTTTAGAATGATTTCACTTGTTTTATGTGCATATACCCATACTTAGTACAAATGTGTACTAACCCATGTTTGATGTTTACTAAAATTGTAGGATCCGGCCGTTCATATTAGAGAAGGCTTTGAAGACTACTTGGATTCTTATCTTCCATGTTCGGTAGGTCCTCACTTTCTGAAGACGATACCATTATCAACCTATAGGATTTTGTTTAGTCTTAAAGACACTTTGTTCATTCTCTTTCATTTTGGTACTATAATTATATAGCCTATATGTGACTATAATTGTTGATGTAAGGGCTATACCAAAATTGTGATACTTTTGCTTAGATTGTTTAATATGATACAATGTTATAGACTTCTTATGAGACTATTTTGTAATATACTTATGTGCAATAAAAGTAGAAGACTATATAATCTTTTTATATGAAGGGTGTATGTATACTCGATATGAATATATTATGTGTATGTAGATGTCTATGTAAACCTCAATGTAGAATAAATGAAAAGTTTTAAATTTTCCACATTTTTAACCTATGAATGTAATGATGTATGCTAAGAAGCTAGTCTTAGTTCTCAAAGAGGACGCCGATGCCAGTTACCTCTTGGGGGTGCTCCCCGGATGTGACATATATGCTCTCCGCTCTAGGGGTGAGCAAGAAGCATTTCCCGATGTGGTCACCTGTATGTTACAAGTATTCTCTATTGATGTTTATGCTTTCCTTGACCCCGGTTATACTTTATCATTTGTGACTCCTCTAGTAGCTAAAAAGTTTGATGTTCTATCCGATATCTTGATTGAACCATTTTCGGTTAAAACCCGGGTTGGTGACTATATTGTGGCTAGAAGAGTCTTTAGGAGTTGTCCTATATCTTTGCCCAATAGAGTTAGATGGTTGTATTTGGTAGAACTTTATATGGTTGATTTTTATGTCATTTTGGGAATGGATAGGTTGCATGCTTGTTTTGCTTCCATAGAGTGTCGAACAAGAGAGGTTAAGTTCAATTTTCCTAATGAACCCATCTTAGAGTGGAAGGGGGTAACTCAATTCCTAAAGGTCGTATCATTTCTTGTTTAAAATCTTGTAAAATGATCTATAAGGGGTGTACCATATTGTAAGAGTCAAAGATCTTGAGTCCGACTTTCCTCTTATAAAGTCGGTCCCCGTAGTGAAGGACTTTCTGGATGCTTTCCCAATTATTTGCGCAAATCCTCCTGAGCGGGAAATAGACTTTGGTATTGACTTGTTACATGATAGAAATCCCATCTCAATACCTCCTTAACAGATGGCTCCGGCAGAGTCGAAAGAGTTAAAGCTTCAACTCAAAGACTTATTAGACAAGGATTTTATTTAACCTAGTAATTCACCATGGGGATCTCCGGTGTTGTTTCTTAAGAAGAAGGATGGGTCCCTTAGGATGTGCATTGACTATCGTCAACTCAATAAGGTCACCATTAAGAACAAGTATACTCTCCCTCAGATTGATGACTTGTTTGATCAACTCTAAGAAGCAAGCTACTTTTCTAAAACTTATTTGAGGTCAGGGTATCACCAAATTAGGGTGAGAGGTGAGGATGTGCCTAAAAAGGAATTTCAAACTAGGTACTGTCACAATGAGTTCCTAGTAATATCCTTTTGTCTGAAGAATGCCCCGGCGGCATTTAGGGACCTTATAAATAGGGTGTTCCGGTGTAACACCTCGTATCCAAAATAGACCAAAAATCAGTTTTTCAGAAAAATATGCAAGTGCAACCTATGTGCAAATCGACGGACCGTAGCCTGACCCACGGTCTATCCTGCATAACCGTCGATACGATCAGAGACTCCCAAAAACTCAGTCGGGGAAAATTGGCTAAGTCTTGATCGACGAACGAACCTACGGTCCGTAGGCCAGACAACGGTTTGTAGTTCGTGACCATCGATCGAAACCCCTTTCAGCCACTCTCTGACAAGGACCATGGCTGACCAGCACGGTCCGCAAGTGGACCTAGGGTCCGTAGGTGGGAACTAGCAGCCAGTCAGGGGGGAAATGCAGTAGGGTAAACTTCAAATGATCATAACTCTTATAACAAAATGAATTAGGTAACCCATAACATATTAACAGATAGATAATTAAACTAGCTTTCCATAGCCACAACCCTTGCTAAAATCAGAGCTCCGAGTAAAAGGTTATGCCCGTGTTAGTAAAGGTCTGTCGAACAGACCGAAATGACGGACCGTCGATGGAACGACGGACCGTCTGTCCAGGTCGTCGTTTGGTCCGACAACAACTTACCCAGGGGTCTTTTGGTCTTTTCCCACTTAGTTTAAACCTTAATATACGTCATTTTGACCCTAAATCATCAGATTTTAGTCAGTTTAAGCCTAGAAACATAACTAAAACTTACCTAAGTCAAAATCATTAATCAAAAGTTAGAAAATTAGAAGCAAGAAAGGAGAAAAAGCTCAAGAACCCTAGTTCAAGAACGCAACAAGTTTCCAGCAGTTCCAGCCACAAAATTTAAGTATTTTATCGTGAATTTCATCACCAGGTATGTGATTTCACTAGTGGGTTCCTTTAACCCATTGGGTCCCTAGTTTTCAGTAAGTTCTTGATTCTTTTATCATGATTTAACCTAGGGTTTATAGAATTACAGCAGAACTTCATGACTTAGTTAAAATATATGTTCCAAATCAGATTTCCATGTTATTACTCAGATTATTGCATGAATTTCAAAACCCTAGCTATGTATTTCTTTAGTTCTTGAATTACACATGCTAGGTAAGATATTTCAATTACTTCATATAAACATGCCTCAGTTTTTAATGCATCATTATCAGATTAAATGTTGCATTCTCAGTTTGCATGTTTAGTTTTAAGCTATCCAGTATTTACAAAAATTCAGACATAATAAGTTAACTACATAAATCAATGGCAGTAGCATTAATACCGAGTTGGACTAGGGTTCATCGTACCCAATTAGTCCCAGAACTAGTAACCAAGTAGGTTGTAAGTCCCCTCTATGGTCAATCAGTTTAGTGATCACGCCAGCATGCCTTTATACCTTTGGCAGGGTATATTGGGTCCTCTCAATGGGGCGTATACATCGGACTCCACATTTAGCTCATGTGGTTTTACTATCGATTATTAGTACCTCCCACAGTTCAGTCAGACTCTCTTGCATTGACCAATTGTCAGTATATTCAGTATTTAGTTTCAGCATGTTATAAATTGGTCATTGCATCCAGTTAACTCAGAATTCTCTATATCATGTTCATATTATTATACTTGTTTTTGTGCTTGTTCAGTTATGTTTTGTTTCAGCTTTATTATATCCTACATGCTCAGTAGCTTTCAAGTACTGACGCATAAGTGCGCTACATATTCTCGTGATGTAGGTTCAGGTTCTCAGCATCCATATCACGAATAGATCGATTTCCGATGTCCAGTTCAGCAGATTCAGTGGTGAGTCCTCATTCTCCAAGGACAACAATAATGAGTTTCATTTCAGTCTTTTAGTCTTTTAGTTTCAGTTTTTGCTAGATTTAGCTAGGGCTTGGTCATTGCATCCATTTAGCTCAGATTTCTCTATATCATGTCAGATTATTATACGTGCTTTTGTGCTTGTTCAGTTATGTTTTGTTTTAGCTATATTCTATCCTACATGCTCAGTACCTTTGAAGTACTAACGCATACGTGCGCTACATTTTCTCGTGATGTAGGTTCAAGTTCTCAGCATCCAGATCACGCATAGATTGATTTCCAATCTCCAGTTCAGCAGATTCAATGGTGAGTCCTCATTCTCCGAGGACAACAATCATGAGTTTTATTTCAGTCTTTTAGTCTTTTAGTTTCAGTTTTTGCTAGATTTAGTTGGGGCTTATCCCAGTATTTCCAATCCAGTTTAGAGACTTATTTAGACATAGTTAGTTTTAGCTTAGAGTTGAGTTGATATTTTCTTTGTATTAAACTCATCATTTTTCATACATCTCAGATTTAGCATATGGGTATTACCCATCTTTTCATTTTAATTATGATTTAGCTTCCGCAACAAATTATTATTCTTTAGTATGCTGAAGATCGTGCCAGCAGGGTTAGCTTGAGATCACTTGTGGTCCTAGGTTCCGTATCCGCGTCTCGGGGGTAGCTCGGGGTATGACAAAACTTGGTATCAGAGCACTAAGTTTAAGAGTCCTAGGATGTCTGAAAAGCCGCACTAAGTAGAGTCCTTTTCATGGGTGTGAAGTGCACCACATCTAATGAGAGGGAGGCTATGAAGTATTTTAGGAAACCATCACTTTGTTGTTACTCTTATCGTGCATAAGGTATGATCTAATTCCATTCTAACTTGACATTCTACATTTCAGATCATGCCTCCTCGTAGAGCTAACACTAGGAATGCAAACTCTAGGAATGCAAACGCAACTCCTCCAGTCCCACATCAAGAAGTCTCCAATGCTGAGTTTAGGAATGCCATACAAATGTTGGCTTAGAGTATGACCAACTAGAATAATCGGGTTCATGCTCCTGTGAATGAAAATGGCGGATCAGCATCATCAAGGGTTCGTGACTTTGTTAGGATGAATCCGCCTGAGTTCTTCGGATCGCAGACTAATGAGGATCCTCAGAATTTCTTGGGTGAGATCAAGAAGATATTTGAGGTAATGCAAGTCACTGTGAATGATCGGGTTGAGTTGGCATCATACCAGTTGAAGGATGTCGCTCATATCTGGTACACTCAGAGGAAGGAAAATAGGGGTACAGATGTAACTCCTATCACTTGGGATTATTTTAGTGAGAATTTTCTCGACAGGTTTTTCCCAATAGAGTTGAGAGAAGCAAAGGCTCAAGAATTCATAAACTTGAGGCAGGGAAACATGACGGTCCAAGAGTATGGGCTGAAGTTTAACCAACTCTCCAGGTATGCTCCTCACATGGTTGTTGACTCCAAGGCTCAGATGAATAAGTTCTTGTATGGAGTGTCAGATTTGGTAAAAATTGAGTGCAGAAATGCTATGTTACTTGGAGATATGAACATCTCTAGGCTTATGACTCATGCTCACCAGGTTGAGGGTGATAAGATTAGGGAACATGCTAAGTAAAATAAGAAGGCTAGGACTGGGAACTATGACTATTCTTAGGGAATTGCTCGCAGGGTCAGCAGAAGTTTTCAGCTCCAGCCCCTTCATCAGCTACTGTTCCATCCTCCAAGAACAGGTATGACCAGAAGGGTAGAGCACCACACTATAAGTCTCAGGGAAGTGTTTCAGGCACCATGACTTACCCTACCTGCCCTAATTGTGGTAAGAACCATCCGCTCTAGTGGTCTTGCAAGAAAAGAAGGATGTTTTGGGTGAGGTCAGTCTGGTCACAGGTTGAGGGATTGTCCTTATACACAGGGTCAAGGAGGTGGTAACGGTAGAGCTCAGTCTACAACTTCAGCAGCACCAGCAAGTCGCCCGACTCAGCAGGGTAACTCATCTGGTACAGGTGGCGGTCAGCGCCAGAACAGACTTTATCCTCTTCAGGCTCGCTAGGATCAGAAAGGTTCTCCTGATGTAGTCACTGGTACGTTACGAGTCTTTGACCTTGATGTTTATGCATTGTTGGATCCAGGGCTACTCTTTCTTTTGTAACTCCTTACATAGAAGTAAAATTCAGTGTCAGTCCAGAAACTCTCTCAGAACCTTTCTCAGTCTCTACTCCAGTTGGTGACCCAGGTATAGATAGATGGGTATACAGAAATTGCCCTATCACAGTCTCTCAGAAAGTCACCTCAGCAGATCTAGTAAAGTTAGTAATGGTACACTTCGATGTCATTCTAGGCATGGATTGGTTACATTCATGTTATGCATCAGTCGATTGTAGAACTAGGATTGTTCGTTTTCAGTTTCCAGACAAACCAATCTTAGAATGTAAGGGTAGTAGCTTAGCGCTTATGAGTCGATTTATTTCTTACCTTAAGGCCAGAAAGATGATCTTTAAGGGTTATCTCTATCATCTAGTTCGGGTTAAAGATTCTAGCTCTGAAACCTCAACTCTTGAGTCAGTTCCAGTAGTCAATGAGTTTCTAGAAGTGTTTTGAGAAGATCTTCCCGGAGTTTCTCCCGAGAGGGAAATGGACTTTTGAATTGATCTCCTTCCAGATACCCAGCCAATTTCTATTCCTCCTTACAAAATGGCTCCAACAGAGCTTAAGGAATTGAAGGAGCAGTTGAAAGACCTTCTAGATAAGGGTTTCATCAGACCTAGCATTTCACCATGGGGTGCATCAGTGTTGTTCGTAAAGAAGAAAGATGGTTCTCTCAGAATGTGCATTGACTATAGACAGTTAAACAAGGTCACAATCAAGAGTAAGTATCCCATCCCCAGGATTCATGACTTGTTTGACCAACTTCAGGGTGCTAGCCATTTCTCAAAGATAGACCTCAGATGGGGTTATCATCAACTTAGAGTCTGAGATAGTGACATTCCAAAAACAGCGTTCAGAACTCGGTATGGTCCCTATGAATTTGTAGTTATGTCATTTGGACTAACCAATGCTCTTGCAACTTTTATGGATTTGATGAATAGAGTGCTCAAGCAGTACTTGGACTTGTTCGTTATCGTCTTTATTGATGATATACTCATTTACTCTAGGAATGAGGAAGAACATGCAAGTCATTTGAGATTTGTTCTGCAGACTCTCAAAGATCACCAGTTATTCGCTAAGTTTAGCAAATGTGAGTTCTGGTTATAATCCGTTGCTTTCCTTGGTCACATTGTATCTAGCGAAGGGATCCGAGTGGATTCACAGAAGATAGAAGTAGTGAAACAATGGCCTAGGCCTACCTCTGTAATAGATATCAGAAGTTTCTTGGATCTAGCGGGTTATTACAGAAGGTTCGTGGAAGGATTTTCATCAATAACCTCACCATTGACTAGGTTGACTCAGAAGATGGTCAAGTTCCAATGGTCAGATATTGTGACAAAAGTTTCGCATAATTGAAAACTAGATTGACTACAGCTCCTGTCTTGACTCTACCAGAGGGTTCAGATGGTTATGTGATCTATTGTGATGCATCCAGAGTTGGCCTTGGTTGTGTAATGATACAATGAGATAAGGTTATAGCTTATGCTTCTAGAAAACTTATGGTGCATGAGAAGAACTATCAAACTCATGACCTCGAATTAGCAGCAGTGGTGTTTGCACTCAAGATCTGGAGACACTACTTGTATGGTGTTCATGTAGATGTGTTCACTGACCATAAGAGCCTTCAATATGTGTTCACCCAGAAAGAGTTGAATATTCGCTAGAGGAGATGGCTTGAGTTCCTTAAGGAGTATGATATGAATGTGCATTATCATCCTGGTAAGGCAAATGTAATAGCAGACGCTCTTAGTAGACTATCTATGGGTAGTGTAGCCCATGTTGAGGAAGAAATAAAGGAGATAGTGAAGGATGTTAACAGGCTTGCTCGCTTAGGAGTTCACCTTATGAGCATATCAGACAATGGTGTAACAGTTCAGAATGGGGCAGAATCTTCTTTGGTAGTGGAGGTTAAGGAAAAGCAAGACAGTGATCAAATCTTGCTTGAACTAAAAGGTGCAGTCCACAATCAGAGAGTGGGGTTTTCCCCAAGGGGGAGATGGTACTTCGCTACCAGGGTAGATTGTGTGTTCCTGATGTGGGGGAGTTGAGACAACATATTCTGGCAGAAGCCCATAACTCCAGATACTCTATTCACCCAGATGCCACTAAGATGTACCGCGATCTGCAGGAAGTCTATTGGTGGAATGGCATAAAGAGGGATATAACAGATTTTGTGAGTAAGTGCCCCAATTGTCAGCAAGTCAAGGTAGAACATCAGAAACCAGGGGGTATGACTCAAGAGATCAACATTCCTACTTGGAAGTGGGAAGTACTCAATATGGATTTCATCACAGGGTTACCGCGTACTCGCAGACAACATAACTCCATTTGGGTGATAGTTGATAGGATGACTAAGTCTTCTCGCTTTTTTGCGGTCAAGACTACAGATTCGGCAGAGGACTACGCCAAGCTTTACATTAATGAAATTGTGAGGTTGCATGGGGTTCCTTTGTCTATCATCTCAGATAGAGGTCCTCAATTTACCTCTCATTTCGGGAAGTTGTTTCAGAAGGGTCTTGGTACTCAAGTTAACCTTAGCACAACATTTCATCCGCAGATTAATGGACAGGCAAAGCGTACTATTCATACCCTAGAGGATATGTTGAGAGCTTGTGTGATCGATTTCAAAGGTAGTTGGGATGATCACCTTCCTCTGATTGAGTTTGCCTACAACAATAGCTACCATTCCAGCATTCAGATGGCCCCTTATGAGGCTTTGTATGGGCGTAGATATAGGTCTCTTGTTTGTTGGTTTGAAGTAGGTGAAGCAGCTTTGATTGGGCCAGATTCAGTCCTTCATGCTATGGAGAAAGTGCAACTCATTAGATGTAGACTTAATACAACCCAGAGTCGTCAGAAATCTTATGCAAATGTAAGGAGAAGGGAACTACAGTTCCAAGTTGATGATTGCGTTTTTCTGAAAGTCTCACCTATGAAAGAGGTGATGAGATTTGGCAAGAAAGGGAAGCTCAGTCCTAGATATGTAGGCCCTTAAAAGATCTTGAAAAGGATTGGCAAGGTGGCATATGAGTTAGAATTACCAGCAGACGTAGCAGCAGTGCATCTGGTATTCCACATCTCGCTCTTGAAGAAGTGTGTGGGTGATCCATCCTCTATAGTGCCATTAAAGAGTGTGGTGGTGAAAGATAGTCTTTCTTATGAGGATGTACTAGTTGAGATTCTTGAACGTCAGGTTAGAAGGTTGAGAAACAAAGAAATCGCTTCAGTCAAGGTTTTGTAGAGGAGTCAGTCCGTAGAGGGAGCTACTTAGGAAGAAGAAGAAGCCATGAAAGCCAAGTATCCTCACCTTTTTCCTTCCGATTCCACTCCAGCTTGAGGTTATAGTTCCTGTTCAGTTTTCAAGTCATTCATGCGTAAATTCAGTCTTAGAATCATGTTCCCTCAATTTGTACTTGCATTTTCAGCGTATTTGAATATTCTCGGAGCTCAATTCAGTCATAAACTCAGTTCTTAGTGTTTAGTAGTAGGGTTTGCATCTCTCTCCCTCTATTTCAGCTATTTTAGTCTTCATTCGAGGATGAATGTTCCCAAGGGGGAGATAATGTAACACCCCGTATCCAAAATAGACAAAAAAACAGTTTTTTAGAAAAATTTCCAGGTGCAACCTACGTGACCATGGGCGGACCGTAGCCTGACCCACGGTCCGTCCTGCATAACCATCGATAGGATCAAAGACTCCCAAAAACTCAGCCGGGGAAAATTGGCTAAGTCTTGATCGACGGACGGACCTACGATCTGTAGGCCAGACGACGTTCCGTAGTCCGTGACCGTCGATTGAGACCCCCTTCAGTCACTCTCTGAAAAGGACCACGGCTGACCATCACGGTCTGTAAGTGGACCCACGGTCCGTAGGTCTGACCGTAGGTGGGAACTAGCAGCCAGTTAGGGGGGAAATGCAGTAGGGTCAATTTCCAATGATCATAACTCCCAGCACAAAATGAATTAGGTGTCCCATGACATATCAACAGATAGATAATTGAATTAACTTTCCATAGCTACCAACCCTGATAAAATAAGAGCTGCGAGTGAAAAGTTATACCCGTTTTAGTAAAGGCATGTCGAACAAACCCAACCTACGGACCCAAACGACGAACCGTCTGTCCAGGTTGTCGTTTGGTCCGAAAGCAACTTACCCAGGGGTCTTTTGGTCTTTTCCCACTTTGTTTAAACCTTAATATACGTTTTTTGGACCCTAAATCATCAGATTTTAGTCAATTTAAGCCTAGAAACATAACTAAAACTTACCTAAGTCAAAATCATTAATCAAAAGTTAGAAAATTAGAAGCAAGAAAGGAGAAAAAGCTCAAAACCCTAGTTCAAGAACGCAACAAGTTTCCAGCAGTTTCAGCCAAGAAATCTAAGTATTTTTTCGTGAATTTCATCACCAGGTATGTGGGATTTCACTAGTGGGTTCCTTTCACCCATTGGGTCCCCAGTTTTCAGTCAGTTCTTGATTCATTTATCATGATTTAACCTAGGGTTTATAGAATTACAGCAGAACTTCATGACCTAGTTAAAATATATGTTCCAAATCAGATTTACATGTTATTACTCAGATTATTGCATGAATTTCAAAAACCCTAGCTATGTATTTCTTTAGTTCTTGAATTACACATGCTAGGTCAGATATTTCAGTTACTTCAGATATACATGCCTCAGTTTTTAATGCATCATTATTAGATTAAATATTGCATTCTCAGTTTGCATGTTCAGTTTTGAGCTATCCAGTATTTACAGAAATTTAGACATAACAAGTTAACTACATAAATTAATGGCAGTAGCATTAATACCGAGTTGGACTAGGGTTCATCGTACCCAATTAGTCCCAGAACTACTAGCCAAGTAAGTTGTAAGTCCCCTCTGTGGGCAATCCGTTTAGTGATCACCCCAGCATGCCTTTATACCTTTGGCAGGGTATATTGGGTCCTCTCGATGGGGCGTATACATCGGACTCCACATTTAGCTCATGTGGTTTTACTATCGGTTATTAGTAGCTCCCACAGTTCAGTCAAACTCTCTTGTATTGACTAATTGTCTATATATTCAGTATTCAGTTTCAGCATGTTATGAATTGGTCATTGTATCCAATTAGCTTAGAATTCTCTATATCATGTTCAGATTATTATACTTGCTTTTGTACTTGTTCAGTTATGTTTTGTTTCAGCTTTATTCTATCCTACATGATCAGTACCTTTCAAGTACTGACGCATACGTGCGCTACATCTTCTCTTGATGTAGGTTCAGGTTCTCAGCATCCAGATCACGCATATATCGATTTCCGATCTCCAGTTCAGCAGATTCAATGGTGAGTCCTCATTCTCTGAGGACAACAGTCATGAGTTTCATTTCAGTCTTTTAGTCTTTTAGTTTCAGTTTTTGCTAGATTTTGCTGGGGCTTGTCTCAATATTTCTAGTCTAGTTTAGAGGCTTATTTCAGACATAGTTAGTTTCAGCTTAGAGTTGAGTTGATATTTTCTTTGTATTAAACTCATCATTTTTCATATATCTCATATTTAGCATATGTATATTCCCCATCTTTTCATTTATAGTAGGATTTAGCTTTCGCAACAATTTATTATTCTTTAGTATGCTCATGATCATGCCAGGAGGGTTAGCTTGGGATCACTTGTGGTCCTAGGTTCCGTGTCCGCATCTTGGCGGTAGCTCGGGGCGTGACATCTGGGAATTACATAGATTCCTTTGTGATTGTCTTCATTGATGATATCTTAGTATATTCATAGAATCATGGTGAACAAATGGACCATTTGAGAGTGGTATTCCAAGTCCTTAAGAAACACCAACTATTTTCTAATCATATCAAGTGTGAGTTTTGGTTGAGATCGTTGGCGTTTCTTGGTCATATTATCTCAAGTGAGGGTAAAGAGGTCGATCCAAAGAAAACCGAGGAGGTTAAGAATTGGCCTAGACCATTGACTCCAACTAACATTAGAAGTTTCTTAGGTTTAGCTGGGTACTATAGGAGGTTTGTGGATGGGTTTGAGTCCATTTATTATCCTTTGACTACCCTGACCCAAAAGAGTGTTAAATTTTAGTGGTCGTAGGCATGTGAAAAAAGCTTCCATATTTTGAAAGATTGGCTTACATCCACTCTGGTGTTGACTTTACCAAAGGGTGCCAATGCTTTTGTGGTATATTGTGATGCATCCTGAGTGGGTTTGGGTTGTGTCCTTATGCTACAAGAGAAGGCAGTAGCCTATGCCTCTAGACAAATAAAGGTGCATGAGATGAATTATCCAACTCATGATCTTGAATTAACGGACGTAGTGTTTGCTTTGAAAATATGGAGGCATTACTTATATGGAGTTCATGTTGATGTGCATATCAACCATAAGAGTCATCAATACGTGTTCACTCAAAAGGAGATAAGTCTCCGATAAAGAAGATGGTTGGTATTATCGCACTACTAAAAAATAGGGTTATAGTTACATGTGCGGTGCGGAATTCATGGTAAAATATAAATATATTTATTGTAATATTCATCCAATAGTTGTTTTATTTTTGTGCGGTAAGGAATTCATGGTAAAATATAAATATATTTATTGTAATATTCTTCCAATAGTTGTTTTAATCTGAATATTTCTTTAATATTATTTATGATATATTTTAGATATAACATATCTTGGATTCTTTGGTGCATATATAAATTTTCTTCCATTAATTGTTCTAATAGTTTTATATTTTTCATAGCTTCTGTCCAATATTGTAAATATTCGTAGTTCATTTTAATCTGAATTTATTTCTAAATCATACCATTCTATTCTTTCTGGTTCTAAATCATGTAAATCTATTTCATACCATTGTTGATTTAATATATCTTCGTTTTCATTATTATCAAATATCTTTTCCCATATTATTCTTCTTAATTCAATTATATTTATATCTTGAAGTATATATAAGATTAAAGTTTCATAATTTTTTATCATTTCTTCATGCATGTATGTGGTCATGTTCTTTGTTTATGCAGGGTTTTTTATTTCAATTATTCATTCCTATCATATTCATAATCAATTAAATTCATATTAGATTATTATGAACCAGATTATTGTTATCATGTTTTCCGGTCACTACTAACATCGTAATTTAGCGGATACTATCTGCTTATCAGCGCCTCAACCTTGTCTACTCTCCTACACGGCTTTCCTCGCCTATCGGTTTCAACATTGGGATGGCATAGTATAGCAGTTTTCTCCCTGTTTCCAGTTTGCTAATAAACTAGAAATCATGATTCAAATAATTCTAGTACATAATAACTAACATAAAATTAATCAATCATATATATGATATTCAGGAATATATGAAATTAGTTCTACATATTTATTGAACAATATACCTTTGCCTCTTGCTTAGCCATGCTATCTGAAATATCTAACTGGATTTCAGATTTTTCCATTAGTATCTTAAATATTTATCTTAGTTGAGAGAATTTTTAGAAAGTTGAAAGTTTTTATTAGTTTAGGCGTTGCCTGCCTCTCTCATTTACATTTGAGCCTATATATACAAAATTTTAGTCCTATACTATTTACTATACAATAATGCACATTAGTGCGTCTACTGTACACATTAAGACTTTTCCCTACTTTTCTTTATAGATGGCCTTTACTATTCACACTTTGGCCTTTCAAAAAAGCAAATACTACCTACTTTTTACATTATCTCTTTTCTTTACATATTTTGTCAAAAAGAGAATCTTATCTCTTTATCTTGTCCTTATCCCATCTTGTCTTGTCTTCTTTCACTCTAAACCGACATCTGGAATTATGTTATCTTCACCGTTACATTTTGAACATATGTGATCTGGATATTTGTGTCCAATTAGTTTGCAATATCTGGTTAATAATTCTGCTGAAATAAATCCTTTCTTCAGTGCTCGTATTGTAGGTTGTTCTTCTGGTCTTAGTAGTGATAAAATTCATCTTTGTACTTCATCCATATCTGCTTTCCTTAACTCTCTTGAATTTGAATAAATCATTAACTAGTCTCTAGCATAATAGCTCCATATAGCATTTCCATTTAAATAGTTGTTAGCTAATTCTTGAATAATAGTTGATATACCAATTATTCTTTTGTTGGCATAAAAACTTGGTATCTTTATTTTAGGTATCTCTTCGTGTTGTCCAATATCCTCGGGTATAATCATATCTTTAGTTAATCTTATCTTGATAACCTGTGTTGGAGGTTTTATTTTCTCGTATAATATCTCCGCTGATGCTGTATAGAATTTTATATAAAATAAATTTCCTTTTGTAACTCTTCTATATGTGACAAATGCATTATGTAGTTCCGGTATTCCACTAACTTCTTCTCCATCATATGTATATACAGTATTTAACAGTCCATAATTGTAACATGTTCTTACTAAATTGGCATTAGTTTTTGGTTGTGCTATCAGTCTATTATATCCTTGTAATTTCTGGGTTAAATAATCTTTGTTTGGATCTTGTGTTGTAATAGATTTGGGGTTGAGGTCTAAATAGATTTGGATTTTGTGTATATTTTGTATATAGGTTTGTGTATTGTAGTTAAATGTTTTTTTCTCATTTTGGTTTTGTAAACTATCTGCATATGTAGATGTTTGTGGTTCTATGGACATATGTCTAGATGTCCTTTTAATAAATGGTTTTTCAAATAGCTGGTTTAAGTTTAAATTCTTTTGTTTTTCACTAACCCGTTTGCTCGTACCATCAGCTGTATTTAAACAAATGTTATGGGTTTTAAGGAGTTTTCCATCGTCTCCTTTTAACTTTGGATTTTTTCCGTCTTCCGATTGACTTAGCTCCGCATTTTTATAGTCATGCTGCTGACTTATACTAGCTTTAGACTTCAGATCATCTTCATTAGTCTTTAGCTTTTGTATCTCGTTATCCATACTATCCACTTTTGTATAAAGTGTAGTAATGGCTTTGAGTATCTTTTCAATTGTATCTTCTTCCTTAGTCTCAGTTTGAGTAGCTTTGTCGTGATAAGTAATCTGCAATAACATTCTTATCAGTTTTTATTACTTCAATTATAAATGTAAAATTTAATATATTTAATATCAATTTCCTTATTTCTTTTGTTGTTACCGAATCTTGTATTTTTCTTGTTAGCCATCATTTTACTTATGTATTATCTGTTTTTATAATAAATTTATTCTATACAATATATGGTTCAAATGCTAATAAACATTTATATACTGAATATAATTCTTTCCTATTTATTTTCCATTTTATTTCCGTATTTGTAAATGTTCCTGAATAATATCTACAATAATGTTCTATTTTATTTTCATCATACTTATATTTTAAGACTCGTCCATAGATTTTTTCACTAGCGTCCGTTTATATTATATAAGTAATTTTTTTATTTTCATCTGGAAAATATAGTTTAGGTAGGTTTTTACATAATAATTTTATCTTTTGTATTTGCGCTTGGTCTTTTTTATCAAACTGATATTCTATGTCTTTCTTTAATTTTTGTTGTAATGGCTTTAAATTTTCTGCTAATTTTTGTATGTATTCTCTTACTTGGTTAAATAGTCCTAAAAATTATTGTAATTTCTTTTTTGTGTCTAGTTGTTCGTTAGAGTTGATTATTTTTTGTACTACATGTGTTTGCATTTTTATTCCATTTTTATCTATTTGTATTCCTAAGAATTCTATTTGTTTTTCATTATGTCTGCTTTCTTTTTACTTAAGCTTATACCTGTATATTCTATAATATGTATGAATTTTTCTAATAATCTTATGTGTTCATCTTGGATTTTAGAATATAGTAATATATCATCAATATATACTATACAATTTTTTAATTGTTTAAAATAGTTATCCATAAAATGTTGATATCTGTCTGGTGCATTTTTATATCCAAATGGTAATACATTTCATTCATAAAATTCTTGTGGTACAGTAAATGCTGTAAGTTTTTAGATTCTTCTTCTAACTTTAAGTGGTAAAATCCTGATTTACAGTCAAATTTACTAAAGTAATTATATCCTTGTATTTGTCTTATCTTTAATATTTTATTTGGTATTGGATAATTATATGTTTTAGTTTTTGCATTTAAATTTCTATAATCAATAACCATTCTACTTTTTCCTCTTTTTTGTTCACTATGTTTATTTACAATAAATGCCGGGCTTGTATGCTTACTATTACTTTTTTGTATATATCCTTTTTCTAGTAATTCATTATATGTATCCTAAATTCAGTTAAATCATTAAAATTATATTTTAATGGTTTTTGGGTTATTAAACTATTATTATCAACTAGCTCAATTTTACTTTTGTTTTATGTTTTTTCCATCCTTGCAAAGGATCTTCACTATATAATAATTCTAACTTTTCTTGGATTATTTTTACTTTATCTATAGAGAATATGATTAATACTATTTTAGGGTCTTCTTCTTTTATGTTTTCTAATTTTTGTGTAATTTTCTCACTACCTTTTATCCATTCCGTTGTTTTTCATTTTTTGTTATTTACTCTTTTTGCTCCTATTTTTTGTTTACATGGTGTTGTAAACCACCAGTGTGTTTTTGTTATTATATGTGGATATAATTTTTCTAAAAATGGCATTCCTAATAGCATATCTTTTGTGGTTAATTCAAAGTTATATATTTCTTCTATAATTAATATCTTATCCCATATTTGTATTTTTATATTTTTTGCCTTGTATGTGATCATACTTCCTTCATTATTAAATCCTGTTACTACTATTGGTGTTTTTAATTTTTCCCATTTCTCTTCTGGTAAACAATTGTATTTACATATATTAGCTTCTGCTACTGTATCTATCATTGGTGTATAATATCTGTTGTAATATCCTTCTAATATTATTTTTGCAAGTATATATATTTTCATATTTTTATCATATTAAAGTTCTTTTTATTATTACTCTTTTATTTTCATAATTTATTGTCAACTGCTTATCTTCTAGATTATATGGTTTTACTTGTTCTAACCATTTTATTCCTAAAGTGATATTTTCATTTCCTTGATATATTTTAAATTTTATTACTATTGGTATTCCTCCAATTATTATTTCCTTTTCTATAGTTTCTTCAATATTTATTAATATTGTAACAACCCTAAAAATGAATAGGATCAAGACTTAGGTTGTCAAGAATGCTTGCGATTAGATCAAGGTTCACACAGATTGATACGCGTAGAACCAGACCTCAGAACCCTTACTACGACCAAGCCAACTAACTTGGGGAGTTAGTTGAGCTTGGAAAGGTTGGAACCAACCAAGTAAGGCTCTCGAAAATGAAGATTTAATCGAAGGAGTCTTTACGTGACTTAAAAAGAAGAAATTTTAAGTTTTGAGGGTCTAAGGGTAAAATAGTATTTTACCAGGATAAGGGTAATATCGTAATTACCCTAAATATATATATAATTAATTATTTAATAAAATGGAAGGGCAATTTTGAGAGAGAGCCGAAATTGAGCTCTAAGAGTGAAAGTCTTGCTCCACCCGGGTTTGAACCTAGGTGGAAGCAATGATTTAAATTGTTTTTATTTAAATTGATAAATTAATTTAATTAATTAATATTTATTAGCTGATTTAAGAAAAAGAAAAATCAGATTTTTATTTAAAGGTTTGAAAGAGTCCTAGTTGACTAAGTCCTTACCTAAGCCTAAACCACCTTTCACGTTTAACTCTCTCTCTCTCACGTCAATATCTCTCTTCTCTTTCACGTTCTCTCTGCCAAAAACACTAGAGCTGATCAGCAACTAAAAGTTCTTCACACTTGAAGAACTTTCACGTTAAAAACTTATTCAAAACATAACCAAAAACGTTAGGCAAAGAGAGGAGTTTTTCCGTCTAGTTAGTGATTGGAGCTTTTGAACTTAGACGAAATTTTGGAGAAGGTTTGGGCAGCAAGTTCAAGGTTTGAACGTCAAAATAAGGTATGGGTTTCTTCTCTCTTGGTCCCTTTCCCAAGAGGCCCCTTACGATTCAAGAAATTCATTCCGAAACTAAGGTTGTTCCCCATTGCATGTCCTTGTCACTAGTTCCCAAATGAATTCGTAGGATGGGTATGTTGTGCTGCTAGATTTAAGTATGTATGATTTGTTTATATTAAATGGAAACATGTTTATGTGCGTGAAATCACAAAAATGATAACCCATGCGTAATTGAAGGAAATGTGGGTGTGGGTGTGTACGTTGGCAGTGATGTTTTAGCCACTGTTTGAGGGCGTGCAAGGCATGTTTTTATGCTTGTATTTCATGTGTAAAGGTTGTGCATAATGTGATGTTCATAAGGTGTGTGAAGTTACAAAGTTAGAGTGAAAATGCTTGACTAAATGTAATCCTAAACTACTCCTAAATTACATACTAAGTAGTTGGTGAAATGCCCTATGTTCGAGGATGCTACTGTTTTACATTCTAGCTTAGTTTTAGAGTTGAGCTAGTGGAGCATGTTCCACTAGCGTTTCTTTCCTGTTTTTATTCAGACCTTGTATTGGTGCCATTTTGGCAATTATACACTTAATACTTATTGATCTATTTCTTTCAGTTGCTTATCTCTTAATGTTAGATGGTTGATGGTGAACTATTATGAAATGTTATGAATGTTTAACAAATATGTTAAGGAGCTAAAAGTTTCAAATTTTCCGCTAAAATTAACCTAAGTGAAGTATGAATAACGTAAGTAGGCTTGTCTGCGACCTCTGAGATGTCAACGACGCCGGTCTCGTCTGGGGTCTAGATTCCAGTCGTAACAAATACTTTTGGTAGTTCTGGGCATGATTGTTCAGTAGTTATTATTTTATCTTCCATACTAATTCTCTTGTAATATAGTTTTCTTCTAGTCCTGTATTTATTAATATTAAATATTTTCGTTGTTCCATTATTCCTGTTATATAATAATGATACGGTTTTATTTCTTCTTCTATTAATTTCTATGGAGTTTTATCTATTCTTCTTGAGGTACTTGAGGTACTCATTTTTGATGATATTTGTGGTATTTCATAGTTTGTGTTCATTCTTTTTGATGTACTTAATCTTTCTTGTACTATTTCTAAATCTCCTTCCATGTCAATCTCATTATAACTATAGTCATTATATCTACGACTGTAACTATCTTTTCGAAAGGATTTTCTATTTTTATTTTATTTATTTTATTTTTCGTTGTTATTTTATGTTTTGTTGTTAAAACATATAAATTTTTACATCTAACTGTAAATATTTTACTTCCTGGTGCTAGTTCTATTCCTGACATTTTTCAATATAATACTAGTGATTTATCTATGTTTCTGTCATTAATTGCTACTGAGTAGTTAGAACTTATTATAAATTTAAATTTTGGGTATATTAAATTACCTTTTACTGCAGTTATTATGCTTTTTTCAATAGGTTGTATAATTCTGTCATCCGCTAAATATATTTCTATTGGTGTATCTATTCCTTCTCTAAAACATGCTTTTATTAATATTTCCGTTCCTCCTAAATATACATATTTAATTGGATTTTTTGCCTTAATTTCTTGTATATATTTATTTATTATTCTTTTATTTATTATTGGTATTTTAGGTTTTCCTTTGGTATACTTACAGTCTATTATATGTTCTCTTTGACTTACTACATAATATTCTTCTTTTTGTTTTTTAAACCAATTTTTTATTTTTGGTACTTCCAATATTTTTTCTACGCTTAAGTCTAATTCTTTTCCTTTTATTTGTTCAAATATACTATTATCAAATATTATTTTTTGTTCTAAAGATTCTTCATCTTGACGTTCTTCTTTATTTATTATTTGTATATCTGCTTCAGTCATTTTTATTATAGACTTCATTATCTGATTCTAGTTCTAAGTCATTATCTATTTTATTTTCTGATATTTCATATATGTTATCTTCACTTTCTAATTCATAATCTACATACTCTATTTGCATATATTTTTCATCATTGTTTATTATTATTTCTGATATCTATTTTTTCTTTGAATTTTTAGGTAATTTACAATCTTTAGCTATATGTCCTAATTTTCTACAATTATAACAAGTACATTCCGTTAGTTTTCTGTTTGGTCTATATGGTCTTTTAGTTTTATAATTTTTTACATAATATTTTTTTCTTGGCTTTTTATACTTATATGTTAATCTATGTTTTCTATAATTTTTATTTTTATTATACTTCTTTTTATAATACCTATCCGTACAACCAAATTGAGGTGCTGTTTTATTTTTACAACATGCTAAGTTTTTTACTAATACTTTTTCCATTTTTATATCTTCTTTATGTTTTTCACATAGTTCTATAAACCATCGTTGAAAGAATTTCATTCTAGCTCCTAAGGTATCTGTTAATTCTGCTTCGTTCCAACTTTTTATTATTTTCGAACTGAAGGGTTCTGGTAATTTTGTAAAATATAATTTTCTTATTTCCTTACTTTCTTCCATGCTGTATGTTCCTTTATAATAATACTCTCTAAATGCACATGTATATTTATCTATATAACACATATTACATATTGCTAATTTTGTCATTAAATTTCTGTTTATAATTTTTTCTTTATTTTGTTCTTCTACTTCTGTTTTCATACTACTAAATTCATTTCTTATAGCTATTTCGTGTTTGTATAGTATTTCCATAGATGTAGTAGCTATTTCTCCATCAAATTTTTTATTATTCCTTAAGGTTTTTAAACTTTCATTAGTTAGATTTTGTAACCATAATTTCACTCTTCCTATAAGTGTTCTTTCTATATATCCTGGGTTTCTGTCATTCCTATTTTGTTATCTATTAATTGTTTTGATATATATCTCATCCATAATTGGATTGTTTTATTTATATCTGCTACACAGTCTAAATCTAAAAAATTATATTGCTCAGTTGTTGATTTAGGTGTCCATTTATTTAACCTTTTATCCCATATATTTTTTTCTCTATCGGATTTTTCATAGTTTGCATTATAATATCTCTGATTTAGATTTTTTGGATTCTTTATTCCTGATGTACTAGATTTTTCATCCATGTCTATGTCTCCCGTATTTACTTCTAAATTTTTTGTATTACCTATATTTTCTAAAAGTTCCGTATATGTTTCGCTTGTCTCTGAATATTGTTCTTCTAGATCATTATTATTAATGTCATCAATTCTTATTTCAGGTAGATTATCTTGGTTATTTTCTTTTTCTTCTAATTTATCTTCTAATTGTAATTTTTCTTTAAATTTATTTATCTCATTTGCTAATTTTATTTTTTGTTCTTTTTCTTTTTGTTTCATTTCATACATTTCTTTTAACATTGTCAGCTCTTTTTCTAGTTCTATTATTTTAGTATTTTTTACTTCTTCTAATTGTTGTACTTCTTTTTTCGCTTGTTGTTTTATTTTTTTAATTTCCTTTTTTCTATCTATTTTTTCACTTTCTTTTGTTATTCTTACCATAGCAGTTCAACTATCTTCTAGTTTTATCGTTTCTTTTTCTAACATTAGACTTAAATTGTAACCTATTTTCTTATATCTTCTTCCTAGGTTAGAGAATATTATCTTTATTTTTAATCCTTTATAGTTTTCATATGTTTTTTCGTCTACTGCATATTCTTCTTTATTCATTTATAAATTATGTTGTAGTTTATATTCTAGATTATTTATTTGTATTTCTAGATATAAAATAGTCTTTCTTTGTGCTATTATAGATTTATCACAGACTCCTGCAAATATATTGTTATTAAGTCTATTTTGTCTATATCTTAAATCTTTTCTTTTTGCCATAATTATTTTATTGAGTTCTTGTCTATATTCGTTATTCATTGTATTTTTAAATATTTGATATAATTATATTCTATTTTAGAATAATATCTATCAATTTTTCTAATTCTTTGTTAATAGTTTTTGTAATATTGAGTTGTTTATATTCTGGATATAATTTGTTTAATTTTCTTCTTATTTTTCTTGTCTTTCTACTAATTGTTTCTTTTTATATTTCTCATTATCCATATCTAATAAAAACTTTCAACTTTCTAAAAATTCTCTCAACTAAGATAAATATTTAAAATATTAATGGAAAAATCTGAAATCCAGTCAGATATTTCAGATAGCATGGCTAAGCAAGAGGCAAAGGTATATTGTTCAATAAATATGCAGAACTAATTTCATATATTCCTGAATATCATATATATGATTGATTAATTTTATGTTAGTTATTATGTACTAGAATTATTTGAATCATGATTTCTAGTTTATTAGCAAACTGGAAACAGGAAGAAAACTGCTATACTATGTCATCCCAATGTTGAAATCGGTAGGCGAGGGAAGTCGTGTAGGGGAGTAGACAAATTTGAGGCGCTGATAAGCAGAAAGTATCCGCTAAAGTACGATTCTAGTAGTGACCGAAAAACATGATAACAATAATTTGGTTCATAATAATCTAATATAAATTTAATTGATTATAAATATAATAGGAAGGAATAATTGAAATAAAAAAACCCTGCACAAACAAAGAACATGACCACATACATGCATGAAGAAATGATAAAAAATTATGAAACTTTAATCTTATATATAATTCAAGATATAAAGATAATTGAATTAAGAAGAATAATATGGGAAAAGATATTTGATAATAATGAAAACGAAGATATATTAAATCAACAATGGTATGAAATAGATTTACAAGATTTAAAATCAGAAAGAATAGAATGCTATGATTTAGAAATAAATTCAGATTAAAATAAACTACGAAGTGCGGTGCGGAATTCATGGTAAAATATAAATATATTTATTGTAATATTCTTCCAATAGTTGTTTTATTTTTGTGCGGTGCGAAATTCATGGTAAAATATAAATATATTTATTGTAATATTCTTCCAATAGTTGTTTTAATCTGAATATTTCTTTAATATTATTTATGATATATTCTAGATATAACATATCTTGGGTTCTTTGGTGCATATATAAATTTTCTTTCATTAATTGTTCTAATAGTTTTATATTTTCGATAGCTTCTGTCCAATATTGTAAATATTCGTAGTTCATTTTAATCTGAATTTATTTCTAAATCATACCATTCTATTCTTTCTGGTTCTAAATTTTGTAAATCTATTTCATACCATTGTTGATTTAATATATCTTCGTTTTCATTATTATCAAATATCTTTTCGCATATTATTCTTCTTAATTCAATTATCTTTATATCTTGAAGTATATATAAGATTAAAGTTTCATAATTTTTTATCATTTCTTCATGCATGTATGTGATCATGTTCTTTGTTTATGTAGGGTTTTTTATTTCAATTATTTCTTCCTATCATATTCATAATCAATTAAATTCATATTAGATTATTACGAACCAGATTATTGTTATCATGTTTTCCGGTCACTACTAACATCGTACTTTAGCGGATACTTTCTGCTTATCAGCGCCTCAACCTTGTCTACTCCCCTACACGGCTTCCCTCGCCTACCGGTTTCAACATTGGGATGGCATAGTATAGCAGTTTTCTCGCTGTTTCCAGTTTGCTAATAAACTAGAAATCATGATTCAAATAATTCTAGTACATAATAACTAACATAAAATTAATAAATCATATATATGATATTCAGGAATATATGAAATTAGTTCTGCATATTTATTGAATAATATACCTTTGCCTCTTGCTTAGCCATGCTATCTGAAATATCTGACTGGATTTCAGATTTTTCCATTAGTATCTTAAATATTTATCTTAGTTGAGAGAATTTTTAGAAAGTTGAAAGTTTTTATTAGTTTAGGCGTTGCCTGCCTCTCTCATTTACATTTGAGCCTATATAGTCCTATACTATTCACTATACAATAATGCACATTAGTGCGTCTACTGTACACTTTAAGAATTTTCCCTACTTTTCTTTATAGATGGCCTTTACTATTCACACTTTGGCCTTTCAAAAAAGCAAATACTACCTACTTTTTACATTATCTTTTTTCTTTACATATTTTGTCAAAAAGAGAATCTTATCTTATCTCTTTATCTTTTTCTTATCCCATCTTGTCTTGTCTTCTTTCACTCTAAATCGACATCTGCAATTATGTTATATTTACCGTTACATTTTGAACATATGTGATCTGGATATTTGTGTCCAATTAGTTTGCAATATCTGGTTAATAATTCTGCTGAAATAAATCCTTTCTTCAGTGCTCGTGTTGTAGGTTGTTCTTCTGGTCTTAGTAGTGATAAAATTCATCTTTGTACTTCATCCATATCTGATTTCCTTAACTCTCTTGAATTTGAATATATCATTAACTGGTCTCTAGCATAATAGCTCCATATAGAATTTCCATTCAAATAGTTGTTAGCTAATTCTTGAATAATAGTTGATATACCAATTATTCTTTTGTTGGCATAAAAACTTGGTATCTCTATTTTAGGTATCTCTTCCTGTTGTCCAATATCCTCGGGTATAATCATATCTTTAGTTAATCCTATCTTGATAACCTGTATTGGATGTTTTATTTCCTCGTATAATATCTTCGCTGGTGCTGTATAGAATTTTATATAAAATAAATTTTCTTTTGTAACTCTTCTATATGTGACAAATGTTTTATGTAGTTCCGATATTCCACTAACTTCTTCTCCATCATATTTATATACAGTATTTAACAGTCCATAATTGTAACATGTTCTTACTAAATTGGCATTAGTTTTTGGTTGTGCTATCAGTCTATTATATCATTATAATTTCTGGGTTAAATAATCTTGGTTTGGATCTTGTGTTGTAATAGATTTGGGGTTGAGGTTTAAATAGATTTGAATTTTGTGTATATTTTCGATATAGGTTTGTGTAATGTAGTTATATGTTTTTTTTCTCATTTTGATTTCGTAAACTATCTGCATATGTAGATGTTTGTGGTTCTATGGACATATGTCTAGATGTCCTTTTAATAAATGTTTTTTCAAATAGCTGGTTTAAGTTTGAATTCTTTTGTTTTTCACTAACCCTTTTGCTCGTACCTGCAGCTGTATTTAAACAAATGTTATGGGTTTTAAGGAGTTTTCCATCGTCTCCTTTTAACTCTGGATTTTTTCCGTCTTTCGATTGACGTAGCTTCGCATTTTTATAGTCATGCTGCTGACTTATACTAGCTTTAGACTTCAGATCATCTTCATTAGTCTTTAGCTTTTGTATCTCATTATCCATACTATCCACTTTTGTACAAAGTGTAGTAATGGCTTTGAGTATCTTTTTAATTGTATCTTCTTCCTTAGTCTCAGTTTGAGTAGCTTTGTCGTGATAAGTAATCTGCAATAACATTCTTATCAGTTTTTATTACTTCAATTGTAAATGTAAAATTTAATATATTTAATATCAATTTCCTTATTTTTTTTGTTGTTACCGAATCTTGTATGTTTCTTGTTAGCCATCATTTTACTTGTGTATTATCTGTTCTTATAATAAATTTGTTATATACAATATATGGTTCAAATGCTAATAAACATTTATATACTGAATATAATTCTTTCCTATTTATTTCTCATTTTATTTCCGTATTTGTAAATGTTTCTGAATAATATCTACAATGATGTTCTATTTTATTTTCATCATATTTATATTTTAAGACTCCTCCATAGCTTTTTTCACTAGCGTCCGTTTCTATTATATAAGTAAATTTTTTATTTTCATCTGGAAAATATAGTTTAGGTAGGTTTTTACATAATAGTTTTATCTTTTGTATTTGCGCTTGGTCTTTTTTATCAAACTGATATTCTATGTCTTTCTTTAATTTTTGTTGTAATGCGTTTAAATTTTCTGTTAATTTTGGTATGTATTCTCTTACTTGGTTAACTAGTCCTAAAAATAATTGTAATTTCATTTTTTGTGTCCAGTTGTTCGTTAGAGTTGATTATTTTTTGTACTACATGTGTTTGCATTTTTATTTCATTTTTATCTATTTGTATTCCTAAGAATTCTATTTGTTTTTTCGTTATGTCTGCTTTCTTTTTACTTAAGCTTATACATGTATATTCTATAATATGTATGAATTTTTATAATAATCTTATGTGTTCATCTTGGGTTTTAGAATATAGTAATATATCATCAATATATACTATACAATTTTCTAATTGTTTAAAATAGTTATCATAAAATGTTGATATCTGTCTGGTGTATTTTTATATCCAAATGGTAATATATTCCATTCATAAAATTCTTGTGGTACAGTAAATGCTGTAAGTTTTTTAGATTCTTCTTCTAATTTTAAGTGGTAAAATCCTGATTTACAGTCAAATTTACTAAAGTAATTATATCCTTGTATTTGTCTTATCTTTAATATTTTATTTGGTATTGGGTAATTATATGTTTTAGTTTTTGCATTTAAATTTCTATAATCAATAACCATTCTACTTTTTCCTCTTTTTTGTTACTATGTTTATTTACAATAAATGTCGGGCTTGTATGCTTACTATTACTTTTTTGTATATATCCTTTTTCTAGTAATTCATTTATATGTATCCTAAATTCAGTTAAATCATTAAAATTATATTTTAATGGTTTTTGGGTTATTATACTATTATTATCAACTAGCTCAATTTTTACTTTTGTTTTATGTTTTTCCCATCCTTGCAAAGGATCTTCACTATATAATAATTCTAACTTTTCTTGGATTATTTTTACTTTATCTATAGAGAATATGATTAATTCTATTTTAGGGTCTTCTTCTTTTATGTTTTCTAATTTTTGTGTAATTTTCTCACTATCTTTTATCCATTCCGCTGTTTTTCGTTTTTTGTTATTTACTCTTTTTGCTCCTATTTTTTGTTTACATGGTGTTGTAAACCACCAGTGTGTTTTTGTTATTATATGTGGATATAATTTTTCTAAAAATGGCATTCCTAATAGCATATCTTTTGTGGTTAATTCAAAGTTATATATTTCTCCTATAATTAATATCTTATCCCATATTTGTATTTTTATATTTTTTGCCTTGTATGTGATCATACTTCCTTCATTATTAAATCTTGTTACTACTATTGGTGTTTTTAATTTTTTCCATTTCTCTTCTGGTAAACAATTTTATTTACATATATTAGCTTCTGCTACTGTATCTATCATTCGATTCAAATCCGTCGGTACACTTGCTGCACTCCATATAAGGAAAACAAAGAAAAATACAAGTAGGTCTCAGTACGAGGCAACAATGTACTGAGTAACTATCATCGGCCAACCCAAAATAGAAACTAATATACAATGAATAATAGTATGAACTCAACTATAGCACTTAACAGGTGATAAACAACAAGCAACATGAACAAGTGTCAACAACATTAAAGTAAGCACGTAATAAGTCAACGGTATCAAGATCACACATGAGGACTCATGCCTCCAAACCAAACCATTTTGGGAGTTGAGTTCTTTGAGATTGAGTACCTTCCATTAATTCAACATGTTTTTCCTTTAATTTTACCATGTCGGAACGTGACACTCCTATCCAAGAATACCGTGTCGGAACGTGATACTCCGATCCAAAAATATCGTTTTGGAATGTGACACTCTGATCCAAGAATACCGTGTCGAAATGTGACACTCCGATCCAAAAATACCGTGTCGAAACGTGACACTCCGATCCAATAATATCATTAATTTATCATTTAATATCACCACTTTTCCATCCGTTAATAATATTTCATCGAGCCTTCTTTACTCAAGGCATTACTTCGATAGAGATGGTTTAAGATTATAAATTCCACTGTCTCGGAATTTCAGACCAATCACAAACCACACAAACAAGCCACACAACCACACAATCAAGTACATAGAAAACTTCACAATATTATTCAATGCATATCAATCACTATTAAGAGTTTACTATCAATAGCATAAACCATAACCTACCTTCACCGAAGAATCGAAGTCAAGCAAGCTACTTCAACAATGTTTTTACTTTCATCAATGCCTCCGGACTTCTACAATCTATCAAGTATGCATAATTTGTAAGTTAACGAGTCTATAGGCATTCATATTACTATATGTCTAGCCTAAATCCAAAAATTCACCCAATTCTATAATCAATTCCCTAAGTTAAAGCCTAAAGGTAAGTCTCACTTCCTCCAGTGAGTCTAACTTTAATGGTATCCGAATTATGTAATACACCTAATATTTAATTACCTATCTCAATATGTTAACACTGAAACATAACGAGCTACTAAAATTACATGTCCAATAGTATCCACGACCTTCTCTTTTCTGCAATTTTATGCAATCTATACAACCTATGACTTGTAATAAATGATGAACCATTAATCCATTGTGAACTCCATTAGCCACCATATTCCTACTTCCCATGTCCAAGATGCAACTAAGATATACAAATTAAAATTTACCTCACCAGCCAATCCTCTTTCTTTATTCTTCACCAAGAAACTCATAATAAAAATTATTGTATAAACTCTAATCAAATCCAATTATTTTGATATTTTTTCATTAATCATTACGATATCATTACGTCCCCACTTTTATCCAAAATTCCACATGGAGCTACCCACTGCTACACATAAAGCCATTTAAGTTTCTATCCCAACAATATATATATTATATAATAAATGCAACTTATTCATTAAACCCAATAAACAAATATTAGAAATCAATTTTGATTAATCATCACGATCATAAATTATATATTCAATATCACTATATAATATTAATTTTATTATTCATCCAACCCTAAAATGGCACTAAGTCATATTAGGTAATTATACAAAATATTCTGCGCAACAATTTATATGCAAAGAACAATATTGATGGTTGTTGAAGATTTACCTGAGGGTACCGCCGTCTCGTGTTACAGGTAAGCATTCGCTCTATTGCTTTGTCTTTTAATTATTTAGGGTTAATAATTATCAACTAATTATTAATTAAATAATAACTAAACCTTATAATTTCATTCTATAGAATATTTACTCCATAATTATTATATATTGTGAAAGTGACCCACTATAAATTTTAATATTTTTTTTTATAACCACCAACTAAATAAATTATTAAAAGTGCCCCATTAATTCTATAATTGTAGTTAAGAATAGTCCAAAATTATCAGTTAAAATCTATCGAAAGAGTTTTTATGTAATAGCTCTAGTACTCAAAACGACCAAATGGGTCGTTACATTAGATACCAATTTACCCATCGTTCGTCCTCGAACGATCAAAGAAGGCGAGGGTAAAAAATGGTACAAGAATCGACAAAAATATGTGAATATCTTGTGTGCATATCATGCTCAGTCGTCCAACGTCTTACCTCAAATGCATCAACCCAACCAACGGGGGAACTATATCTCCTCTTATACTTTATCTCAAATAGGGTCATATCACTACTCAAGTGATAGCTATTGTTGTTATATGTAAACTCAACTAATAACAAAACTATTCTCAAGTAGACTCTTCAGCTGACCGATTCTCCAACAAGACCTTGACATAACCATCAGGACAATTATTATCTAACATAACCATGATAAAATCCTGAATAATATTAGCTACAATCAGGAGAGGACTTTGAACCAGCCATCACACACTCATAATGCACAAACCATCATAGATCTTATCAAGATAACATGCTCACGACATAATATTTCCTCGAGCTTAAGCTATAAAAATATGATCTTCAAACATCAAGTAATCACCAAGGAGAACCGAACTCATCTTATCCAATGATGGAAATGATCAAGTACCTGCCATCGAGTAATACACCCAAGCATACAGAACCTCTAACAACACTATCGAAATGCTAGATTAGTAGCTATTATAGACAAACCTTAAGAATAACAAAACTAGACCCAATGGTCCTCACATTCAATCACACATAGAAAAAAAATATGATACCAATAATAAGATAAATATTAAGTCTATCGAACAACTGTAAATTTTCATGGTAGCTCCCCTATAAATTCTCTTAAGTAAAGTTATGCGTGTTGAATCACTAGTATACTTCAATTATCCCAAACAACACCAAATCTTTCATAATTGGAATGAATAATTCTAACCAAGGATGTCACCCTATCAGGAGGACAATCACATAATCGGTACACCCGATCCACTACTAGGGACTCACCATTGAAGCAAAACACACAGATTAAAAAGTGAATCATATTCTAAACCATGCTAGAATTAAGTATTTGGTCACATAAGAATGTACATAACCAAGGTTGAATAACTCTAAGTAATCCTTCCATTGTGTCCATATTAACATTTTTATTCATTTGACTCTATCTCCTTGATTTTTAGCCACTAACAGTCAACCAGTCCGGTCCTTATTACAATCACACACACATTTGATTTATCAAAAATCCACACACTTCTCATAGTACTCTATTGAAGCGAACACTCTTAACTCTAAAAAACACCATAACTACACCATCCATCTACCTTACTCACAACCACCATTAGTATCAAAGTATTCTTATCAAATACATGCTCAACTCTATTTACATCTCTTTCTATTTAAGCATTTCATGAAACATATGAGTTCCCATCATTAGAGTAACATTAACCCAACTCTAAATTCTTATAAACATGTAGAATTATATCTCACCTCGTACATTATTCTTAAGTCATCTATCATAATTTAAGCAATTTAACCCCACGTAAAACACTAAATTTTCCATAACTCACTGTTTGACACCCAAACTCAAACTCAAACTTTATAAAAGTGGATGCTAAACTCTTAGTATATCTGTACGAACTAGGTCACATCTCAAAAGTAACAAACTTTAAACACGCGTAAGTTCTTTCACATGCTCAACACCGATGTAATCAATCATTCCTTATCTTACCAATCCATATCTTGACAAAATATATCACCATAAATGTAGACGTATAATAATTAAAAAAAATGAATTGTAAATTCAACTGTGTAACTCAATTCTTTTATCTATCAACATTAGCTCATACCTTGAGATTTTTTTTTTAGGAATTTATGTATCATACCTTATCATTGATTGTCTCTTCATAGATCTTACCATATATTTCGCTAATTTTTTTATAGTACTCATTACTGAACTCACAACCACAAAAGATCTTATCGCCATACTCGAGTTGAACGTATGTATACTCTTTTCTCAAGTCTTATCCAATAGTTTTTAATCAATTCGATGAATCCGTGACACTAAAACCAAGACCATATTAAAATATATGAAACCACATGTCTGAAAACCCTATTCTAGACCTCCAAAAGATACCTCTTTATCCCTTGCAATTAGAGAAAATATTCTTGTTCTCACCTCTTTCTGAAGATTGCATTATATCGCGCAATTATTATTTTTTTCATTATGACTCTAACTCTTTTAAATTCAATTCAAGCGGTGTCCCCACATCTCCTAAAACTTTCCATACAATCACATTATTCGTCAAATAATGAAAAACCACAACATTAGATGCTCGCAATTCGTTAGTACCATACAAAACTCGTTTAACCAACAATCCTTATTATATAATTTCATCTCAATCACAATCCATCACCAACCCCTTATCATCATTATGAATTCTAATCACCTCCATTGTCCTAAATTAAGATTCTTCTTATCAAATATTATATTAAAACACCTCATAATACACAGTATAAATACAATGTCTCTACATTTTTATTGCAAGCACTACCCAAACACAGCTGTTGATCGGAACCAAAAGAGTGATCTTGAGGACATCCGTAACACGTAGTTCAAATTTTAGCCCGATCCAACGGTTAGTTAATTAAGAAACACGATCTGAAGGTTGCTGGTCGGAGAAAAGGTATGCAGCAAAATAAATCTTTTTCTTCTCTCTTCTCTCTTCTCTCTTATTGAAAGCTCTCTCAAAACCTCTCTTATGTCCTAATGTCTTTCAAGGAAAATACTAATGAGTAGTTCAATTTTTCTCTCAAGACCGTCCTCTATTTATACAATTGTGTTTTTCCTTACAAAGTCAAAATCAACCACAAATAGGATTACAATTCCAAATCTTTTCCTAATAGAATTGGAAACCAAATAAAGAGAATAATTTCAATTCTTTTTCAGGTAGGATTAGGCCTAGTGTCCAACTCTTAAGCAAATACTAAATTCGATATCAGAACCGGTGAAACACTTTCAAGACTTTGTTGCCAGTAAATCTGATTCTAAATGAGAATTTTCAAGACTAGTACAACAAACGTAAATCATATATGTCATATATCAGCTTCTCTTTTTATCATCATTCTTAGCTAGACCTTTTCATCATCAATAAATGAACCTTTTTCTCGTTATGACACCTTTAGCTCAGTATACCAATAAAATTTAAGGGACTAACTCAATTTTATAAGTATTTTCTTACTAAAATCTTCAATTTAGTTCACCCAAGTATACTCAATAGGACTTTCTTTTCCTATAAGTTTGTCATTCTAGTATCAATCTACTTTTTGAAGCTTAAGATAAAATCTCCAGTACTCCTTTAGAATCCTCAAGATACATTTCCCAATCTAAATGCACTAGTACCATACCAAAGATCCACCACTAAAATACATCATACTACCGAGAAGATCATATCCAAATAGGTCACACATTTCTTCCATTAAATAAATCCAAAATATTATTAAATTCATTCTTAGATCAGGTCGATGACAAAAATAACATACATCATAACTTTAAACAAACAATCATCGATATTATTGTAGTAATAGTATCATGACCCTTTTTTTTTCTTCAATTTTTTTTTATATATACACTTAATCTATAAAATCGTAGTAGAGATTTTGACCTCAAGTGGTGAAACATATACCTCTTGTTATTCAATAACTCATTTTCTCTTATCCCTCAAAATATAGGATATATAATTCTTCATTAAGAAGTTGCTAGAAAAATGTTGCCTGAAGTCATAGGTAGTGTCATGACTAATCGCCACTCAACATGAGACTATCACCACATTTTGTATATTCTCAAGACTAGTATGTCACAAACTCAACAATATGTCTCTCCACTATATTTATTTTATGAAGCAGCTCAAATCAATCAACAATGGAAGCATAAACATATCCAAAACCAATACCCATGAAGACTAAGGGTTTCAACTTTATGAACTTAAAAAAAATCATGTTGATTACTAGTCATTAAAGGCCATGTAATCAATCGAGAAAATATATCCATTTCCAAGGACACATTTTTTTCTTTCTAGTGTTGCTATTCAACTTCTAATACTCTTGTATTAACCATATGTGAAATAGAGTGAAGAAGTTCAGATACCAATTTGTATCACCTAGATACCAATTGGATTCAAGTAGTAGCACGAAAGAAAGAAAGAAATGAGTTTTCCTAAAGTCCTATAGCCTCTTGAAGAAAAGTAAAGGCGTCCCCATACCGTTCTCGAAGACTCTACGAGACTTGTCCTCGTGTGATGAGATCACCGAACCTAATGGTCTGATACCAAGTTTGTCACGACCCAAATCGAGTCGTGAGTGGCACCCACACTTAACTACCTAGGTGGGCGAACCAAAGAATTTAATCTTAAATTATATTATACTAGAATAATGCGGAAGCTAAAAATCTATTAAATATATTTTCCCAAAACCTAAAAGTCATCACAACAAGGACATGTAATCTCCAATTACTAAGTCTAAGAATATCAAAGACACCAAAATAAATGAAGTAAAGTGATTCGTGTCCGAAAACTAAGGACATCAGGTAATGACTGAGAGAATCCAACCCAAGCTCGAATGAATAGCTCACCCTTGAACCTGATATGCCGAGACTTGATAGAACTGAGGGCGATTCAAATCCGTCGGTACACTTGTTGCACTCCATATAAGGAAAACAAAGAAAAATACAAGTAGGGCTCAGTACGAGGCAACAATGTACTGAGTAACTATCATCGGCCAACCCAAAATAGAAACTAATATACAATGAATAATAGTATGAACTCAACTATAGCACTTAACAGGTGATAAGCAACAAGCAACATGAACAAGTGTCAACAACATTAAAGTAAGCACGTAATAAGTCAACGGTATCAAGATCACACATGAGGACTCATGCCTCCAAACCAAACCATTTTGGGAGTTGAGTTCTTTGAGATTGAGTACCTTCCATTAATTCAACATGTTTTTCCTTTAATTTTACCGTGTCGGAACGTGACACTCCGATCCAAGAATACCGTGTCGGAATGTGATACTCCGACCCAAAAATATCGTGTCGAAACGTGACACTCTGATCCAAGAATACCGTGTCGAAATGTGACACTCCGATCCAAAAATACCGTGTCGAAACGTGACACTCCGATCCAATAATATCATTAATTTATCATTTAATATCACCACTTTTCCATCCGTTAATAATATTTCATCGAGCCTTCTTTATTCAAGGCATTACTTCGATAGAGATGGTTTAAGATTATAAATTCCACGGTCTCGGGATTTCAGACCAATCACAAACCACACAAACAAGCCACACAACCACACAATCAAGTACATAGAAAACTTCACAATATTATTCAATGCATATCAATCACTATTAAGAGTTTACTATCAAATAGCATAAACCATAACCTACCTTCACCGAAGAATCGAAGTCAAGCTACTTCAACAATGTTTTTACTTTCATCAATGCCTCCGGACTTCTACAATCTATCAAGTATGCATAATTTGTAAGTTAACGAGTCTATAGGCATTCATATTACTATATGTCTAGCCTAAATCCAAAAATTCACCCAATTCTATAATCAATTCCCTAAGTTAAAGCCTAAAGGTAAGTCTCACTTCCTCCAATGAATCTAACTTTAATGGTATCCGAATTATGTAATACACCTAATATTTAATTACCTATCTCAATATGTTAACACTGAAACGTAACGAGCTACTAAAATTACATGTTCAATAGTATCCACGACCTTCTCTTTTCAGCAATTTTATGCAATCTATACAACCTATGACTTGTAGTAAATGATGAACCATTAATCCATTATGAACTCCATTAGCCACCATATTCCTACTTCCCATGTCCAAGATGCAACTAAGATATACAAATTAAAATTTACCTCATCAGCCAATCCTCTTTCTTTATTCTTCACCAAGAAACTAACATAATAATAAAAATTATTGTATAAACTCTAATCAAATCCAATTATTTTGGTATTTTTCCATTAATCATTACGATATTATTACGTCCCCACTTTTATCTAAAATTCCACATGGAGCTACCCACTGCTACACATAAAGCCATTTAAGTTTCTATCCCAACAATATATATATTATATAATAATGTATGCAACTTATTCATTAAACCCAATAAACAAATATTAGAAATCAATTTTGATTAATCATCACGACCATAAATTATATATTCAATATCACTATATAATATTAATTTTATTATTCATCCAACCCTAAAATGGCACTAAGTCATATCAGGTAATTATACAAAATATTCTGCGCAACAATTTATATGCAAAGAACAATATTGATGGCTGTTGAAGATTTACCTGAGGGTACCGTCGTCTCGTGTTACAGGTAAGCATTCGCTCTATTGCTTTGTCTTTTAATTATTTAGGGTTAATAATTATCAACTAATTATTAATTAAATAATTACTAAACCTTATAATTTTATTCTATAGAATATTTACTCCATAATTATTATATATTGTGAAAGTGACCCACTATAAATTTTAATATTATTTTTTTTAACCACCAACTAAATAAATTATTAAAAGTGCCCCATTAATTCTATAATTGTAGTTAAGAATAGTCCAAAATTCTCAGTTAAAATCTATCGAAAGAGTCTTTTATGTAATAGCTCTAGTACTCAAAACGACCAAATGGGTCGTTACACTAGTTAACCAAGTAAGAGAATACATATCAAAATTAGCAGAAAATTTAAAGCCATTACAACAAAAATTAAAGAAAGACATAGAATATCAGTTTGATAAAAAAGACCAAGCGCAAATACAAAAGATAAAATTATTATGTAAAAATCTACCTAAACTATATTTTGCAGATGAAAATAAAAAATTTACTTATATAATAGAAACGGACGATAGTGAAAAAAGCTATGGAGCAGTCTTAAAATATAAATATGATGAAATAAAATAGAACATCATTGTAGATATTATTCAGGAACATTTACAAATACGGAAATAAAATGGGAAATAAATAGGAAAGAATTATATTCAGTATATAAATGTTTATTAGCATTTGAACCATATATTGTATATAACAAATTTATTATAAAAACAGATAATACACAAGTAAAATGGTGGCTAACAAGAAAAATACAAGATTCGATAACAACAAAAGAAATAAAGAGATTGGTATTAAATAAATTAAATTTTACATTTACAATTGAAGTAATAAAAACTGATAAGAATGTTATTGCAGATTACTTATCACGACAAAGCTACTCAAACTGAGACTAAGGAAGAAGATAAAATTGAAAAGATACTGAAAGCCGTTACTACACTTTGTACAAAAGTGGATAGTATGGATAACGAGATACAAAAGCTAAAGACTAATGAAGATGATCTGAAGTCTAAAGCTAGTATAAGTCAGCAGCATGACTATAAAAATGCGGAGCTACGTCAATCGGAAGACGAAAAAAATCCAGAGTTAAAAGGAGACGATGGAAAACTCCTTAAAACCCATAACATTTGTTTAAATACAGCTGCAGGTACGAGCAAGCGGGTTAGTGAAAAACAAAAGAATTCAAACTTAAACCAGCTATTTGAAAAATCATTTATTAAAAGGACATCTAGACATATGTCCATGGAACCACAAACATCTACATATGCAGATAGTTTACAAAACCAAAATGAGAAAAAAATATATAACTACATTACACAAACCTATATCGAAAATATACACAAAATCCAAACCTATTTAAACCTCAACCCCAAATCTATTACAACACAAGATCCAAACCAAGATTATTTAACCCAGAAATTACAAGGATATAATAGACTGATAGCACAACCAAAAACTAATGCCAATTTAGTAAGAACATGTTACAATTATGGACTGTTAAATACTGTATATACATATGATGGAGAAGAAGTTAGTGGAATACCGGAACTACATAAAGCATTTGTCACATATAGAAGAGTTACAAAAGGAAATTTATTTTATATAAAATTCTATACTGCACCAGCGGAGATATTATACAAGGAAATAAAACCTCCAATACAGGTTATCAAGATAGGATTAACTAAAGATATGATTATACCCGAGGATATTGGACAATAGGAAGAGATACCTAAAATAGAGATACCAAGTTTTTATGCCAACAAAAGAATAATTGGTATATCAACTATTATTCAAGAATTAAATAACAACTATTTAAATGAAAATGCTATATGGAGCTATTATGCTAGAGAACAGTTAATGATTTATTCAAATTCAAGAGAGTTAAGAAAAACAGATATGGATGAAGTACAAAGATGGATTTTATCACTACTAAGACCAGAAGAACAACCTACAACACGAGCACTGAAGAAAGGATTTATTTCAGCAGAATTATTAACCAGATATTGCAAACTAATTGAACACAAATATCCAGATCACATATGTTCAAAATGTAACGGTGAAGATAACATAATTCCAGATGTCGATTTAGAGTGAAAGAAGACAAGACAAGATGGGATAAGGACAAGATAAAGAGATAAGATAAGATTCTCTTTTTGACAAAATATGTGAAGAAAAGAGATAATGTAAAAAGTAGGTAGTATTTGCTTTTTTGAAAGGCCAAAGTGTGAATAGTAAAGGTCATCTGTAAAGAAAAGTAGGAAAAAGTCTTAAAGTGTACAGTAGACGCACTAATGTGCATTTTTGTATAGTGAATAGTATAGGACTAGAATTTTGTATATATAGGCTCAAATGTAAATGAGAGAGGCAGGCAACGCCTAAACTAATAAAAACTTTCAACTTTCTAAAAATTCTCTCAACTAAGATAAATATTTAAAATACTAATGGAATAATCTGAAATCCAGTCAGATATTTCAGATAGCATGGCTAAGCAAGAGGCAAAGGTATATTGTTCAATAAATATGCAGAACTAATTTCATATATTCCTGAATATCATATATATGGTTGATTAGTTTTATGTTAGTTATTATGTACTAGAATTATTTGAATCATGATTTCTAGTTTATTAGCAAACTGGAAACAGGGAGAAAACTGTTATACTATGCCATCCCAATGTTGAAACCGGTAGGCGAGGAAAGCCGTGTAGGGGAATAGACAAGGTTGAGGCGCTGATAAGCAGAAAGTATCCGCTAAAGTACGATGCTAGTAGTGACCGAAAAACATGATAACAATAATCTGGTTCATAATAATCTAATATGAATTTAATTGATTATGAATATGATAGGAAGGAATAATTGAAATAAAAAACCCTGCATAAACAAAGAACATGACCACATACATGCATGAAGAAATGATAAAAAATTATGAAACTTTAATCTTATATATACTTCAAGATATAAAGATAATTGAATTAAGAAGAATAATATGGGAAAAGATATTTGATAATAATGAAAACGAATATATATTAAATCAACAATGGTATGAAATAGATTTACAAGATTTAGAACCAGAAAGAATAGAATGGTATGATTTAGAAATAAATTCAGATTAAAATGAACTACGAATATTTACAATATTGGACAGAAGCTATGGAAAATATAAAACTATTAGAACAATTAATGAAAGAAAATTTATATATGCACCAAAGAACCCAAGATATGTTATATCTAGAATATATCATAAATAATATTAAAGAAATATTCAGATTAAAACAACTATTGGAAGAATATTACAATAAATATATTTTACCATGAATTTCGCACCGCACAAAAATAAAACAACTATTGGAAGAATATTACAATAAAAATATTTATATTTTACCATAAATTCCGCACCGCACAAAAATACGGAAATATTAATAAAATCATGTTTTAGAGAAGAAATAGATACACCTATAGAAATATATTTAGCGGATGATAGAATTATACAACCTATAGAAAAAAGCATAACAAGTGCAGTAAAAGGTAATTTAATATACCAAAAATTTAAATTTATAATAACTGCTAACAACTCAGTAGCAATTAATGACAGAAACATAGATAAACCACTAGTATTATATTGGAAAATGTCAGGAATAAAAATACACCAGGCAGATATCAACATTTTATGGATAACTATTTTAAACAATTAGAAAATTGTATAGTATATATTGATGATATATTACTATATTCTAAAATCCAAGATGAACACATAAGATTATTAGAAAAATTCATACATATTATAGAATATACATGTATAAGCTTAAGTAAAAAGAAAGCAGACATAACGAAAAAACAAATAGAATTCTTAGGAATACAAATAGATAAAAATAAAATAAAAATGCAAACACATGTAGTACAAAAAATAATCAACTCTAACGAACAACTAGACACAAAAAGAAATTACAATTATTTTTAGGACTAGTTAACCAAGTAAGAGAATACATACCAAAATTAACAGAAAATTTAAACCCATTACAACAAAAATTAAAGAAAGACATAGAATATCAGTTTGATAAAAAAGACCAAGCGCAAATACAAAAGATAAAATTATTATGTAAAAACCTACCTAAACTATATTTTCCAGATGAAAATAAAAAAATTACTTATATAATAGAAACGGACGCTAGTGAAAAAAGCTATGGAGGAGTCTTAAAATATAAATATGATAAAAATAAAATAGAACATCATTGTAGATATTATTCAGGAACATTTACATATACGGAAATAAAATGGAAAATAAATAGGAAAGAATTATATTCAGTATATAAATGTTTATTAGCATTTGAACCATATATTGTATATAACAAATTTATTATAAAAACAGATAATACATAAGTAAAATGATGGCTAACAAGAAAAATACAAGATTCGGTAACAACAAAAGAAATAAGGAAATTGATATTAAATATATTAAATTTTACATTTATAATTGAAGTAATAAAAACTGATAAGAATGTTATTGCAGATTACTTATCACGACAAAGCTACTCAAACTGAGACTAAGGAAGAAGATACAATTGAAAAGATACTCAAAGCCATTACTACACTTTGTACAAAAGTGGATAGTATGGATAACGAGATACAAAAGCTAAAGACTAATGAAGATGATCTGAAGTCTAAAGCTAGTATAAGTCAGCAGCATGACTATAAAAATGCGGAGCTACGTCAATCGGAAGACGGAAAAAATCCAAAGTTAAAAGGAGACGATGGAAAACTCCTTAAAACCCATAACATTTGTTTAAATACAGCTGCAGGTACGAGCAAACGGTTTAGTGAAAAACAAAAGAATTTAAACTTAAACCAGCTATTTGAAAAATCATTTATTAAAAGGACATCTAGACATATGTCCATGGAACCACAAACATCTACATATGCAGATAGTTTACAAAACCAACATGAGAAAAATAGAATATAAATATATCAAATATTTAAAAATGAATAACGAATATAGACAAGAACTCAATAAAATAATTATGGCAAAAAAAAAGAATTAAGATATAGACAAAATAGACTTAATAACAAAATATTTGCAGGAGTCTGTGATAAATCTATAATAGCACAAAGAAAGACTATTTTATATCTACAAATACAAATAAATAATCTAGAATATAAACTACAACATAATTTATAAATGAATAAAGAAGAATATGCAGTAGACGAAAAAATATATAAAAACTATGAAGGATTAAAAATAAAGATAATATCTCTAACCTAGGAAGAAGATATAAGAAAATAGGTGACAATTTAAGTCTAATATTAGAAAAAGAAACGGTAAAACTAGAAGATAGTTTAACTGCTATGGTAAGAATAACAAAAGAAAATGAAGAAATAGATAGAAAAAAGGAAATTGAAAAAATAAAACAGCAAGCGAAAAAAAAAGTACAACAATTAATAAAAGTAAAAAATACTAAAATAATAGAACTAGAAAAAGAGCTGGCAATGTTAAAAAAAATATATGAAATGAAACAAAAAGAAAAAGAACAAAAATTTATTTGTTGCTAATTAATTCTTTAATTTGATATATTAGTGGCTGATGAACTGTAGCCGCTAAAAGATATATTTTTAATGGCAAATAAAATTTATTTGCCGATAAAAGTCATTAATTGAACTCAACTTTCATCCTTATTCTTCCCTCAATAATTTTTAGTACAATTAATTATTCCCCCCAATTATTAATATTATAAAGTTAAAAAACCCTATTCTCTCTATTGTCGACTACCTTGAAATCGATCAGCACCGCTGCCATTTTAACGATAGCTTAGCTTGTTCCTTAGCGCTGCCCTGTTCTCCATCTGCACAGGTATATCAATCTGCACCTTTTCCATATTAAACATAGTGTTTTCTTATTCACATAGCTCTCCCTATTCTCCGTCTTCAAGTAGAATCAGTTTCATGTTCTTCATGTACATCACGTAGCTCTGCCCTATTCTTTATCTTCAAGTAGAAATTCTAAGTTTCAGATTCTTCATATCATGTTCTTATTGAAACGAAATCCAATCACATAATAGATTCCATAATATAATGTAGATTCCATAATATTTGGGTCAAGTTTTGTTAACTAGTTTATTGAATAAGAATTGATTTCCTGATTCATGTGAAGTTTGTTGGGTTCTCAATTTTCTTTTGTATTTAATTCCCTAACAGCGCCTCAACTCTGTGTACTCCCCTAAACGGCCTTCTTGCCTACCGGTTTCCACCTTAGGATGGCATAGTCTGGGCTTACCTACTCTCAGAATATTTCCATAGCAAACCTTCTAAAGATGTTTATTATAACATTATTAATTCATAATATTATAAGTATAATCTATGAAAAGGTTAGAAGGAATAAAACTTTAGTGAAAACATGATAAAGATGACCACCTATTTGCTAGATGATGATAAAAATTACATGATATTATTGTTTTACATATTGAAAAATCTTGATGCTGATATACGAAGAATTATTTATGATAAATTATTAACTTATGAAATAATTGAAGAAACAACCGTAGGTTGGTCTGAGCTGATTATTTATGATGATTCTGATATTGATTATTTATTTGATGATATAGAATTATATAGAGATCAATGATAAATTATAGATATTTGAGGTTATGGAAAGAAACAAAAGAAAAAATAGATCGAGAAGAAAAATTATTAATTAAAAATGTAAATAGATATATTTATCTTCGAGAAGAAGAATATTTAGAATATATAGAAACAAATGCTAAGGAAATACAGAAATTGAATATAATAAAAAAAGAATATTATGAACAAATATTTTCTTAAAAATGGATAAAAGAATATATAAGCAACAACTGATTGAAAAATTAAATGAATTAAGAAATAAATATGACTTTACAGAAGAAAGATTAATAGAAAATATATTTGCAGGAGTATGTAGTAAATCAATTTTTATACAAAAGAAAAATTTATTTGATTTAAAAACAAAAATAGATTGTTTAGAATATAAAATACAACATGATATATACCATAACAATGAATATAATGAATAAAGAGGAATTTGCAGTAGATGAAAAAACTTATGAAAATTACGAAGGAATAATAATAAAAATAGTATTTTCCAACTTAGGAAGAAGATACAAAAAAATAGGAGATAGACTATATTTGATGCTAGAAAAAGAAATAGCAAAATTAGAAGATAGCTTAACAGCTATGATAAGAATAACAAAAGAAAATAAAGACATAGATAAAACTAAAGAAATTGAAAATATACGAAAAGAAGCAAAACAAGAAATAAAAAAAATCGAAGAAACAAAAAATAACAAAATAGAAGAATTAGAAAAAGAATTAGCCTATTTAAAATTATTATATGAAAATAAACAAAAAGAAAAACAACTACAAAAAGAAGTAGAATTAGCTAATGAAATAAATGAAATGAAACAAATACTAAATGAAAATGAAGATATTGAAATAAATGAAATAAACGAAACAAATGAATTCAACACAAATGATGAAAATTCAGAAATAAGTGATATAAGTGAAACATATACAGAAATCTTTGAACAAACAAATAATTTGAAAAAATTAGAAATAAATACAGGTAATGTAAATAAACCAGAAACTTCAAAAGTTAAAACTCCAGATAGTAGTCCTAGGCATAATCCTAGAACATCAATACCAACTTACTATACAGAAAATTATGAAAATTCAGATAGAACGAATGCGATATGGAATAGTAGATTAAATAAACAGTGGAAACCTAAATCAATAATAGAACAAATTAATTTTTTAGATTTAGATTGTGTTATAGATATTAATAAGGTAATCTTATTATGGATAGGAAATTTATCTAAACAATTAGTAGATAATAAAATAACAGTAAAAGACACACCAGGCTACATAGAAAGAACCTTAATAGGAACAACAAAATTATGGATGGAAAATTTACCATTAGAAAGTAAAGCAGCTTTAAGAAGTGATAAAAAAACTAGATGGATCAACAACAACATCTAATATAGATATATTAGAAAAATATGAATTAGCAATAAGAAATGAATTCGGAAGTATGACTACAGATATAAAAGAACAAAATAAACAAAAAATTATAAATAGACAATTAATGTCAAAATTAGCAATATGTAATATGTGTTACATAGAAGAATATACATGCGCATTTAAAGAATATTATTATAAAGCACAATATAATATAGATGAGGCAAAAGAGATAAAACATCAATATTTCACAAAATTACCAGAACCATTTAGTACCAATATAATAAAAGATTGGAATAATGAAGAAATGACAGATACTTTAGGATCTAGATTAAAATTCTTACAACAATGGTTTATTCAGTTATGCGAAAATCAGAAAGAAAAATTAAAAATGGAGAAAGAATTAATGAAAAATCTAGCATGTTGTAAAAACAAAGTAGCACCACAATTTGGTTGCAAAGATAAATATTATAAAAAACCTAGAAAAAATAAAAATTATAGAAAAACAAAATATAAATATAAGAATCCAAGAAAACGATATTTTGTAAAAAATTATAAAGACAAAAGATCATCTAGACCTAAGAAAACTTTATCAAATTGTAATTGTTACAATTGTGGAAAGTTAGGACATTTAACTAGAGATTGTAAATTACCTAAAAATGTAAAAAGAAAACAAATTGCAGAACTAATTATAGATGAATATAAATATATGCAAATAGAATATCTAGACTATGAATTAGATGATAATGATAGTATATATGAAATCTCAGATATAGAAAATGACTATGAAATTGAAGAAATGGAATTAGAAAATGAAATAATGATCGAAGAGATATAATGACTGAAGAGAATATAAAAATAATATCTAAAGAAGAATATCATGATGAAGAATCAGTAGAACAAAAAATAATATTTGATAATACAATTTTTCAACAAATAAAAAATAAAGAATTAGATTTAAGTGTAGAAAAAGTATTACAAGTACCTATTTTAAAAAATTGGTTTAAAAAACATAAAGAAGAATACTATATAGTTAGTCAAAAAGAACATATAATAGATTGTAAATATACAAAGGGTAAAGCACAAATACCTATATTAAATAAAAGAATGATTAATCAAGAAATACAACATATAAAAGCTAAAACACCCATAAAATATGTACATTTAGGAGGAACAGAGATATTAATAAAAGCATGTTTTAGAGAAGGAATAGATACACCTATAGAAATATATTTAGCAGATGATAGAATTATACATCCTATAGAAAAAAGCGTAATTAGTGCAATAAAAGGTAATCTAATATACCAAAAATTTAAATTTATAATAAGTGCAAATTATTCAATAGCATTAACAGATAGAAACATAGATAAATCATTAGTACTATATTGGAAACTATCAGGAATAGAATTAGCACCTGGAAGTAAGATATTTACAGCAAGATGTAAAAATCTATACATATTAACAACAAAACATAAGGTAATAGCAAAAAATAAAATCGATAAGATAAAGATAGAAAATCCTTTTGATCAAGTCCTTACAATAATAGATAATAATGATTATAGTTATAAAGACATGGATATAGAAGAAGATTTAGAAATAATAAAAGAAAGAATAAATACTTCAAGTACACCAAAAACATTAAGTAGAACTACTTCATCAAAAGCTAGTACATCAAAAAGAAAATATGATTTCCCTAAAATATTAAATACGGAAGAAGAGATATTAAATCATTATTTTATAACTGGATTAATTAATGAAAAAAGATACAAGATATTGATAAATACAGGACAAGATGATAATTATATCATTAGAGAATTAGTTTTAGATACAGAAATCATAAAAACAGGACATATATGCCCTGGATTACCTAGTGAAATAGTAACTATAAATGAAGAAATAATAGAAAAAGAAATAATTATAGGAGGAATACCCTTATTAATACCATTTAAAATCTATCAAGGAAACCAAAATATAACTTTAGGTATAAATTGGTTAGATCAATATACATCATATAAAACTAGAAGATAACTCAAAACAGTTAACAACATTTACTGTACCACAAGGATTTTACGAATGGAATGTTTTACCATTTGGATACAAAAATGCACCAGGTAGATACCAACATTTTATGGATAGTTATTTTAATCAACTAGAAAACTGTATTGTCTATATAGATGATATATTACTATTTTCTAGAACACAAGAAGAACATATTAAGTTATTAGAAAAATTTATACATATAGTTAAACATTCAGGAATAAGTTTAAGTAAGAAGAAAGCCGAAATTATGAAATCACAAATAGACTTTCTAGGAATTCAAATAGATAAAAATGGTATAAAAATGCAGACACATATAGTACAGAAAATAATAAATCTAGATGAAGATATAGATACAAAGAAGAAATTACAATCCTTTTTAGGACTAGTAAACCAAGTACGGGAGTATATACCAAAATTAGCGGACTACTTAAAACCGCTACATAAAAAACTTAAAAAAGATATTGAATATTATTTTGATAATAAAGACAAGGAAAATATAAGAAATATTAAAAATTTATGTAAAAAGTTACCAAAACTCTATTTTCCTAATGAAAATAAAAAATTTATTTATATAGTTGAAACAGATTCAAGCGATCATAGTTATGGAGGAATATTAAAATATAAATACGAAAATGAAAAAATAGAACATCATTGTTGATATTATTCAGGATCCTATACTGAACCACAAATAAAATGGGAAATTAATCGAAAAGAGTTATTAGCATTATATAAATGTTTATTAGCATTCGAACCATATATTGTTTACAATAAATTTATTGTAAGAACAGATAATACCCAGGTAAAGTGGTGGATAACAAGAAAGATAGACGATTCAGTCACAACAAAGGAAATACGACGATTAGTATTAAATATATTAAATTTTACATTTACAATTGAGGTAATTACTACTAATAAAAATATTATTGCAGATTATCTCTCCAGAGAAAGACACAATGAAAGAGATATTAGCCATGATGACAAATATTTGTCAGAAAATGGAAAAGATAGATACGGAAGTACAAATACTCAAAGAAACAGTTAATAGTCAGCAGCATGACTATAAAAATGCGGAGCTACATCGTGAGGCAGACTGAAAAAAGCCAGAGCTAAAAGGTGACGATGAGAAACACTTGTAATGCTTTTCAGTTTGTTGATTGCTCTCATTCTGAATTATCTAGTCTTAAAACCTTTGTCTGCACCATGTTTGTTAACCCTACACTTACACTCAATTGGTTTTAAGTGTCCAATATTGATGTAAATTTAACCGATTGTCATCCCCTATTGAACAGGGGTCTTGAGACATAAATTAATGTATCTGTGTGTATGTATATGTGTTGTACATTCAACAAGCCTGCATTACTCTGGTTTATTTTTTATCTTCCAGATTGGTAAGTTGTTAACTCTTTTTGTTTATTGGTATGGGGCAGATTGCTTCAGGTGGAATTATTCTCATAGTTTTTTTTTCTTCACAACTATATTCATAGTTAGGTACTTAGGTTGTTAATAAGTTTCCGTTCTTTGATTTTTTGTTACTCATGCTATGAATGTGCGTCTGCTTTTTCATTATTTGTTATCTACGTTGTGAATATCTTCATACTGACTGTCTTTTGCATACCATGGATTTAGCATTTTCGAACTGAGATAATGATTTCAATGTATTTCCAGCCCTTGAATTTTATCCCAAAGTCATTAGCATAATTGCCAGCCCCTGTAGTATTGTTAGTTTGATCATTGAGTTGTTTTCTATGAGATTATGTAAATCACTCTTTCTTATGTTATGTGGATTTGAGCTACAACTTTGTTAGTGCTAAATGTTTCTATATCAAAATGGTGAGAAACTACAGTCATTGGTATTTGCACATAGCTATTTTATGTATCATTTGATCTAGTAAATATTTCGTTCAAGTATTAGAACTTGGCATACCTCATAATGTTTTCATCAATTCGATTTCATCTTTTGACATATTTATTTTATTATTTCTGGTCATGCGGTACGATGTTAAAATTTTTTGCCTATGAAATATTTCAATATGGCGAGCCATTGTGGAAATTCTTTGAAAGACACTATTTAATTGAAATGATACTATAGTTTGGGTTAATACTTATTTTTGTTTAGATTATATTATGTTCTATGAATTATATTATATATATTTTAGAATTTGATAAAAATCATCACATCTAATAGGCTTTCTTTTGACTAGAATTTTGTTGGATTTATGAGTTATAATCTTATCAATAGAAGCGTGAACTAGATAATTTTGTGATGAATGTAGTCATTATATATTATGGCTAACCAATTGGTCATTAAGGTTTATGACTTTTAGCATCAAACTAAGTGATTTTTCTAGCCAAAAATAGTGTATACTAAATGGGGGAAATTAAGATGTTTACAAAAGGATATTCTAGCCTTTCTAATTGCCACCAAACTATTGTCGTTAAAGATATGAGCTTTTAGTGGCTATTTTATCGAATTTAGTAGCTATAAATAAGGACGCTACAGAAACATGATTGTCGTTTTAAATTTGATTTAACAACTATTTTAACTGCCACTAGAACGAATGCATTTTAGCGGCAATTTGGTAGGATTTACTGTCTATAAAAATGGCCACTACATAAGTATAACTAACTATTTTTATTTGATTTAGCAACCACCTCAATTGCCGCAAGCGACTGCCACTAGAACAAATGTGTTTTAGCGGCGATTGAGTTGACTTTACTGGCTATAAAAATGGATGCTACATGAGAATAACTAACCGCTTTGGGTTGGATCTAACAACCTTTTTAATTGCCGCAACAAATTGCCACTAAATCAAATGAGTTTTAGCGGCAAAAGAGCTTGGCTTTACCAGCTTTTGTCTGAATGGCCGCAAAAGCCTTTGCCGACCCCCGATACAATGGTCAAAGGTCATTGGCTGGTAAAGGCTATAGCGGACATACATATGGCCTCTAATGCAATTTTTAATAGTGTTGAAAGATTACGACATGAGTGTTCTCCACCACACCAGCAAGGCCAGTGTGGTTACGGATGCTCTAAGTTGTACGACCATGGCTAGTGTGTCTCATGTAGAATAAGGGATGAAAGAACTAGTGAAAGATGTTCATAGGTTGTATCGATTGGGTGTTCGGCTGGAAGATTCCCCAAATGGTGATTATATGGTTCATAATAACTCCGAGTCTTCTTTAGTGGTTGAGGTGAAGTCTAAGCAACATCTTGATCCACTATTGATAGAGTTGAAGAAATCGGTCCTTAGCAAGTTCAATGAGTCATTCTCCCAAGGGGGGCATGGTGTTATTAGGTACCAAAGTAGGTTGTGTGTACCGGATGTTGAAGGTTTAGGAGGAAAGATTTTAGAAGAAGCTCATGGTTCCTGATATTCTATTCATACGGGTGCCACAAAAATGTATCGTGACCTTAGAGAGGTGTATTAATGGGATGGTTTGAAAAGAGATATAAAAGTGTTTGTATTCAAGTGTCAAAATTGCCAACAAGTTAAAGCCGATCATCTAAAGCCTAGTGGTCCAATCCGAGAAATGGGTTTTCCTATTTGGAAGTGGGAAGAAATTAATGTGGACTTTCTTGTTGGGTTGCCTCGAACCTAGAGGCAAAATGAGTCAATTTGGGTTATAGTGGATAGATTGACAAAATCATCTCACTTTATCTCCGTCAAGTCTACTTATTCATCGGAATATTATCAAAGAATATTCATTAATGTTATTGTGAGTCTTCATGGGATCTCTTTGTCCATCTTATCGGATAGAGGTGCACAAATGACTTCTTGTTTATGGAGGTCTTTTCAAAAAGGGTTGGGTACTCAAGTGACGCTTAACACCGCTTTTCATTCCCAAACGAATGGTCAAGCGGAGCGAACTATTCAAACCCTAGAAGACATGTTAAGAGCTTGTGTTATAGATTTTAAAAAGAATTGGGACAATCACCTACCGTTGATTGAGTTCTCTTATAACAACTACCATTCAAGTATTTCCATGGCACCTTTTGAAGTACTCTATGGTAGGCGATGTAGGTCTCCCGTTGGGTGTTTTGAGGTTGGAGTCTCCACTCCTTGGTACTGAAATAATCTATGACGCTTTGGAGAAGGTTTGGGTGACAAAGGGATAGGTTAAAAACAACCTATAGTCAGCAAAAATCATATGCCGACAACAGAAGAAGAGATCTTGAATTTGAAGTAGGTGATATGGTCAATTTGAAGATTTCACCTATGAAAGGGGGGATGAGGTTCAGCAAAAAGGGGAAGTTAAGTCCCCAGTAAGTGGGTTCCTATGAGGTTTTGCAACGGGTCGGAAAGGTTGCGTATGAGTTGTGACTACCTAGTGAACTAGCTTTGGTTCATCCGGTAATTAATGTCTCCATGCTAAAGAAGTGTGTTGGTGATCTTGTATACATTATTCCTATTGAAGGTTTAGGTGTGGATGAGAGTCTTTCCTATGAAGAGTTTGCGGTGGAAATTCTAGATCGCCAATTCAACAAGTGGATGAACAAAGAGGTGGCCTCCATAAAATTCCTATGGAGAAACCACCTAGTTGAGGGAGCAACATGGGAGGCCGAGGCAAACATGAAGTCCCCTTATTCTCATCTTTTTCTCAAAATTCTAGCCAAAGTTGAGGTTAGTAAAACTCCTATTAAAAATAACGAATAAATTTGAATTTGGCTTGTTTTGCTAAAATATGCATAATTATAATAAAAGTGTTCATGCTAAGATGAGTTTTATTGTAAATATGCTCTTTTGCTTAAATTGCACTTATTTGCGTTTTACGTATTATTGCCTTTTCGAAAAAGTATTGAGCATGATAATGTGTTTTGAAAGAAGGTTGCCATAAGTGCCTTGATGATCATATTGAGCTCATGCTGATATTGAGAAGGTAGTTCCTCATGTTGCGATGTTCAGCTCTTTTATGTGGTTAAATTGTGATTTGAGTTGCTTTCTGTAAATACCATGTTTGTATGTTGATTTTAGTAGTGAATTACTCATATTGGGTGTGTATCATAATGATTTATGTTGTTGTTGGTTGGGCTACTAGTCTTGAGTCATCCTCTCCTTATAAAAGGATTTTGTGTCATTCGGGGACGAATGTTTCTAAGGAGGGATAATGTAACACTCCGGAAGTCTATAACCTAATCTAGAGCCTCACATGAAGAACTAAGACTTAGAAACTGTTTATAGGCCTAAAATAATGTAATTAAACTAGTTAGGAAGTGTTAGAGTAAAAACTTTGAGAAACGACCATGACGTCCGGTGAGTTGTGAAATGTGCACTAGTGTGCCTTGGCATGTTTCAATGGGTTTTAAGAGTCGGAAATTAATGAACTTTGGTAGAAAGGTGTTAAATAAGTATTATAGTGTGTTTAGGGTCGACACTTCCCAGTACGACTCCCTAAGGAGCACTCCAAGGACACTTCAATTTCACCCCAAAACTGTCAACTTGACAGTGCATATCCACGAAGCCAATCGACGAGCCGTCGATGGCTCTATTGGTATACACTTATCCATTTTCCCAAAATGGCCATAAAACATTGTTTCTGTCGCAATATACAACTTGCCATTACGGGCTGTCGATGGACCTATGGTCCGTAGGTCGGGGATTCGTAGGTGATGGGTTTGTTTCACTTTTAGAATTTTACGTTAGGGAATAAATTATTTATTTGGTTAGTTAATTAATTAATGGTTAATGGGTGTTTAATTAAGTTAGTTAAGGGACTATATAACACTTAACCCTCATTAAACTAACCTAACACTCCTTATTTCCCAAACTCAAATCTCTCCATCTTCTTTGTACTTTCTCTCTCTTTCTCCAAAGAACACGATTGAAGACCAAGGTTTAAGGTCATTAGGGCTGAATGATTTCATCTTTCTCTCCATCAATCTTCAAGGATTCTTAAGGTATGAAAGCTCTAATTCTTTGGATCTTTTTCCCCAAGAGGCTCCTTCAAATTTATTTCAAAAGATGTCAAAAACATGTGTTTCTTTCCAATTTTGTGATTTGCCTTTCAATTGGATTTAATGTTGATTTCCTTTGATTATGGGTTTATATTTGTAGTTCTGATTCATTGCCTTAATTTATGGAGGAATCTATGAATTTGACCCTTTACCCTAACCCTAGTTATGAATTCGACTTGTAGATGATTAAGGTTGTTAGAATTGGTTATGTTATTGTTTAATCCAATATATTATGATGATGAAGAGTGAGTTATTGGAATAATTGTGATGAATTGAGGCCGAGATTCTTGATGAAGATCATGGAGGCTATTTGGTAAGACATTGTGATCTTAAACTCTTTATTTCAATAATGATGGATTATTGGTGATGATCAGGTGCAATTGAAGAGTTGTATGTGATTAAATTTGGAATATATGATATGGAGACTATTATGGAATGATATGATTATGTTAAATGTGAGATCATTGTGATGCTATGCTAGTGCAAGTTTGAAGATGGTTTCTCTTGTGTGCCTTAGATGATAAGATAATGATATGTTGATCTCACTAATGATGGTTTGTGATGAAATGAAGTTATCAACCAATGCCTAATGAGCTAAATGATATGCTATACAAGAGTGTTAGTCTCCTGTGACCTAAATTAAGTTATGATTGTTCAAGAATGACTTAATGGCATTTAAAAAGGGACATTAGCTTAGAACCGAGTGAACTTGACAATGAGCGGTGTCGAGTCCCCATAGAAGGGAGATTCACCAAGGGTTCTCATCTGATAGTGACTATAATGTAATTGTGCTTAAAGAGAGTCCAACACATGTCTCCATGTTCTTGAACAATGCTGCCCCCATAGAAATACTAACTAGTGGATCCACCTAGAATGCTATGTTCATGTTTTGGTCCTAACTTGGCAAGTAGACCACCTTATTTCGGTGTAGGGTTCCATGACACCAGATTTCATATTTAGATCACATGGTCTATTGTTAGTTAAGGTGATTGTTCCCGAAAGTAAAATGGATGAATAAAGTGAACTCTTACTAGGGTGACTTAAAAAGGTCTTCTTAGTGTAGGTAGGGGCATGAGATTCTACCTATACATTGCACTAGTTGGCCTTCAGGGAATTCATAGGAGGTTTTTCTTAGGCTCTTACAAAGTGAATGATGCATATGTTGACTTTACATATTGATAATCATATATGATAATAGTTTCACTTATGAACATGTTATGGTCTATAGTGCTATATATTATGATCACTACTCATGATGATATCTTTTATGAAGTTAGACATTACTTATGATCTCTTTCCTTGTTACATGATTATGTGGGGTTATGGGACTTCACATGAGCATTGCACTTGTATGCTTGGGATGGGATATTTGGTAAGGGTATTATAAGTTATGATGATATGAACTCTTGTATATTTTTTGTTATTATGACATTATGTTGGAGTTTCTTTGGTTATATGATCTTGATATGCTACTATTCATGTGATATTACCTTATGTTTATAATATCCATGTGACTTGACTTTATTGATGATGTTGGTCTTGTGTTGCATATGGACTTGTCTTAATGAATATGTGATCATTTGTTTGTATATGTTCTTATTTGTGCATTAAGGCTTTCAAAAGTGACTTATCATGACTTTGAACAAAATGTCCCTTTAAGCATGATTTCATAGATTATATGCGCATATGTTTCTATACTTAGTACAAGTGGATGTGCTAACCCATATTCTGTCCCTTTTCCCCAAACAATGTAGGTTCGGGCCGTTGAGGTATCAAGGTCGATTGCAAGAAGTCTTCAACTTTTTCCCATGTTTTGGTAGGTCCTCTAGTTAGAGGATTGTTCCACGTTGTCTACCTCATTATTATTGTAATAGTCTAAAGACATTCATTTCTTTCCTATTGTTGAATATATTATTTTAAGCCCTAAGTGGCGAATATGAATTTGTATTACGGGCTATGCCTGAATGTTATACTTTGTTTTTAATAGTTTAATGTGAGATGATATTATTAGACTAAATTATTATGTGTTGGTTATATTTTCTAAACGAGAAGACTATGTAAGCTTCCTATGCGAGGAGTCTAAGTAAACTCCATATGTAGTATATGAGAGGTCTATGTAAACCTTAATATATAGAAGTTTTATTTTTTCCGCATTTTAACCTATGATATGTTATGAATAATTCTAAGAGGTTAGTCTTAGTGCTCTCTGAGGACGATGACACTGGTTACCTCTAGGGGGGTGCTCCCCGGTCGTGACATGTTGTGAGACAATATCCCTCTTCCCGTCAACCCTAGATATGACTAAGTATGATACGATGTGAACATGCATAATATTCAATGATTCTAGTTATGATATTATGATAAATGGATGGCTATTGTGAATGAACACTTAATGCATGTAATGTGAAAGTCTTCCTCATATGTTGTTGATTTTATGTTTGAAAGACTATTCTAACCTAATGAATCGTTGAGCTAATATAATGTAATTTGGGATTAAAGCCTAAGTGAATTCCCCTATGAACAATGAACTTAAATAAATACTTAAAGTTACCGTAAAGGGAATGGTTCTTAGCACTGAGTTAATATGAATATGAGATGTATTCTTTTACGTTTAGGAAGTGCAGCTTCCCATATGGGTTTCTTCTATATTTAGCAAGTCCGGGTTCTCGATATATATAAGTTGTCTCATGAGATGGAAATTTTATATGCTTGGCAAGTCCTAATTTCTCATAGCAATCTCCTTGTTCCATGACTATATGCCCACATAGTTATTTAGCTAATGGATCCACCTAGACGGTAAATTAGTTAGCTTCACCTTAGGCAAGTGAAACACCTCTTTTAAGTGTGGGGATAAAATAACGGATGGCATGTAGCTTACATGGTCTATGTAAGTCATTGAAAATATCCGTAAATGTTAAAGAATGTGAATTTGAGAGAGAATTATGGACTCTACTCATTACTTCTTAAGGGGTATTACTTAGTATGAGTGGGCGTATGGGACTCCACTTGTGCATTGCATAAGTAGGCTCTACGAGAAGTTATGGTGAGTTTCCTTATACTCATTAAACTTTATGACTTATAAGTGAATAGCATATGAAGATGTTAATGATGACTGTACTAATGAAAATTGTGCATATGTATGGAACTGCACTTATGACTTCTTGTTGAGTTTGGTTGGTGCAAGTGGGGGCATGGTACTTCACTTGTACATTACACTAGTAGATATATAAAGGAGTAGTGGGGATGGTTTCCTTATAGTATAAAGTTATGTGAACTCTTATATGCCTGACATTGATTGTGACTACAAATGATGTTTTTTATGAATACTAATGTACCTTCATTTTATAGTAAGGCTTGACATGTATTGCTTAATTGTGGATTATGGGGTTTTAACTAGAAAAACATGATTTGAACTAAATGTCCTTTTCATGCATGTTTATATTATTTTTATGCATGGATTCTTTACTTAGTACATTAATTGTGCTAACCCATATTTCTTTTATTTTACTACTAATTGTAGGTTCCAGAATGTGATTATGCTCCTAAGTGGTTGCAGTTCTGACTAAACTTCTCCACGAATTTTTGTATGTCCTCAAGATCTGAGGAAAAACATTGATACCATTTTATATTGTTTTCTATTGTAATAGACTTTGTAGACTTTTTATGTACATCACGTTATTATATAATTATGTTGTAAATGGCTATTGTCCCTACTTAAGACTCCTACTGTACTTATATAGTTACTAGACATAGTCTAGACATTATATTTTCCCTTATGAAGAGAGTTGGTCTTGAACTTAAAATGTTTTAAATTTCCTTGTTATTCTATGACTTATGCAATGATGAATACGCTAAAGGCTTGTATGAGACCTCTTCAAAGTAAAGTACGTCGTGTTATGACTAGGGTGTGCTCTCAGGTCGTGATAAATTTTGTATCACAACATAAGGTTTTTGGGATGATATTAGGATTGATGTTTGGTGTACCTCGTCTAGTATATTCTTGTTCATGAGTGTGAAGCGCGACACAACAATGAATGAGGGGCTATGAGTTGCTTAGGAACTTTCATATCCTTCATTACTCATTGATCGTGCCTAAGAGTCTTAACCCTATAAGGTCCTTTCTTCTAATCCTTTTTTGCGCATATATGATATGTCTACTGCAATAGCACCCGCAAGAAGGATGGAAGAGGAGGTTGTGAATGAGGGAGTTCCTCCCAAAGTCAATCAATCTCCTTCAAATGAGCAAGTTCCCCAAGGTAAACAAGTTCTGGTAAACCCTCTAGATTATAACAAATGGAGATATAATGACGACTTTCGTGACCTTGACTCAAGTTATGACTATGAAATCTAAAGCCATAACTACACAAGCCTAAGATATGATGGCACAAGCGAATTGGGAAGTTGAGCCCCATGTAAATCCAAATGCAGTACCACAGTTTCAAGGTTGAAGGATTTCACAAAGATGAACCCTCCAATAGTATTTGGGTTTAAGGTGAATGAGGATCTCTAAGAATTTCTAGAAGAGATCTATAATATTGTGTATGCTATGGGAGCTACTTCGAATGAGAAGGTCGAACTAGCTGCATATAAACTCAAGGACGTGTCTCAGTCATGGTACACTTAATGTAACGACAATAAGGTTGTAAGAGCGGGTCTCATAAGTTGGTATGTCATTCTGAAGACATTCTAGATAGGTTCTTTCCTTTGGAGAAGAGGGATGCCAAAGTTGAAGAGTGTATCAACCTTCGTCAAGGAGAAATCAGTGTCCAAGAGTACTCCTTGAAGTTCACGATGTTGTCCAAGTATGCTCAATCTTTGGTGCCTAATCCTATTGATAGGATGAGTCAATTTGTGATGGGTGTGTCCAATGTAATTTAGCAAGAATGTCATGTGGGAATGCTTCATTATAATATGGAAATTTCACGTTTAATGGTGTATGATCAATAGATCGAGGAGACTACGCTTACAAAGAAAAATAGGAAGCTAAGATGGCAAGGTCCAATGATGGCGATTCCTCCAAGGGTAAACACTTGATTCAACATAAATCAAGGTTTACAAAGTTTTTTCCCACCAAAAGATGTTACAACGCTCCTAGGGTCAACAATGATAGGATGTCTAACCCTAAGCCATAAGGAGATAAAGGTGGTGGTGATTATGTTGAAATATCTAGTTATGCAATGTGTGAAAATAAGCATGAAGGAAAGTGCTTAGTTTGCACGGATAGTTACTTTAGTTGTGAGAAGTGTGGTCATATGAAGAGAGATTTCCCTATGTTGAAGGGTCAAGGGAGCGAAAACAAGAAAGCACAATAAACTGGTTCTAACTCCGATGCTCATAAAAAGAATCGCTTCTATGATCTGCAATCCTGAAGTGTTCAAGAGGGGTCCCTGAACATTGTTACCGGTATGTGACAAGTATTTTCAATTGATGTTTATGCATTGTTAGACCCCGGTGAAAATTTGTCTTTTGTTACTCCTTTAGTGGCTATGATATTTGATATACTCCCTAATATCTGAAAAGAACCTTTTTTCGTCAATACCAGGGTAGGTGATTCAATTATAGCAAAAAGGGTCTATTAGAGTTGTCAAATATAATTATCTCAAAAGGTCACCTAGCTTTATTTAGTAGAATTGGTTATGTTGGAATTTAATTTCGTATTAGGGATTGATTGTTTGCATGCTTGTTTTGCTTCCATTGGTTGCAGAACTCGGGTAGTAAAGTTCCAATTTCCTAATGAACCCATTCTAGAATTGAAGGGGGGAAATTCAATCAATGGAGGTCGAATTATTTTATGTCAAAATCTTGTAAAATAATTTCTATGGGGTGCATATATCATATATTGGGAGTTAAGGACATTGGGTTCGAGACTCTTCCATTAGAGTCGGTCGCCGTAGTGAGGGATTTTCGGATGTCCTTCCCGATGACCTACCAGAAATCCCTCCTAAATGAGAAATAGACTTTGACATTGATCTCTTGACGGATACACAACCCATATCTATTTCTCCTTAACAGATGGCCCCAACCAAATTAAAGGATTTGAATGGTCAACTCAAAGATTTGCTAGATAAGGGTTTTATTTAACCAAACATATCTCCATGGGGTCCAGTATTATTTGTGAAAAACAAAATGGGTCTCTTAATATATGTATTGACTACCGCCAATTTAACAAGGTCACCACAAGAATAAGTACCCTTTCCCTAGAATTGATGATTTATTTGACCAACTCCAATGGGCGAGTTACTTTTCAAGGATTCACTTAAGGTCGGACTATCACTAACATAGGGAGATGGGGATTGACATTCCTATGACGGCCTTGCGAACAAGATATGGTCACTATTAATTCCAAGTCATGTCTTTTTGTCTAAAAAATTCCCTTATGAATCAGGTGTTTACAAAATATCCTAATTCTTTTGTGATCATCTTTATTGACGATATTTGGATATACTCCTAGAGTGAGGGTGATCACATGTACAATTCGAGGATGGTGTTGCAAGTCCATAAAGATCATATACTTTTTGCTAAATTCAGTAAGTGCAAGTTTTGGCTAAGATCTGTTACTTTCCTTGGGCACTTTGTGTTAAGCGTTTGTTTGGTGGTTGATCTGAAAATAATGGATGCAATAAGAAGTTGTCCTAGACTTATATTATAGACTGATATTAGGAGCTTTTTGGGTTTAGTCGGCTACTATTGGAGGTTTGTGGAAGGATTCTTTTCTATTGCTTCTCCTTTGACGACCCTAACCCAAAAGAAAGATAAGTTTGAGTGGATGGAAGCTTGTGATAAAGGCTTCCAATAATTGAACGACAAGCTTACCTCCGCTCTGATGTTGACTTTATCGGAGGGTACCATAGGGTTTTTAGCTTAATGTGATGCTTCTCGTTTAGTTTTGGGTTGTGTCCTTATGCGATATGGTAAGGTGGTAGCTTATGCCTCAAGGCAACTAAAGGTGCATGAGAATAATTACCTGACACATGATTTTGAACTAGTTGCCGTAGTATTTGCTTTGAAAATATGAATACATTAGCTTTATGGGGTCCATGTAGATGTGTTCACCGATCAGTAGAGTCTCAAATATGTATTTACTAAAAAAGAATTGAATCAGTGAAAAAGAAGGTGGTTAGAGATTTTGAAAGACTATGACATGTGTGTTCTGAATGTGGATGACTTAAAAAGGAAACTTTTTGAAGAGGCTCAAGATTCACAATATTCTATTCATCAGGGAGCCACCAAGATGTACCGTAATTTACAGGAGGTCTATTTGTGGAATGTCTTAAATAGGGATATATAACGGATTTTGTGGACGAATGTCCGAATTGTCAACAAGTCAAGGACGAATCAAAAGTTGGGAGGTTTGTCTAAAGATAAAGATATTCCTACTGGGATGTGGGAGGATGTAAATATAGAATTTTTTGTGGGTTGCCTCGTACTCGAAGGACACATGATTCTATTTGGGTCATTGTTTATAGGATGACTAAATCAATCTATTTCATTCCCATCAAGGTCTCCTATTCAGGGAAAGATTATGCTAATTTATACATTAAATAAATAGTGAGGTTCATGTGGTTCCTTTTTTAATCATTCGGGAATTGGTTACTCAATTTACTTCTCACTTATGGAAGGCATTCAGAAATGGGCTTGGTACAAGTGTGAAGATTAGTACTTCATTCCATCCCCAAATGGATGTTCTAGCGGAACACACCATTCAAGCCCTCGTGGACATGTTGAGGTCATGTGTTATTGATTTCAAGGGCAATTGAGATGACCATCCACCGTTAATAGAATTTGCCTACAATAATATTTACCACATAAGTATTTCTATGGCTCCATTTGAAGCGCTTTATAGGAGAAGGTGTAGATCTCCGATGGGGGTGGTTTGAAATAGGTGTACTTTCTCTTACCCGCCCCGAATTAGTTTGTGAGGCCACTAAAAAATTTTGACTTATAAGAGATAGGTTAAAAATGGCTAAAATCGGCAAAAGTCCTATGCGACAATAGAATGCGACATAGAGAGTTTGAAGTTAGTGATTGGGTCTTCTTTACTATCTAGCCTATGAAAGGGGTAATGAGGTTTGGTAGGAAGGAGAAATTTAGCCCCGGTATGTGGGTCTGTATGAGATCTTGAAACATGTTGGAATCTTGCTTTGAATTGAACTTTCCTAGTGAGTTTTCTCTGGTTCGCCCGGTATTTCATGTCTCAATTCTAAAAATGTGAATTGGTGATCCGATATCAATCATTCCCTTAAAAGGTTTAGGAGTTGATGAGAACCTTTCTTTATCAAGAGGTTCCAGTTTAGATTTTGGACCGGCAAGTGAAGAGGTTGTGGAAAAAAGAGGTAGCTTCCACTAAGGTTCTATGGAGGAACCATTTAGTTTAGAGTTCTACATGGGAGGTCAAGGATGATATGAAATCCCTTTATCCTTACGTTTTTCCTTCTACTCCTATACAAATATGAGGTACGTAGTTTTTATTGAGTTATAGTGAATTGGGAGTTATGTGTATTGTATGAGTTTCTGCCATGATTTTCTTTATATGATGTATGTCAGTGTGAGAAAGAATGTATTGCATAGTTTGGGTTTCTCATGAATTATATGTCCCACATGTTAAATTGTTTGATTAATATGATAATAGCACACTTCACTTTATGAAGTGAATTGAGGAACATGCATAATTGTGTTTAATGAAGTTACATTATAAATCCATAGTGTGATATTGAGCTTGTCATTGATTGGATAAGGTAATTCCTCCTACGAACATGACATATGTTGTATTTTATGCATGTTGAGTTGGTAGAAGTAATTCCTATTTTTTTGTAATGTATTGATCATGCCTTTATTCAAGTTGAAGTTTCCCCTTTTGAATAAGTGCATGAGGTAAATAGTGCAATTTTTTGTTTTGCACATGTTGATGTCTATGTATGATAAGCTTCTAGTCTTGAGTATCTTATTTTAATTTTGGTTGTTAGGTTGTAATTTGGGGACGAATGTTCCCACGGGTGAGATAATGTAAGACCCCAGAAATCTAACAACCTAGGCTAGAGCCTATCTTGTAATCTAGTAGCCTAATAAAGTTAAAACAGAATATCTAATCTTATACTAATGTACATAACTTAGTACTAGGGTTCTTTACCTAATCATGTACATAGGACCACTACTAGAAATTAGGCCTACGACAATGGATTTTTTAGCAATGCTTAATAAACCATTACTATAGAGTGTCTACTGCAATAGTGTGAACCGTTGCCATAAGATTTAGGTGTTTTTTATATGACTAGGTAATAAGTCTATTTCCACTGTGTCAAAACCTTTGCAATAGACTTACATATTACAACAATTAGAAAAACCGTTGCCATAAAGGCATCTATGGCAACATTTAACGCGATTTTTTTCCTACTTTTTAAGTCCCTCTATAGTTTCCCTCTCTTATTTTGGCTAAACCCTCCAAAACTTTTCATTCTACTTTATTTTTAATTAATTTCTTACATAAAATTTATTTTTCTCTCTATCATATATCGACACAAATAAGGCAAACATTTCCTAAATAATTTCTCGTCTCTTCAACAGGAAGAACATAAAAATTTGTTTTTCTAATCCTTTTTGAAGTAATTTTTCATCAAATTAAGGAAAGCTTGTGGAGTTTTGCAGTGGTATGAATCTTAAGGTAAGTCCTTCTTGTCCGTCATTTTAGGTTAAAGTTAAACCCATATTTTCTTCAAATGGTAACACATTTCTCTCTTCAAACCTCCTCTGAAATCTTATGAAATGGAGGTCTGAAGATTTTCTGGTGAAATCTGAGAAATCTTTGTTCAGTGGTCGTAAGTTGATTAATATGACCCTTTCTTATTCAACTACTGGAGGTTCTTTGCACCAAACAAGGTTATAGCTAAAGAAACTTCAAGTTTGAGCTTTTGAGGTTTTCTTCTTGAATCTTTTCTTTTGTCTTTAATCTTTGAGGTGTTGTTAGTGTATTTGATGCATTTTTATTTTCAGATTGTGGGGTTTTCCCATTAAATTATAGGTATTGTGGGTTATAACTTTTGTTGGTTGCTATGATGAAATTATTACTCTAGACCATATTTCTCTTGAAATTGATGTTGGATCTCTTTTTCCATGAGCTTTTCAATTGGTTCTGAATAGCCTAGCATTGATGTTGTTTTCCTTTATTTCATATTTCACTTGACTTGAATGTGAGAAACTTTAGTTTATTTTTTTTGAAGAGTAAAATTAGAGCAACAGGAAAGAAGAGATACAATAGCATGAAAACGGAAAAAAATTAAAAATTTCAACTGATCGGTATTAAAACTTTTGACATGAAAATATGAAACTTAATATAATTTTAGACCAAATAACCATAACCAATTCAACTCATAATAATACTGTATTAGCTTGACTCAAATAGATATAGAAATGCTATCACTGATCAAATAAAGTAGCTTTCAAGGACATTATGTTCAAATGTAAAATTAATCAAAGACCTATGAATTCCATAATTTTTGTGTTTGTTGTAGCATTAATTAAAAGCTATATTTCTTCAAGTAAATCTAGTTGAGGATTCAGTGTCGATTAGTGTTCTAGCGAGCTCCTCAATTTCTTATTGTTGGTATTCAAGATGAATTCTCACTAGTAGGATCACACAAGTACTCCTATGATTAATTCCTGATACAATGAGAAGTTTAGTATTGATTAAGCACTCTTATGAACATATATTTTGTTAAATAATCTATCTCTTGTAGGTAAAGAAGTGGTAATTACTTGTTCAACAGAACAAAATGTGGACTTGTTCCACGGTGTATTAGGAGAATTAGAGTAGTTCCGTATTATTACCCAAGCAAATATTAATTTTAAAGCATCACTGAAGCAAGTAGCAATTGAACTCCCAAAATAAGAAAGTAAGATTACTTTCAAATACATATATAGATAACCAGTCAAAGTTGGCTACAATTTTCATTTTAACACTAAAATTAAGGCCAACACCTATCGAATACTCAAACCTTATCAATCATGTGACCTTCTAAGGTAGGAGTGTTTAATAAAATGCTTGTTGTGAATGACATTTTTATTTCTATGAGTTTTAAACTATATATTCTCTGTGTACTTCTTGAGATATGATTGTTTATTTGTAAAAAAGTATTGTCTATTTTATTTCATTGTTTATCATAAATGTGATTATTTGAATTTTTTTGAACCACATAGATATCAATGAGTAATTTAGATAGAAGTAGCATGATTCTAAGATGATGCGGTGAAGTTACCTCAAACATATCAGATCTTTTGGATGTGGAAGAAATTTGAAAATGTCAGGGTACAAAACCCTTGGAGCTCATTTTAGAATGCAGTATTTTCTCCAGATCCCAGTTCGAAAAGGATTTCCTAAGAATGTTTCATTTGCCTTGACTAGATTGGGGAACTTCTTTAAAGCTATATGCAGTGAGTTTATAAGGCGAGCAGATCTTGAGGCTATGCATACTAAAATCAAAGAAATTTAATGAGTGTTTGAAAAAAAAATTCCTCTAGCTTTTTTTAAATATATCATGGAACATTTTCCTATCCATTTTGCAGATGAAATTAGATTGGGTGGTCCGGATCATCTTTATTGGATGTATTCTTCTGAGTGAAAATTGTGTAAATTTAAGGGTCTTGTTTGTAATCGACGTTATCTAGAAGGTTGTATAGCATATGGGTTCAATATTGATAAGCTTTAATATGTAGTTCGTTATACCTACATGATATAGTGAAGACACCATTCAATCTTCCATCGTCCAGAAAAAAGTAATCAAGGTATGGCTTCTATTCTTCATCCTCTTCTTTTTCTTCTTTTTCAACAGTAGCCTTGTACTAAAGTGCTGTTGAATTTCTTGCTAAAAGAGAGACTATAATTAAACTTCTTGTGTTAGTTGTGGTGTTTTACATCTATCTATATTCATATATGTTAATTTAGAGAGACTCTAGTTTTAACGATTCCTTATCAATGTGTACTTGACTTAATGCGACCTTTGGAAGCTTAATAATTTTACGATGTTATCCTATCTTTATTTTTTTAAGTGTATGGTATTTTATTTCGCAAGTATATGATAAGATGATTTTGTTGGTGAGATTTTCAAAAAAGGAGTATGTAACGAAATCAATGAGGATTGGTATAGCTTTTCACTAATCAAATACTCATTTCGTCATCTATCTTCAATTACAATTTTTTGCAGTTGCATGTTGAGTTTTCTACTAACTTTTTGTGTCAACCCGTTTTTTGAGATTTTAGGATAAAGTAGGAAGAGAAGCTTGGGCTCTTCTTTTATTTTTCCAAATGATTGTGAAAAAGTTAGTATTTGAATCATTGCTCTCTCATAGTGTGTCATCTTAAATTGTGAAATTATTATTGCTCTTATTGGTTAGTGAAATTGTTTGACGGTTGGAAACGATAAATCTCTAGCACTAAAGGGCTGACCTATTGCTGAAACAAATGTTGTTGTAGGTTCTAGTTTGTAGACAATTTGTGTGCGTATCTCAGCTGCTTGTACGTGTACTCTTTTGAAAAAAAACAGTTCTATGCTCTCAAAGTATGGCAGATGATAGCCCCCTTGGTCACAACTATTGTTTGGAAGACTTGCATTAATTTTTCTGGACTTGGAAACTTCTTTTTATTATTATTTTATTTTTGCAAAACTTCTTTTTATTATTATTTTTCTTGCATTCACAGATTCAACTGCTTCTTTACAAATGGGTCAGCCAATTTTTTTATTAAACTTTTCATCTAGAAAACTATGGCCCATGTATGAGTGAAATAACCCTTTGAATTTTTTTTTTTTATAAAAAAAGTTACGTAGTAGTATAGTTTATTTCCAAAAAGAGTAAAAATTAGGAGTTGTATGGCTTCTTTTCCCTTTTCATTTTTGGAGTTCATCTTTACTTAATTGTTGATCCTTTTGATATTGTAGGTGAACAAAATGAGCAATGCTGTGATGAATGAAGTGAAGAGCTTAAAGAGAATTGGTTTATCCATATCTACAAACATTCTAGGACTATTTTTACTTTTTGGCCTAATTTTGTTAAGTCGAATGAATGCAAACTCTTGAACATTGTAGGACTATTTTTATGTTTGGGCTTAAATTTTATAAACATCAATGTATGATAACTACTGAATTGTAAATCAAGATAATTTGTATTTATCTTTATTATATGAATGCTACAAGTTGATGTACATATTGGTTTAATATTTTCTATCATTGTATTATAGTTTATTTCAAAAATGGCTACAGTAGCCTGCAATGACCATTAAAAAGGTCCATTGCAATAGCTTAATAACATTGTTGCATAGTTACAAAGAACCATTGTAATAGCTTAGGTCGAGCTGTATATAAAGATGTTGTGATAGGTCGTTTGCAACGATTCACAACTGTTCCAGAAACAAAAAAAAATATTGTCCTAGACTATGAAATAATTGTTGCTATAGATAGTGTATTGCAATAGTTTAAACTGTTGCTATAAAACCTTTTGCAACGATCTGCAACTGTTGCAACAAACGCAGAAAAGTGTCGTCCTAAACTAAAGAATAATTGTTGCTATAGAATGTGTGTGGCAACGGTTTACCACCTTGCTATACCTTTTGCAACTGTTGTAACAACCGCAGAAAAATATCGTGTCACATCCGGGTAGTACCCCCTAGAAGTAAAATGACGTACTTGACCTCTCGGAGGTCTTATACAAGCCCATAATTATCATTCATCGCATTGACATAGTAAATTTAGCGAAAAATTTAAAACTTTTGATAGCACATCATATGCTAGAAACTTCATCTCTTATGTAGATAAAACATAAGTCATAATACATATATAGACCTTAAGTCTCTTTGCCATCTTAGACTCAATAACATTAGAGACACGACCCATAAGACACATTACATAACTATACACTATTTAAAGACTTTACAAAAAAGACATAAGTAGGAGATCCTTGAACTTAAGGATTCCTTTCACTGAGCTTGAGAATCATCTATCAAGCTCTTCACCATTCAAGACATCCTTTATACATCCATACCCTACACTTTGTGTAAAAATTAGAGAAGAATGGGATTAGCACAAGAATGTACTAAGTATGGCAACCATGGAAAAACATGCATTTAAAAGGGACATTTTCCTTGAAATCATACTTCATGCCATTTTGAGTAAATCATCATAAAACCTTAATTCAATAACATTTATATCACTCACATACTTCATATAAACATATTCAAAATCCAAACATTACACAAGATCACATATAGAATTTATGACATTTTTGAGTCACATTACAGTGAGCTCTCTTTCCCTTAACAGTGAGCTTTATTTCGTTTTATTCATTAACTTCCCAAGTAACCCTCTAGTGATACATAGTGCAATGCATCACCTTAAGGCCACAAGGAAACATACATATCATCTACACAATTCAACACATATCATCATAGAGGTATAGTACAACTTAGACATATTTAAACCAATACGATAGAACAATTACAGTAACTACCTTTAACTTGCACATATACCAACTTCACCTCACATTCATGCATTATAAAACCTTATTCACAATCCTATTCTAAGCCTATTAGTGCAATGTATATGTGAATCCCCATAACCTCACACATACTTAGTAAACCTATCATAAGACCACAAGCCTTACCATCCAATTCGTACATCAACAAGTAAGCAAGAACAACTTTATTCATGTCAATACAAGACCTTCATCATATAGTAAATAATATCAACATCATGCATATAGGCTCATACCATGCACATCTTCATAACAAGTAGACCAATACTACAAAGTCATGCATAAAGAACATATACATAGTGACATGTATTAGAACACCTTCCTAAGACTTCATAAAGGAGCTACTTGTTCAATGTTTAGATGGGTTCATTACTTGCACCTATCCTAAGTAACCTCCCTTAAGTCATCCTAGTTAGGGTCCTAGTCATTTACTTCCATTGTCCACTTTACCTTAGTGAAACTATAGCCTTAACCGACATTAAGACAATGGATGCTAAACATGGAATTTAGTGTTGTAGAGCCTTACACCATTGGAAGGTGTACCTACCTAGTCAAGGTAGAACATTAACATATATCCTAGCATCCTAAATGAATTCACTTTGCTAGATCCTATATGGCAAGCATAGTTTATGGAACTAAGAGATACGTAATTCCCTCTACATGCCATTGGACAATTAGGGCCTCATCTCATAAGAAAACATGGGTGAATCTTCCTCAAAGGGGAGTCAACACCTCATTGTGGGTCCATAGGTGAATATTCCTCTAAGGGAAGTCAACACTCTATAAGGGACAAATGGTGAATCTTCACACCTCTCAATGTCAAGTTCACTCGGTACTGAGCTAAGTTCCCTTTTATTGAAAAGCCATTATTACATTTTTCATAAAAGGGAAAAGGTAAAAAAATTCCCTTAACCTATTAGAAATGATCCAAAAATGCCCTCCTTCCACCTTTTGATTTAGAAATGCCCTTAACGTTTTCTTTAGGTTCAAAAATGCCCTTTAGTTAACAGAAATATGACATGGAATTGTACTAAACAAGTGGCCACTTTTCATTGGTCCACAATTCTTTTATCAAATAAAAAGACCCACCCAACCCTAACGTAACCCATTTTCATATTGACATTTAATTTTGATACTTGCTTCCTGGCAACATTTAAGAGGTAAATCATCCGCAAAGTAAATCGCTTCAACTCTGACTTCGACGATCTAGGGTTCTTTTTATCCTTAAATTATATTGGAAATACAACTTTGAATGTTGGAGTCATCGAATCCAAAACCCACTTTCTTATTTTCGCTGATTATAACGCAAGTCTCGTTTTTGCTACATAAATGTCGTGTAGATGCATTTAATTTTTGAGTTGTAAAATAGCATTTGTGGTAATGGATAGCAATTATTCGACTGTTTCCAAGGAATCTTTTGTTGAATTACAAGTTAAAGATGGCAACTTTAGCTATATATACATATGGACACTTAATTTTGGTACTTGCTTTGTGGCAAAAAACGGGTTAGGTTTGGGTTGGGTGGGTATTTTTTTGATAAAAGAATTGTGGACCAATGAAAAGTGTCCACTTGTTTAGTACAATTCCATATCATATTTTCTGTTAACTAAAGGACATTTTTAAACTTAAAGAAAACGTTAAAGGAATTTCTAAACCAAAAGGTGGAAGAAGGGCATTTTTGAACCATTTCTAATAGGTTAAGGGCATATTTGAGCCTTTTACCTTTCATAAAACATAGCCTTAGAATATTTGATTCTCATATTCTTATAGCATACTCAAGCACCTATCTAGTTGTAGAATAATCTTGGGCACCCCTCTCAAGGACCCTCCACTTACTAGACCATCATACAAGTGTGTGAGTGTATACATAGATATGAACAAACCTTTCACATAACACCAAAAAACAACACATGACCATACGTTCATATTCATGCACATAGAAACCAAACCTAGGAACTATCCTATCAAGGTACAAATGTGCAATGTATATACAAGGTCCCATACCCTTGCCCATACTAGTACACCTATAAAGTCATCCTAGCTAAGGAAACACATATCATACATTCATAAACATCATCTTAACATACATAGTAGTAGACACTAGTGAATATGAGAACTACCTTTCATTTAGACACCATGACCTATACTACTAGTAACATGCATGTAAAGTGAGTGTGTGTGTACATTGGTCAACATGATCACATAATGGATATCAATAGCACATTGAGACAGCCACCCTCTTAGACCATAATACTCTTTCAAGCATAGACCACACAACACATAATAGCATAGGAGACAAGTCAACTTCATATTACACTACTCCTAACTTGTACTATTCATGCATTCACATAGGGGTACATAGGTAAGGGATTATTAACCACTTTAACATATCAATGGCAGCACCTATACTTTACCCTAACATGGATATACACATGCTTATACAATAGCCATACAACCTAGATCACAACTAGAATAGGAAGGTAGGCATAAACTTCTCATAGCATCATCATGAGCACATATTCATATTTTCATCAGTTTGACTTCAAGCCCATGGTCAACACATATATAATGACAATAAAGTAAACACCGCCACCATAAGTTGACCATACCACACAATGCCAACAAGGCTTTATAACCTACAATACTATAAGGAAAGTAGAAGAGATAAACATTCCTATCAATTTGTTACCCTTTGATCATCATTGATCAATACACCTTGTTCATCAAAAATTATATAAGGCAGTATCTATATGTACTTTAATCATAATAGACACCATGTACAAGTAGCTACAAGATCATACTATAACATGATACAAGGCATCACATATATATTAGAAATTAGAGAGTCATAGATAACTTCATTAGTATACTTTATTTTGTTTATCATAATTAACATTCATAATATACCAATAATACCAACCTAGGGCAGTATCTATAGCCACAATAATCAAGACTAAATCATGCTTCATCTACCCTAAATCGATATCACATTATGCTCATAGCATTAGAAACTTTAAGGTTAAAACATGTAGATCAATCCTTACCAAGGTTCCTTTTATTTGATCATTAAGGGTTTATACCCATAGTTCATTCATAACATCATCCTAAAACATTAGCTATAAGAACCACAGCATAATCAAAATTCACTTTTATTCATTAAAAGTCCAATGTTATAGTGAATCATAGAAACCTAAGCTAAACATGTTCAAATCTTCATACATTGATCCACATGGATCCTTCATCCTCAATTCAACATTAATCCATGTAAATAACAGTAGATATAACCACTTCAATGTAATAGAATCACAATTCAATCGATAACAAGTTGATATCACAAAGCCCATGCAAAGACTAAATCAAGTTTGGAAGGGACATGGGTCCATCATGCAATTGGAGTCAAATTCACGTTAAAACCACTGTATTAACTTCAATTCATCATTATTTAATCTTTCAAAACATTTTTAGAATGAACCCATGGATAGATTAAAGAAACAGAAGTTTGATCGTATTTTTCTCTTTGAAATCTTTGATATTAACTCTCTAGATGGAAGAATAACTAGAGATGAAGATCACCATACCTTTATCTACATGAAGACCTATAAAACATGGTGAAGAAATCATGCAATTCCAAGCTCCAAGTTGTTCTTGAGCTTCAACAACAATGGAGGTTTCTAGGGAGAAGATTTTTGGAGGGAAAGATTTCTTACGTGTGTATGGGATTGGGAATAGGAGGTTCACATGTTTGATGAATTATATACACCCAATATTAGGTAAATAACTCAACTAGAGTCGGTTTATGACGTGGGGTGAATGGAATAAAACAGTACGCAGGCACAGGTTGCAGGCCACCATCGACGGAACCATCTACTGGCCGTTGGTCAGTCGACGGGCCGTGCATTGGCTTTTGTCGATTGGTACTTGTCCAATTTTTGGCTTCATACCTGCCCAAGGTAAGTGTAAAATGACGAGACATCACCTACCGGACGTTGGTTGACCAACTGGCCGTCGTTTAGTCGGTCGATTGACACTGCCAAGCCAGTGTCTTGACCAGCATTGGGTCCTTCTTGTGGGCCCTTTTATGGGGCCCTTTAGAAGTCGTACCTGGACGTTTCCAATGTAAATGCAACCCTTAACAAGATTTAGACATTGCACATAAGTTTCACCCAAAACAAACACATTCAACACGTCCAAACATGCAAGGCCCCATCAAGACGTACATGAATGTCTTAAGGGCTAACTTTCGAACGTCTTTGGACGTTCTTGGATGTTTGACCTCCAAACTTCTCGAAACTTGATATAATACCATTTAACATCATTATAACTCATTTTAAGACTCTTTAGTCTCATTTCATATAATTTTAAGCATGCATAGACACATGAGGCACATAGGTGACTAGTCGTCGACGTTTTGGTCGACCCTCGACGTTTGACTTCCAATTCACCTCAAACTTTATACACTGCCTCTAAACCATATTATAAGTCATTTTAGGACCTTAGAACCTTAAGACAACCATGTTAGGATCTAGACACCCTAACTCATTTTGGGGGTCTTACAATATCCCCCACTTGGGAACATTCGTCCTCGAATGATACTTAGAACATTTCAATCACAACAAGGACTTCAATGCATCATAGAGCAATTTATCTTAATCATAACATCATAACATAGAAGTTAATGTACCAAAATTATGAGGAACACAACTTCACATTATTTAGATTTCAATGCACACAAGCAATCAAATCATCAATTCACTCACTCTTTAATGCATCAAACACAAAGACTATTATCATGCTTATAGGAGGTACATACTTCTCCAAATCACAACATGGTCATTACATTTCAATTCATTAAGAGATAATCTTGAAAGTCCACACATAGGCAGATTTACAACATATCCTCAAAAGCTATTTAAGCACTCATACTCCAATGCACATAGTCTTGAGTTAATTTAATCAACAAAGATCATTATTAGTTATACCTAGTGCCATGAAGGTCATACTCAACCATACCATTCTTAGTTGTGTCCATGGAGGAATGTCCCTTTCCTCAACACACTTATATGTATCATGAGTTCACACCTTAGCAAAGTACAAGGTCGATTTCCTTTTAAAATGAGAAATTCTCAACTTTTAAATCAATACATGCTCATGTTTCCTTCCTAGTAAAGTCCAAATGGTAAGTCACACTAAATACGTCACAACAAATAGGAAGCCATTTCACAAAATTCAAATTCTAACATAGCACTAGCCTTTACAGTAAGCCTCATTTGGGAAAAACAATATAAATTATAGGCACACACATGAACACTTAGCTAAACATGCTTTCACTTTTCAAGAGTGGGCCTAAAATCATACTTTCTAAACCATACAAGTCACAAAATGTTCAAGTGACTCCACATATTTCATTTTAAAGAGACTCATTTTTTCGTTATAAGGCTAAACATTACACCTTACAAGTGATTACAACCAAGTTCTTATCTTATCTCATGAAGTCAAATGTACCATTAGCATGTTAGGATGTACAATACTCATGAGAAAACATGTATTTAATCAAACTTTGCATTCATGCACTTTGGAATCTTAAAAATACCTTTAAGTTCATGTCAATCAATACATACCAAACATATAAAGTTCATGCAATTCATACTTTATGCAAGACTCTATTCATGAACAAGCTCATCAAGACTTCATTAAATTCAAGATCAAGCAAAAATAGAAGGTCAAGGTAGACAATACCTATAACCTTACTATTCCATCACCATCCCTCACTTAGGGTAAACCCAATTAAGAGAAACTTAACCCAACCTTAAGAGGATCTTAACTTCATTCATATTTCAACAATTACAAGTGATGACTACTTAGAAGGAATTTATAGTAAGTCAACATAGTAACACCAAGGTATTCTAAACCTTATCATTTTAGGCAAATAATCAAGTTAGATCTTCCATTCAACCACATAAGGTTTCATACAATACAATAGACAACAATGGTCATACAATATTAGGGGAAGACAACAAGGGGACATAGCCATAAAATTTCTTCTTTTTCCTAGAACATTAAAGTAAGGTGACTTCTATGTCACTAAAATCCACATCATCACCCTACCAAGTCATGCGTACTACCTTCACACCTAGGATCAAGTATATACAAATGACTCCAATCCATATTAGGTAATCATGAATGTTCACACATCCCAACTAAGGCAACATTTGAAACATCATGCACATATTCAAAGGGAAATAATGAACACCTTAAAACACATATTCTTAAGGTAGCATGCTTTCATAGGTATTCACTAAGCGTTTCAAGCTCTAATAATAATATCATAAGGCTACAATCATACAAAACCATATAGTAGCAGACCATTCAAAAGAAACTCATTTTAACCATAATAACTTCTAACATGCTTTAACTACATCATGACATACATCTTCAACACAACATGCTTATTCACATAAATCTCATTCATAGCCATAATTGGCATCACATCATCAAAACATGACAAAATTCACCTTTACACATACTCATTCAGCCATAAAACAAAGATAAACATTTAAACTCACCTTTTCTCCCTCAAGCATAGTGATACAATCTCATCCAAGTAATCACATCTTAAAGACCACCGGACAAGAAAACATAAGAGAGAGATCTTATAGAGTTAAGTTCTATGGCACGATATGAGAATGACGAAGAAGGGAAACTCTATCGTTCTATAGCCTCTCGTACCATTTGATGTGTCGCGACTCACCACCAATGCTACGAGACTCTACTAGACGTGGTAATATGAGACTTTTAGAACCTAAAACCACTTTATAAACCTCATGCTCTGATACCACGTTTGTCACATCCGGGGAGTACCCCCTAGAAGTAACATGGCGTACTTGACCTCTCAGAGGTCTTATACAAGCCCATAGCTATCATTCATTGCATTGACATAGTAAATTTAGCGGAAAATTTACAACTTTTCATAGCACATCATATGCTAGAAACTTTATCTCATATATAGATAAAACATAAGTCATAATACATATATATACCTGAAGTCTCTTTGCCATCTTAGACTCAACAACATTAGAGTACATTAGGGACACGACCCATAAGACACATTACATAACTATACAATATTTAAAGACTTTACAATAAAGACATAAGTAGGAGATCCTTGAACTTAAGGATTCCTTTTACTGAGCTTGGGAATCATCTATCAAGCTCTTCACCATTCAAGACATCCTTTATGCATCCATAACCTACACTTTGTGTAAAAAATAGAGAAGAATGGGATTAGCACAAGAATGTACTAAGTCTGGCAACCATGCAAAAACATGCATTTAAAAGGGACATTTTTTTTCAAATCATACTTCATGCCATTTTGAGTAAATCATCATAAAACCTTAATTCAATAACATTATCATTCACATACTTCATATAAACATATTTAAAAGCCAAACATTACATAAGATCACATATAGAATTTATGACATTTTTGAGTCACATTACAGTGAGCTCTCTTTCCCTTAACAGTGAGATTTATTTCCTTTTATTCATTAACTTCCCAAGTAACCCTCTAGTGATACTTGGTGCAATGCATCTGACGGATGGATAGGCATAGCAGAAAAGAAAGGGTCAATTACAAGAGGAAGGCGGAGGAAAAAAGACGAGAGAGCAAGACCCAGGAGGCTCGCAGCTACCACGGCCGTAAGCACTCCGCTCGTTCGTAATCCCCTTTAGAGATAGGGGCGAGCCAGGAGCTTACAAATGAGTATTTATGACTCTGGTGGAAACACGTGACAGGCGAATGACATGATTCTTGAGGAGTTACACGACGGCCATGTGATGATGCATCAAATAGATACAAGTGTGGATGACTCAGTAGGTCCTTGTATGGACTGATTGTGTTCCCCACAGGAAGAGCTTTAAAGAAAATAGGATTGGACATCTATATGGGCTTCATGTTGTGATTCGAAGTCAATCACTATGTATTGCAGGAAAGTCCTATGCGTACCTATGTATACCTAATGAAAGTCTTAAAGAGCCTCTTAACACTTACCTTGTCTAAACCAAGCAAGATTCAAGAAGAAATCCATTACCAGCAAGATACGATACGGCTCAGCCAAAGGAAACACACATATCATCTACACAATCCAACACATTTCATCATAGAAGTATAGTACAACTTAGACATATTTAAACCAATACCATAGGACAATTACAGTAACTACCTTTAACTTGCACATATACCAATTTCACTTCACATTCATGCATTATAAAACCTTACTCACAATCCTATTCTAAGCCTACTAGTGCAATGTATATGTGAAGCCCCATCACCTCAACATACTTAGTAAACCTATCATAAGACCACAAGCCTTACCATCCAATTCATACATGAAGAAGTAAGCAAGAACAACTTCATTCATGTCAATACAAAACTTTCATCATATAGTCAATAATATCAACATCATGCATATAGACTCATACCATGCACATCTTCATAACAAGTAGACCAATACTACAAAGTCATGCATAAAGAACATATACATAGTGACATGTATTAGAACACCTTCCTATGACTTCGTAAAGGAGCTACTTGTGCAATGTCTAGATGGGTTCATTACTTGCACCTATCCTAAGTAACCTCCCTTAAGTCATCCTAGTTAGGGTCCTAGTCATTTACTTCCATTGTCCAGTTTACCTTAGTGAAACTATAGCCTTAACCGACATTAAGACAATGGATGCTAAACATGGAATTTAGTGTTGCAGAGCCTTACACCATTGGAAGGTGTACCTACCTAGTCAAGGTAGAACATTAACATATATCCTAGCATCCTAAATGAATTCACTTTGCTAGATCCTATATGGCAAGCATAGTTTATGGAACTAAGAGATACATAATTCCCTCTACATGCCATTGGACAATTAGGGCCTCATCTCATAAGAAAACATGGGTGAATCTTCCTCAAAGGGGAGTCAACACCTCATGTGGGTCCATAGGTGAATATTCCTCTAAGGGAAGTCAACACTCTATAAGGGACAAATGGTGAATCTTCCTACAAGGAAAGTCAACACCTCTAAATGTCAAGTTTACTCGGTGCTAATCTAAGTTCCCTTTTATTGAAAAGCCATTATTACATTTTTCATAAAACATAGGCGTAGCATATTTGATTCTCATATGCTTATAGCATACTCAAGCACCTATCAAGTTTTAGAGTAATCTTGGGCACCCCTCTCAAGGCCCCTCTACGTACTAGACCATCATACAAGTGTGTGAGTGTATACATAGATGTGAACAAACCTTTCACATAAAACCTTAAAACCACACATGACCATATATTCATATTCATGCACATAGAAACCAAACCTAGGAACTATCCTATCAAGGTACAAATGTGCAATGTATATACAAGGTCCCATACCCTTGCCCATACTAGTACACCTATCAATTCATCCTAGCTAAGGAAACACATATCATACTTTCATAAACATCATGTTAACATACATAGTAGTAGACACTAGTGAATATGAGAACTACATTTCATTTAGATACCATGACCTATACTACTTGTGACATGCATGTAAAGTGAGTGTGTGTACATTGGTCAACATGATCACATAATGGCTATCAACAACACATTGAGGCAGTCACCCTCTTAGACCATAATACTCTTTCAAGCATAGACCACACAACACACATTATCATAGGAGACAAGTCAACTTCATATTACACTTAAGACTCCTAACTTGTACTATTCATGCATTCACATAGGGGTACATAGGTAAGGGATTATTAACCACTTTAAAATATAAATGGCAGCACCTATACTTTACCCTAACATGGATATACACATGCTTATACAGTAGCCATACAACCTAGATCACAACTAGAATAGGAAGGTAGGCATAAACTTCTCATAGTATCATCATGAGCACATATTCATATGTTCATCAATTTGCCTTCAAGGCCATGGTCAACACATATATAATGACAATAAAGTAAACACCGCCACCATAAGTGGACCATACCACACAATGCCATACAAAGCTTTATCAACTACAATACTATAAGGAAAGTAGAAGAGATAAACATTCTTACCAATTTCTTACCCTTTGATCATCATTAATCAATAAACCTTGTTCATCAACAATTCATATATAAGGCAATAGCTATATGTATTTTAACCATAAAAGACACCATGTACAAGTAGCTACAAGATCATACTATAACATGATACAAGGCATCACATATATATTAGAAAATAGAGAGTCATAGATAACTTCATTAGTATACTTTATTTTGTTTATCATAATTAACATTCATAATATACCGATAATACCAACCTAGGGCAGTAGCTATAGCCATAATAATCAAGACTGAATCATGCTTCATCTACCCTAAATCGATATCACATTATGTTCATAGCATTAGCAACTTTAAGGTTAAAACATGTAGATCAATCCTTACCAAGGTTCCTTTGATTTGATCATTAAGTGTTTATACCCGTAATTCATTCATAACATCAACCTAAAACATTAGCTATAAGAACCACAACATAATCAAAATTCACTTTTATTCATTAAAAGGCCAATGTTATAGTGAATCAAAGAAACCTAAGCTGAACATGTTCAAATCTTCATACATTGATCAAAATGGATCCTTCATCCTCAGTTCAACATTAATCCAAGTAAATAACAATAGATATAACCACTTCAATGTAATAGAATCACAATTCAATCGATAACAAGTCGAGATCAGAAAGCCCATGCAAAGACTAAATCAAGTTTAGAAGGGACATGGGTTCATCATGCAATTGGAGTCAAATTCACGTTAAAACCACTGTAATAACTTCAATTCATCATGATTTAATCGTTCAAAACATTTTTAGAAAGAACCCATGGATAGATTAAAGAAGTAGAAGTTTGATAATATTTTTCTCTTTGAAATCTTTGAGATTAACTCTCCAGATGGAAGGATAACTAGAGATGAAGATCACCATACCTTTGTCTAGATGAAGACCTCTAAAACATGGTGAAGAAATCATGCAATTCCAAGATCCAAGCTGTTCTTGAGCTTCAACAACAATGGAGGTTTGTAGGGGGGAGATTTTTGGAGGGAAAGATTTCTTACGTGTGTATGGGATTGGAATAGGAGGTTCACGTGTTTGATGACTTATATACACCCAAAATTAGGTAAATAACTCAATTAGAGTCGGTTTAGGACGTGGGGTGAATTTACCATAGGTTTAGGACGTGGGGTGAATTTACCATTCACCCCTTTAATAAAATAGTACGCAGGCACAGGTTATAGGCCACCATCGACAGAACCATCTACTGGCCGTTGGTCAGTCGACGGGCTGTGCATTGGCTTCCGTCGATTGGTCCTTGGCAAATTTTAGGCTTTATACCTGCCCAATCTAAGTCTCAAACAACTATAACTCACCTACGGGCCGTTGGTTGACCAACTGGCCGTCGTTTGGTCTGATGATTGACACTGCCAAGGCAGTGTCTCGACTAGCCTTGGGTCCTTCTAGTGGGCCCTTTTGCAGGGACCTTTAGAAGTCGTACCCGGACGTTTCAAACGTTTACAACCCTTAACAAGTTTTAGACATTCTACATAAGTTTCACCTAAAACAAACACCTGAAACACGTCCAAACATGCAAGGCCCCATCAAGACGTACATGAATATCTCAAGGGCTAACTTTCGAACATCTTTGGACGTTCTTGGACGTTTGACCTCCAAACTTCTCAAAACTTCATATAATACCATTTAACATCATTATAAATCATTTTAAGACTCGGTAGTCTCATTTCATATAGTTTTAAGCATGCATAGACACATGAGGCACATAGGTGACTAGTCGTCGAACGTTTTGGTCGACCCTTGACGTTTGACTTCCAATTCACCTCAAACTTTATACACTGCCTATAAAACATATTATAATTCATTTTAGGACCTTAGAAACTTAAGACAACCATGTTAGGCTCTAGACACCCTAACTCATTTTGGGGGTCTTGCATGTCGTCCTTGACTAAAGAATTATTGTTGCTATAGACGGTGTTTGGCAACAACTTACAACTTTTTCTATAAAACCGTTACTATAGACATATAGCAACAGCCTTATAAGCAACACGCCAGTCTCCGTTGCCATAACACAATTGCAACACTCTTTGAGTCTATGGCAATGATCATTCTTTTGTTGCTACACCCCCCCTTCCCTAAGGATCCTTCATGAGGACCCAATGGAAGGTAAAAAATGCTCTCCAAAAAAGCTTGGACTTATGAGGGGAAACCTGCGAGTCATGGGTTTACTAACGTCCCTTAGATGGGTGTAGTGAGTCAACACTTAGCCTCACCAAAATTACCTTAAACATTGTATAATGTATCCCAAACCACGCCTAGGCAGTACGGTCGGTAGACCATACCACACCCCATAGATTAGTGCTCGTGGATGGGTTTGGGATCAAGAAAGAGGAAAAGCCTCAACCTTATCCCACGAGTGACCAGTACGTTTTGTGTATCAGTCAATGCCTCGTAGGTGAGGACTTATGGATAAGGCCTATGATGTTGTCGAGTGACACTACCAAGGCTCAAATATTTTAAGAATATCCTAATTAATTAAGTATGGGTGGGGAAGGTTATTAAAAGTTATTGAAGGCTGATATAAGTAGCTATAAGTCATTAAACTCAAGTTAAGTCTCACAACACATAAACACTCAATCAAAGAACTTCATCTCTCTAGAAAAGTTCTCTCTAGGTTTCATTTAAGACCATGGTTTAAGATCAAGCTAAGACTTCAAGATCAAGTTGTTCTTCATCATTTCTTTAAGGAATTTACTTAAGGTATGCATTCCCTTCATCCTTGGGAAGCTTTTCCCAAGGAACCGTAACACCTCTAAAATGACTTAGGTGAAACTAGAGATTAACACATGTATCATGAGGTTTTAAAGTCCTTAAATGGTTTATAATGATTTTTTGAGGCAGTGTTTAAAGTTTGGTAATGTTTGGAGGTCTAACGTCCAAGAACATCCATGACGTTTGAAATATTTGTCTTGATACGTGCTTGTATGTTTAGGTGTGCCTTTTCATGTTATACGTGTTCGTTTTGGTTGAAATTGATGTGAGAGGTCCCTAACTTGTATACGAGTGTATTTGGGTTGGAAACGTTTAGGAACGACTCCCCAAGGACAAACTGAAGGGTTCTTGAGGAGGACCCAACTTGTGAAATAAAGCTGTCAAAACAAGTCCAACCAATGAGGGGCAATCGACGCCCCGTCATTTGTGGAGTAGGTTGACACAGAGACTTTGGAGCTTAAGCTCCTATGTGGTGAGTCTCTGACACAAACCACGGACCAATAGGACAGTCCGTAGGTGGGTCTACGAGGCGTCGGTGGGAACCATCGATTGACACCTCTAGATTCTCTGCTGGTGTGTCGGCCAATCCAAGAGCAAAATGGGAAATTCACGTATTGTTTTAAAAATGGGTTGGAAGGTTTCATAAGGGTAATTTGGGTATTTTAATTAGTTTTGTAAGTCTAGAACCCCTAACCAAGTTCATTATACAAAAATCAAACCCCAAACCCAAAGAAGAACTCTCTAGAACACCATTGAAGCTTGAAGGGAGATTGGATCTTGAAGCGTAGTTTCTCCATAAATTTTCTTTCAATTTCGTGGCTTAGCATCAATTAATGTATGGATTTCATCCTCTTACCCTCTTGCCTGATCTCCCTATTTTGGACTCCTCTATTTATTGTGCATACACCATGAGCCTAGAGACGAATTGTCGTACGACACTCTTTATCCACCAACAACACACTGCCATCACAAATTTGTTAATCCTATCCCCAGGGTTGGCTACCATGGTTGGGGCATACTTAGAGAGTTGGGTGAATTTGAGAGAGTACTCTTGCACACTCATTCCCCTTGACGAAGGTTCATGAATTCAACAATCTTCTTCTCCCTCCACTCTAAGGGAAAGAACCTATATAGGAAAGACTCTTTGAACATCTCCCAATCAACCGGACAATCTCTCAAGGGTCTCTCATCCCTCCATTTCTCAAATAACACTTGAGCCACATCCTTGAGTTCGTAAGCGGGTAACTCCGCTTTATCCCTAGGGGTCACACCCATAGCATCCACTACTTTGAACACCTCATCTATGAAGCTTTGTGGATCTTCCTTCTCCTTAGTGCCATGGAAAGTAGGAGGGTTCATCCTCATGAATCCCTAATTCTATAAGCGGGAGTACTAGAATTTTGTTGAGGTCCACCTCCTTGGTTAGCTTGGGCAACAAATTGATTATTGACGACATGAGCTTGAGCCGTCATTAGTTGGGTCAAATTCCTTAGGGCAGCCCTCCACTCCGCATTAGTCATATCCCCTTAAACCAAGGGATCTTGAGGACCTTGGGGCATACGAGGCATTTGGGGAACTTGAGGCTCTTGAGGTTCCGATGGAACTTGAGGTTCTTGAATGGGAACCTCCTCATTCTCTCCCTTTAGGACGACTATAGGAACTTGGTTAACACGGGGAGGGATCCTCTCATTATCTACGCCTCCCTCCTCCCTTCTAGCGGTTGATCTCCTCGTATTCATGTCCTATAGACACAAAGAGAAGAAGTTGAGAGAGACATCTTATAGAACTCAACTCTAAGGCACAACATTAGAATAATGAAGAAAGTAAAACTTCTATCATCTTATAGCCTCTTGTCCATGGATGTGTCGCGACTCACACCAATGACAAAGACTCTACTAGACGTGGCTTGTGAGACTTCAGACCCTAAAATATTTCCCATAAACTTATGCTCTGATACTAAGTCTGTCACGATCCGAGAGTACCCCTTAGAAGAAGGAAGCACCCTTGGATCGGAACAAGGCGTACTTTACCCTTTGGGGTCTTATGCAATCCCTTTAACTATCGTTCATTACATAAGACATGAAAAGTAGTGTGGAATAAAAACATTTCAAGACATGTAATATAAAAAGGAATTCTTTCATAAATACTAATAAAGTCTCATCGTCACAAGCCAAACTTAATTACACGGCATAATATCTTAGGGACACGACCCTTTACATTGAATATAAATATATAATAAGTCTTAAATAAAGAAACTAAGAAACATAGACTATGTCCTCGAATATATGAGGACATACAAAGTCTTCAGAGAATAGATTCCGAAGCTTCCCCTTCTAGACTTCTCCTTGCTTCAAAACCTATACTTATAGAGTATAGAAAATTATGGGGTTAGTACAAACAATGTACTAAGTATGACATATGCAAAAATATGCAAAAAGGGACATTTTAGTATAAATACACTTTGAAGCCAAATAAGTAAGACCTTCATGAATATATAAGTAAAACAACATAAGAATCATCATTTAGCACTTAGAGAAGGATTTCCATAATTTTAGCAATAAGAACCATTTTACAGTGAAGTACCCAAATATTATAGTGAACCCCTTAGCATTACAGTGAACCCTTTTAATCCCATAACAGTGAACTCTCAAAGTCAAACCAAGAGGAAGTGAACTCATTTCCGTAGGAGTTTCCCTAAAACTAGGTTATCCTAAGACTCACCAAGGTAATACATGAGGGGGCCGCCCATACAATCCCTTCAATGCGCACCTAAATCATCCTCAAGACTACCTATTATAAGCTTACTCTTCTCGAGAGAACAAGCTCACACTCAATAACAATACATTGGAAGAACACTCAAAACACTTCACATAAAACACCAAGACTTCCCTTTCGAAATGCCTACTTAGTGGAATTAGTAGATGGCATCCCATTCCACCACCTACCCTAAGTAGTACACTCTTTTAGAAGAATTTGTTCATTCAATTAGTATAAGGCACAACAAGAATCACCTTTCGGAATGCCTACCTAGTGCAATGGATAGATAGCGTCCCATTCCAGCACCCACCCTAAGTAGTACACTATTTCAGAAGACTTAGTACTTTCATTACTTTTGTGGTGGTTAGCTTAACCGACATAGACCATGAGAGCTAGACATGTAATCCTGATAGTATCCCTTATCGGATGAGGGATCCTCACTTTCTTAGATTAAGGTCATTCTCTTAGTTTTTACATGGCTTTCCCAATAGCTATACCTATGCGGGCACATAGTTAAGGGACAAGGAGATTGCTACTAAGTAACTCATTCTCTACTAACGAGGAGTACTCATCTCAAGAGGTACATTGGAATACAACATCTCAAATTATGAAGTGTAACCATCCCTTCTTAATATTCTCTCAATGCTAAGAAAAACTTTCCACAGATTCTCAACATTATATACTATAAGTTAAGGATAACTAGTGAACACTACATCTCAACTTACGATGGGCATTCATCCTCCAACCTATCTTATAAGGCTCCTAGGAAGTAGTGAGGTTGCTCCTAAACACTTTATCGAAGAGTGTTCACCCTAAAACTCCCCTTTATACTTAACTTACCATCATTCATTCATTCAAGTGTGTGTGTGTACATGTAAACACACCTTTCACATAATCATCATTTCATTTACATTCAATTCTATACATGCTTAGACCTTCATTAATCACATTGCACACTTTAGCATGCTTTACTTAGTCGTATAATTCATTTAGATATATTCTCTAGCACACTTCTCATAACAACCTTCATAAACCACATTAACAAGAGTAACATCATAATCATCCTAATTCACATAATATGCCTTCATGGCCTCTTTCATAATACACAAGTAACTTCACATTATTACAATTCAAGTAAACACCGCCACCAAAGGTGGACCATACCACCCGAGAGTATTTCATAAATAAAGCTAAACAGCATAACCAACTTACCCTTTATCCAAGGTTCCATCACCTATAATATTTTACTCAACATTTCATCATAATATAGACCTTAGGTCAGTAGCTAGACAACATATCATCACAAGGAAACCAAAGCTTAAAGACTACAAATCATGTTCATTCAACCCATCCCTTTAGCCAAAAATTGATAAAAAGCATCAACATGTTTTCATTGATGTTTTTGTATTAAAATCACAAACTAACACTAGAAACAACATATTTGAATCATTTATAACGTTTTCATGGAAGACCCACATTTAGAGTAAAAGATAGAAGAAGTTAGGGTTGAAAATCCTTTTTGAAAATCTATTACAAAGGACTCCTTCAATGGAAGAGATTTCATGGATGACTAAGATACAATAACATTCCAGAAAATGTACTTGTCTAGTAAAGAGCCTATTAGGTTTAAAGAATAGGTATTGGGGTACATAGGCATCCCAATGCCCAGTATTGAGTAATATTAGGCATGTTAGAGAATATTGGCTTAAGGGTGTTAGCCAATGTCTACACAAGTAAATTAAAATATATGTCGATGTCAAATACTCCAATCCAAGCTTGTTTAGAAGTTGTACCTGCAATGAAGACCCTAAGCTAAAACAACTATAATCTTCATATACACTCATTTGGTACTAGTCATCCAAGTGTCAAGCCTAGATGTCATAGCACATAATCACTTAAACTGATCATGTAGATTAAGCAGTACCCAAGGACATAATGAGAATCCTTGGGACAATAAGTGAACTTTCCAAATGAACCTTCCAGAATAGTTAGTTAGGAAAGTGCACGGTAACACATGTGCAAGCACATGTGCAACCGGACAAGAGACCAAGCTAACCGATTCGGTTAGAGCGGTTGGGGACAGGAGCGCGTCCGGGTCAGGGCACATGGGGCCAAGCTCCCTAACTGGTCCTAGGCTCTAACTAACTGACCTAACTAGCTAACTAACCTAGAACAAACCAAAAATAACTAACTAGTGGACCCGACAACCTAAGACCTAACCGGGTGATGCTAAGCCGAGTAACTAACTAAGAAACATCCTAGTACCTAACCTAGGATGGTCCAAAGAGTTATTTATGGTACTAACAACTTAGGGGTACTTTAGTAATTACCTTAGGTTACTTAATTAATAAAATAAGCAACTTAATCAAATAATTTAAATGGTCAAAACCGAAACCCTTAAGCAATTTCCAGATTTCGGTTAAGTCAAGTGTTCTCCTATCTTTAGTCAATTTAGGAGGGGCGTTTTGGTAATTAGATAATTGAGTTATTTAATTAAGCTATTTAGTCTAAGTTGAATTAGTTAATATTCAGTTCCTAAAGACTTAGAATCACGTTATTCATTAGTAAACCCTAGTTCTCCCGATTTCCAATTCTTGTAGTTTGTATGATGTAAATCTCGAGCATGTTGTTTGTATTTGGTGCTAACTGATTATGATGTGTATGTTTCCATTATTATATTGTCGAATGAAACCTACATGTTATATCCGTATACTTAGGGTATTATTTAAAGAAGATGATAAATGTTGTAAAACCTATTTGTGTTCGAGAAGATGAAATTTTTAAAAGTTGTTCATTGAATTGTTTCATAGACTAATCAAAGGTTAAAAGTTGGCTTGTTTAACATGATAGGTTACTATAATGTATTCATGAAGTAATTGAATTGGCTAGTGATAATATCATAGTTTGATTTATGCCAACAAATTGGCTAGGAATATTATTTCCAAAATATGTGAAGTCATACCAATCTTAACTCAATGAACTAATAACATAGGGTATGCAAATCAATGGGACAGTTCCCAAGATACCCTATCCACACGAACTTGTGAACATTATAACATTAAGTAAGTCCTTATAACTTTCCTAAAGAATTGTACAAGACTATCAATTAACGTTGAACACGATAAGGTGAGTAATGAAATAACTAAAAGCTTAAGTTTTGAAATTGACCTAATATAGAGTGTTAAATAAAGTGAGACAGACCTCACTTACACTTAAAAGATTATGTCAAAGATACTCATATAAGAGGGTGCTAGAAGCTGTGAGACAAGTCTCACTTGTATCGTGATGATAATGTAAGATTTAAGTTCATATTCATCAAGTATAGAAAAGGGATGACCAGTCATCCATTGAGTTAAGTATACCTCATAATAGAAGCAAGCTTCCATAATATTTGAGTCAACTCTAAAAGTTATAAAGTAAAATAAATCTGAGCTTAGGACCGATAGACTAGCAATGAGCTTGTGCCAGCACATGTAAGCCTCATGAGACGAGATCACCACCCAGTTGGACCAGGGTCTCCGAAGTCTCCTAGTCTTTGAACTATGTTGCCAGCATAGGGACTAGCTAGTGGAGAAATCCACCAAAGAATGCTAGGTAGTTTCGGTTTCACTTTGGCCGGTGATGCCACCTCTTTTCGATGTTGGGAAGACACTGGATTTCATGTATAGCTCACATTATATATGTCAGTTAAAGCTCAAGAAAGTATTCGGTTCACTTTAGCCGTGAACCACCTCTTTTCGGTGTGGGGAAGACACTGACTTTGGTTTTACTTTAGCCGGTGAACCACCTCTTTTTGGTGTGGGGAAGACACTGAGTTTGGTTTCACTTTAACCGGTGATCCACCTCTTTTCGGTGTGGGGAAGACACTGTATTTCATGTTAGCTCGCATGATCTATTTCAGTTAATGCTAAAGACTTCTTTAAGAACGTAATAAAGAATGAAAGTAGCATGTTAAAAGTGAAAAACATATCAAAGAAGATGAAACGTAAGTTCAAAAGGAACTGAGTAAGCAAGAGCTTAAGAATGTCAATCATCAATGTTTGATAAGAATGAATTTTTAACAAGTTAGTGGTTTATGCCGATATTGTAGTATGAATATATGCCCTAAGATCTACATTTTATGCAAACAACCAAATAATGGAAATAGTTAATAAAGATTGGCTTATAAATACATGCATACCCAATTTAACAAGAATGAAATATCTAACTTGTAAGTAAGGTACCCAAATTATTTCCTTAGTCTTGTGAATTACTTACTCGATTCATTGTAGGTATGGGACTAAAATGAATCATTGCACTTGTAAGTAAAACATAGGATCAAAAGATATCATTGAACTACAAAACAGAAAGAAGAAAAGAGTGAAAAATAAACTAAGGTTGGGAATAAGAGCTCTCGCCCTGAGGGAGCAAAATAATTAAGTTTTGTTTAAGTTGTTCTAAGATTATGTTCATGATCTCATGGTATTATGTTCATATAGAAAATGAGTTTTGTTCCTTAATTGCATGAGAACATGGCATATTCATAGTATGAATCAGAACGATTTAAGAAAGTAAAGTGACTTAACTTTCCAGAAACAACATATTGTTATAGGAAGAGCTTTCCTTGATCATGCATAATCCTTATGTGTTTATGTGCATACACCCATATTTAGTACAAGTGTGTACTAACCCCATATATTCTTACTATTTTTATAGGTGCAGGTTCTAGAGAAGATTGGAGATTCGACGAAGCAGTTTGGATTAGCGATCTCCAGACTTTGGTAGGTCCTCTTGAGTTCGAGGATGCTACATTTATGATTCTAGCTTAGTACATTAGACATAGCTAGCGGATGTTGTCCCTAGCGTTTCATTTCAAACATTTGTTCAAGCGTTTGTAATAAGGCTGATTTGGCAAACAATTATTATTATTATGATTAACCATTTCGATTGTTTAATCTATTGATAGATGATTGCTTTATGTTGAGCTATTAGTATATCACTCTATGCAATTATATGAAGTCTATGTATAGTTCAATAAAAGTTTTGAATTTTCCGCAAATTTAAATGTATGATTGTGATGAAAGCTAAGAAGAGGCTTGTCTGCGACCTCTGAGAAGTTAACGATGCCGGTCTCATTTGGATTCCAGAATCCGGGTGTAACAAACTTGGTATCAGAGCATGAGGTTAAATTACCTAAGAACTAAAGCTCAAAACAACCACGTTGCGTAGTTTCTAACTTATGGTTGTGAAGTGCACCACAATCATGACATAAAGACTTTTTGATGTTAGGAATTTTCCCTTCTTCTACTCTTTATCGTGCTGTCTAGAGATTTGACATTTTGTGTCATTTTATTATCTAACTTCCTTCTTGTGTATACGTGTAGAAAATTAACACAAGAAGAAACGCAAGCAGAAGAGTCGAAGAAGCAACTGCTGGAGGCAACCAAGCTCCTCCTCAAGCCCCAGCTGCTGAAGTACAAGTGCTTGTCAACCCAGCTGCGTTGACGGATGAGAAGTTAGGGCGGCACTGTTTCATATAGACCAATCCATCATTGTACAGGCACGGCTATCACGGCCCAAGCCACTAGAGAGGGTGCTCCCAGGGAGAACCCGCATGCTAGCACCATGGCTAGTAGGTTAAGAGATTTCACCAGAATGAATCCTCCAGTCTACTACGGGTCCAAGACCAATGAGGATCCCCAAGAGTTTGTGGATGAGGATCACAAGATTCTCTATGCTATGGGTGTTAGTGAAGAGGAAAAGGTTGTATTGGCTGCTTACCAAATCAAAGATGTGGCTCAGATGTGGCACAGGATGTTGGGAGATGGCCGAGGACCAGGGGAAGTCCCCATCACTTGGGACGTTCTCAAGACTACATTCCTGAAGAGGTTCTTTCCCAGAGAGCAGAGAGAAGCTAAGGTTGAGGAATTCATTAACCTACGACAAAGAGGTATGTCAGTCAAGGAATACTCCATGAAGTTTGTTAAGCTTTCCAAATATGCTTCTTCTCTGGTGTCCAAGCAGGGATGAGATGAGTAGGTTTGTGACTGGTGTATCAGAGGATTTGGAGGAGGAATGTCGGGCAGCAATGTTTCATGATAACATGGACCTTGGTAGGTTGATGGTGCATGCACGGCAGGTTGAGGAAAGTCGTCGGAGAAAGAGAGGCCGAGAAAGCAACAAATCTAGGCCCTCGGATCAGTCTGGTTGGAGCAATGGTAGTGGTTCGTTCGGTGTCCAAGATAGGCCCAAGTTCAATAAGGGGCACCAACACTCAGGTAAACCTACTCCTTCTAAGAAAACTAATGCCAAGAAGGGAAATGATAGAAATGCCCAGCGTGACCGAAAGATGAGTGGTAAGTGTGGCCGTTCGCATGGAGGTGAGTGCATTGTAGGTTTTAATGGATGCTATGGGTGCGATAAGAGTGGGCACGTGATCAGCTACTGCCCACATGAGAAGAATCAGGCCAAGGAAGATACTCAGCATCGACCTAATCCCACTGCTGCAACCGAACCTCTCAAGAGAAACCAGTTCTATGCGTTGAAAGGAAGAGAGGAGCAAGAGAAGTCCGCTGATGTGGTCACTGGTAACTTTATTGTCTTTTCTTTTTCTATTTATGCATTATTACATCCAGGATCTACCTTGTCTTTTGTTACTCCGTTAGTAGCTAGTAAATTTGACTTGCTTCCTGGGATCTTGCATGAACCATTTTGTCACGACCGGAATTAAGACCCCAGACAAGACCGGTGTCGTTGACCTCTCAGAGGTCACAGACAAGCCTACATACGTCATTCTCACTTCATCTAGGTTAATTTTAGCGGAAAATTTGAACTTTTTGTTTTATTATTTCATGCTAAACATTTTAAACTTAACATCATAGGCGTTCACAAATCAACCATCTAATATAGAGATAATCAAATGAAAGAAACAGTTCATAATTGCATTAAACGTATCTTTGCCAAAATGGGACCAATACAAAGTCTGAAATGAAAGTGGAAAGAAACACTAGTGGAACATTCTCCACTAGCTAAAGCCTACATCTAAGCTAGATAATAACGGTAGACATCCTCGAAAGCATGAGGGCCTACCAAGTCCAGATGAAAGCTCCACGTCCGGATAGCTGCAACGTCAACCTGTAAGCTCTAGCGTCCACCTGTGCCTGCACCTAAAAATATAGAGTTGTATGGGATTTGTACACACTTGTACTAAGTATGGGTATATGCAAGCACACACCAAGGACATGCATGAGTAAGAATAGCTCTTTCCTAACAACATGATTATGGAAAGTCAAGTAAGTGGACTTGCCAAATTGGGATTAGGAATGTTAGTGAACTTTCCAAATTTGGATTAGGAAAGTCAGTGAGCTTTCCAAATTCGGATTAGGAAAGTAAGTGAGCTTTCCAAATTTGGATTAGGAAATCATGCCATGAGAGTAACATGCATCATCATACTTATCAGATTGCACACAACACATAACATCTTACACATAGCACATATCATATTGCATATAGCACATAACATCTTTCATATCATTCATTCATATGCCATGAGACCTTGGAATCATGGACTTGACATTAAGACTTCCCAAAATGAGGGCTTAACATATGGGACCTCAACTAGGGAGTCTTCCTTAGCAAACACAGAGTCTGCTTCATTCATTCATATGTATTTCATTTCATTCATTCATAAGCTAGTGTAAACACCAACTATACCTAGGATGTAGTTTAATACTCTCATCGGGTTTGCTGTGCAATGATCAAGAATAACCTAGTGTCATTACTTGAGTCTAGCTCACCTCTTGATTATCCTATCCTAACACCTTTGGCATCGTTCATTTCATTATGTGCATCATTTGAGGCTGGCCTCATTCATTCATTGGGAACATTAACTTTAATCGACATAGATCATGTGAGCATCATGAAATCCATTGTCTCCCCCACACCGAAAAGATGTGGAATCACCAGCCAAAGTGACCCAAAACATGCTAGCGTATATGAGAATTTAACCCCGCCAGATCCCTATATTGGCAGTATAGGTTCGAAGACTAGGAGATATAAGGAGACCCATACCTGGCATGCCGGACAATCTCATCTCATGAGAGTTACGTGAACCTCCGCCCTTCCCGAAAGAAGGCATCACCGCTCATAGCTAGTCTATTGGTGCTCAGTATAAAGTTCCATTACATTCAACTCATACGTCATGGAAGCTGGCTTTCAGTATGAGGACATCATAGCTCAATAGATGATTTCTAATCTCATCATTAGTATTGAGTGTGTTAATCTCAATACTTTCATTAAAGTGTTCATAAAGACTGGTCTCTTCATTAACTTTACACTCTCATAGGTGAGTACGTTTTGGTAACATTTACTTAGGCTCATTTGAGATTGTTCTCATCTTTTACATTAGCCTCATATCATGTTGTCACCACATTCATTAACATTAGCACATTTGCTCTTCATAATTACTCACCCCTTTTTACGTGAATGTTCATTTCATCATATGCCAATGCACTTCGCCATTTGTGTGTTTCACACTCTTACTTAACCCTTCTAGGGTTTCATCATTTCATTACATAATATTCATTTCATCGTATGCCAATACACTTGGCCATTTAGTGTGTTTTACACTCGTACTTAACCCTTCTAGGATTACATCATTTCATTACATACATCTTAGGTTCACTTATTTTTAAACGTATGCTAGACTTATGGGTCTATACATACAAGTCATGATGCTTCGTTCATAGTTCGTTTAAGTGATTCATATCTTCCTAAGATTATGTGGTACAAGACTTATGCATCTTGTATGCATGCCAAGATCTCGATTTCGATCTAAGTAGGTAGCATTATTCTTGAATATTTAATTCACATATGACTTATGTATCAATACGGAATTTAGGCAAGAGTACCCAATTTCGAATCCCTTAGACAACAATTACATTTTTTCATTTATTGTATTTTGGTCCACACGACTTGGGGACCCAAGATCGAGCCCCAACACCTTCATTTTAATTTTTCCCTTAGTTTTTCTCTTCATTTTTCGCTCAATGGGATTGAGAGGATGTGGGATCGAACCCTCACAACCTCATTTTCTTTTAATTTCTTTTCTTTAAACTCTCTCTCCCTTGGCCGAGGGGTTGTGGGTTCGAACCCCCACGGCCTCTCTTTAATTTCTTTTAAATTTTCTCCTTGAATCTGCCTAGGAGGTCGTGGGTTCGATTCCCACGCCTCCCATTTCTTTTTCTTTCATTTTTCTTTGACTCTCATTCGCTGCCTAGAGGTCGTGGGTTCGATTCCCACGCCTCCCATTTCTTTTTCTTTCACTCTCATTCGCTTCCTAGAGGTCGTGGGTTCGATTCCCACACCTCACATTTTATTTTATTAATTATTTTGCACTTTACCTTTCAGACAGCACACCCGAGATCGAATCCCCTTGACCCCCATTTCCCTTTTGCGATTTTAAGGCATCATACGGGCGAGGTCGCGGGTTCGAATCCTTGTGACCTCATCTCATTTTTCACTTATTTAATTTTCCAGATTTGTTCATCTACATTTAGCCTAAACTAAACTTGTAAGTTGCTGGAAATTTGGTCACATTTCAGCTCACTTTCATCAATATTTTCAGTTGAACTCATAGAGTAATTCGTAAACCATTTAACACATTTTGGGGTGCATTTTTCATAGATTCGTTTAGCCAAGAGATTGTTACTTAAATCAGCCACATTTTATCTTTTATGAACATCACGATTTACATAGGTATATGCACGTAAAATAACAACCATAACGTTACAATATTTTGGAGCCTCAAGCCGAGACCCTAGTCATAGTCACATTCTTTCACACACATGCACATAGTTTCGAAAACACATAGGTTGTCATTCATACGATTTCAAATACACAAACATAAACATATTCATCACGAAAACACAACATACACCTAAATCTACCAGCAATCATACCCAACCTACGAATCATTGGGAGCTAATGACAGGGACATGCAACGGGGAACAACCCTAGTTTTCGGACTGAATAATCTGAACCTTAAGGGGTCTCTTGGGAAAGGGACCAAGAGAGAAGAGAACCCATACCTTTTTGACGTTAAACCCTTGACTTGCCTCCCAAAAACTTCACCCAAGATCACGTCAAAGTCCCCTAAATGTCAACACCACTCGACGGACAACCTCCCTTTGCCTAATGTGTGATTAACGTTTGTTTTCTTGTGATTTCGTGTGAGTTCATCAATTGTGAAGAACTTGGTTTATTTTTCTAATCTTGTATGTTATTTTGGTAGAGAGAACACGTGTGAAAGAAGAGAGATTGAGCGTGAGAGTTGAGAGATAGACGTGAGAGTGTGGGAGTTTTATTTGGCTTAGGAGTCTAGTTTAGGACTTAGTCAAATAAGGTTTTATTATATAAAAATCTGATTTCTCTTTTATTTTGAATCATCTAATGAATAATAAATATTAATTAATTACATTAATTTAATAACTTAAATAAAAACCACTTTAATTCATTGCTTCCACCTAGGTTCGAACCCGGGTGGAGCAAGACTTCACTTCAAGAGCCCATTTTCGACCCTCTCTCCCCAAATTGCCCCTCCACCTTATTAATTAAATAATTAATTATATATTTAGGGTAATTATGATACTACCCTTATCCTGGAAAAAAGACCATTTACCCCTAGACCCTCCAAACCTAAGACTTTCCCCTTTTAAGTCCGATAAAGACTCCTTCGAGTAATTCTTCGTATTCGAGAGCCCTACATGGTTGGAACCAACCTTTCCAAGCTCAAATAACTCCCCAAGTTAGTTGGCTTGGCTTTAGCAAGGGTTCCGAGGTTTGGTTCTACGCGCATCAATCCGTGTGAACCCTGGTCTAATCGTAGGCATTCTAGACACATTAAGCATTACTTATCTTATCCATTTTTAGGGTTGTTACAATATCCCCCCTTAGGAACATTCGTCCCCAAATTACACTAGTACTATCTAGCGTAATGCCAGTCAGATCATAACATATTCACTATGCACAGTCAAGCAATAGCAACAAAAATGGAGAGATAAGGAAACTTAGACTTAAGAATAGGAAGTCAAACCTCAAGAGCTAAAAAGATGAGGGTAGCGGGATCTCATATCGGCCTCAGCCTCCCACGTAGCACTCTCAACAAGATGATTCCTCCACAATACCATCACTGTGGCAATCTCCTTGTTCCTCAGTCGCTTGACCTGTCTGTCTAAGATCTCAATAGGTACCTCCTCGTAGGACAAGTCTTTATCGACCCCCGAACCTTCCACAGGTAGAATTGATGCTGGATCACCTAGGCACTTCTTTAACATGGATACATGAAAGACTGGATGGACAGAAGCTAGCTCCGCTGGCAATGCCAACTCATAGGCCACCTCACCCACACACTGTAGGATCTCATATGGCCCAACATATCTCGGACTCAACTTCCCCTTCCTGCCAAACCTCATCACCCCCTTCATAGGTGATATCTTCAAATAGACCTGGTCACCAACACCAAACTCTAAGGGCCATTTTCTGTTATCTGCATATGACTTCTGCCGACTGTAAGCAGTAGCCAACCTGTCCCTAATCACTCTGACCTTCTCTAAGGCCTAATGAATAATCTCTGGACCCAAAATGGATGACTCTCCAACCTCGAACCACCCAACTGGAGATCTACACCTCCTACCATACATTGCCTCAAACGGTTCCATCCCAATGCTGGAGTGATAGCTATTATTATACGAGAACTCTATCAAAGGCAGATGGTCATCCTAGCTACCCCTAAAGTCAATCACACACGCTCTCAACATGTCCTTCAATGTCTGAATCGTGCGCTCTGCCTGCCCATCAGTCTGAGGATGAAAGGCAGTGCTAAGCTTTACCTGTGTGCCCAAGCTCTTCTGAAAGATCTCAAGAAATGTGAAGTAAACTGAGGTCCTCTATCTGAAATGATAGACAAAGGAATCCCATGCCATATCAAAATCTCATCAATGTAGAGTCTCGTATAATCTTCGGCTCTGTAAGTAGACTTCACAGGGATAAAGTGGGCATACTTAGTCATCCTGTCCACAATAACCCATACGGAGTCATGCTGTCTCCTAGTCCTCGGAAGACCAACCACAAAGTCCATATTAATGGCCTCCCACTTCCAAGTCGGAACCATAATAATCTGAGTAAGACCGCCAGGCTTAAGATGTTCTGCCTTAACCTGCTGACAATTAGGACACTTGGCCACACATTCTGCAATGTCCTTCTTCATTCCATCCCACCAATAAATCTGCTTAAGATCATGATACATCTTGGTGGAACCTGGATGATTGGAATATCTGGAACCATGGGCCTCTGCAACAATCCTGGTCCGCAAATCATCCACATCTGGTACACACAGCCTGTCCTGATACCTAAGTATGCCGTCACCTCCCAAAGCAAAAGACTCGTTCATCTTTATCAACACTGAGTCCTTCAGCTCCATCAACACAAGATCGAGATGCTGACCCTACTTGTCTTCAACTACCAAGGATGATTCAGAACTAGGATGAACTGAAACACCCCCACTAGTAGAGTCAACCAATCGCACAAATAGTCTGGCCAGTCTGTGTACATCTTTCGCCAACTCCTGCTTCTCATCCTCAACGTGGGTTGTACTTCCCATGCTCATCCTACTCAAAGCATCAGCTACAACATTAGCCTTACCTGGATTGTAGTGAACATTCATGTCATAGTCCTTCAACAGCTCCAACCATCTCCGCTGACGTAGATTCAACTCTCTCTGCGTGAACACGTACTGGAGACTCTTGTGGTCTGTAAACACATCCACATGCACTCCATACAAGTAGTGCCTCCATAACTTCAGTGCAAACACCACAGCTGCCAACTCCAGGTCATGAGTGGGATAATTCTTCTCATGAACCTTGAGCTGTCTGGATGCATAAGCTATCACCTTACAAACCTGCATAAGAACACAACCCAAACCAACCCTAGATGCATCCCAATAAACAGTGTAATTCTCACCACACTTAGGTAAAGTAAGCACTGAGGTTGAATTGAGTCTGTCCTTGAGCTCCTGGAAACTCTTCTCACAAGTCTCCGTCTAGTCAAACTTGGCCTTCTTCTTAGTCAAAGCTGTCAGTGGGGCAACAATGGAAGAAAAGCCCTCCACGAACCTGCGGTAGTAACCAGCCAATCCCAGAAAGCTACGGATGTCAGTGGGAGTAAGAGGTTTTGGCCAGTTCTTTACAACCTCAGTCTTCTTGGGATCCACCTCCACGCCCTGATCGGACACACATGACCCAGGAAGGTTACTGATCTAAGCCAGAATTCACACTTGCTGAATTTGGCATACAACTTATGTTGTCTAAGTACCTGCAAGGTTTGTCTCAAATGCTGTTCATGATCTTTCTTGGTCCTAGAGTAGATGAGAATGTCATCAATGAATACTATGACAAAAGAGTCAAGGTATTCACGGAAGACCCTGTTCATGAGATCCATAAATGCAGCAGGTGCATTCGTGAGACCAAATGACATAACTAAGAGCTCATAATGACCATAATGGGTACAAAAGACTGTCTTTGGGATATCTGCATCCCTAACCCTAAGCTGATGATACCCTGAACGAAGATCAATCTTAGAGAAGAAACTAGACCCTTGGAGATGATCGAACAAATCATCTATTCTGGGAAGTGGATACTTGTTCTTTATAGTGACTTTGTTGAGCTGCCGATAATCGACACACATTCTAAGGGTTCCATCCTTCTTTTTCACAAACAACACTGCAGCGCCCCAAGGGGATATGCTCGGCTGAATGAAAGCCTTATTAGTGAGATCTTTTAACTGCAGCTTCAACTCCTTGAGTTCTGCTGGAGCCATTCTGTAGGGAGGAATCGAAATTGGTTTAGTATCGGGTTCTAAGTAGATACCAAAGTCAATCTCTCGAGGGGGAGGGACTCCATGCAAATCATCAGGAAACACATCTAGGAACTCATTCACTACAGGCACTGAGTGTATGGAAGGAATGTCATGATCTAAATCATTAACACTCACAAGATGACACAATAACCCCTTAGACATCATTTTATTGGCCTTAAGGTTCGAAATCAAGGGATTAGGATGACTCGAGTTGTACCCCTCCCAGACTAGCTCTTCTTCATTAGGGAAACGAAATCTCACCACTCTACTACGACAATCCAAACATGCATAACAACTGTGAAGCCAGTCCATGCCAAGAATAACATCAAAATCATGCATGGGTAACTCAACCAAGTCTGCACACATAGTCTTACCACTTACAACTATTGGGCAATCCTTGTATACTCTATCAGTTCTTACATTTTCTCCTAAAGGTGTACTAACCACTATAGGATCATGCAGAACTTCAGGCAATATCTCAAAAGTGAGAGCAAGCAAAGGGGTTACAAAGGAAAACGTAGACCCTGGATCAAGTAAAGCATAAACAGAAGTTGAGAATACTTGCAGCATACATGTGACCACATCAGCGGACTTCTCCTGCTCCTCTCTTCCCTTCAGGTCATAGAACCTGTTCCTCTTAGGAGGCTCGGCTGCTGCTGCACCCTGTGGATTAGGCCTAGGCTGAGCATTACCTCCAGCCTGACCTCTGTTCTGTGGGGAATCTCTAACTATGTGCCAACTCTTACCGCAACTGAAGCAGGCATTAGTGCACTGTCTGCACTCTCAACTGTGAGCACGGCCACACTTAGCACAGTTCTTTCTGGGACGCTGCATCTCACCTCCATTGCCCTTCTTGGGCTTAGTTTTGCCTCCTCTAGGTGCTGTACTCCTCTGAGAATTAGAGTTCCCAGAACTCTGCTGCCCCTTCTTGAACCTGGGCTGCTCACGAATGCCAAACTTGTTTCTGTGGCCTCCATGTCTTGGACCTGCCTGATCTTGAGGCTTAGGCCTCCTAGCATCACGAACGCCCCTCTTCTTGCGGCTATCCTCTACCTGCTGGACATGCACCATCAACCCGGAGAGGTCCATGTTATCATGAAGCATCGCAGACGGACACTCCTCCTCCAGATCTCCGTTGATTTCTATGAGGAACCTGCTCATGTCATCGCTGTTGTTAGATACAAGGGAAGTAGCATACCTAGATAATTTAACAAACTTCAGTACTCATTTCATCCTTGCTGTTAGATACTAAGGAAAGCAGCATACCTGGATTGTTTAACAAACTTCAGGAAATACTCCCTGACTGTCATTGATCCCTGCTTAAGGTTAATAAACTCCTCAACCTTTGCCTCCCTCATCTCCCTGGGAAAGAATCTCTCCAGGAAGGCTGTCTTAAACAACTCCCAAGTGACCGGAACTCCGCCCAAAGCTCGGCTATCCTGCCACATCTTGCACCAAGTCTGTGCAACATCCTTGAGTTGATAAGAAGCCAACTCTGCTTTCTCAGTGTCTGTGGCCCCCATAGCCACCAAAATCTTATGCACCTCGTCCACAAACTCCTGGGATCCTCTGAAGTCTTAGCCCCTGTGAAAATAGGAGGATTCATCCTCGTGAAATCTCTCAGCCTGTCAGCCATGCTACGAACCGGTGGGTTCTCCCTCTGAACATTCTGCCAGTTGACCTGGTCAGTCATGGCCTGGGCCTGCATAGTGATGGCCTGTGCCATCTGGTCTAGATATGACCGTACCTCCGTATCAGTCAACCCAGCTGGGTTAACCGGCATAGCCACTTCTTCAGCTGGAGCCTGGGGTGGAACCTAATTGTCCCCAGCAGCTGTACCTCCTCTCCTCTGACCAATGGTTCTCCTAGTATTCATTTTCTTAAAACAACAAAGATTGAAGTTAGACACGCTCATAACACCAAGAAATTAGACATTAGGAAAAGCACGATAGATCAGAAGAAGGGAAACTTTCCTACGCATCATGCAGTCTCTAATTCAGGATAGTGGTGCACTTCACTACCATGACTTAGAAACTACTCAATGTGGTTGATGTGAACTTATTATTCTTGGTATTTAACCTAGTGCTCTGATACCAACTTTTTCACGACCGGAATCTAGACCCCAGACGAGACCGGCGTCGTTGACCTCTCAGAGGTCGCAGACAAGCCTACATACGTCATTCTTACTTCATCTAGGTTAATTTTAGCGGAAATTTTGAAATTTTTGTTTTTTTATTTCATGCTAAACATTTTAAACCTCACATCATAGGCGTTCACAAATCAACCATCTAATATAGAGATGATCAAATGAAAGAAACAGTTCATAATTGCATTAAACATATCTTTGCCAAAACGGCACCAATACAAAGTCTGAAATTAAAGTGAAAAGACACACTAGTAAAACATGCTCCACTAGCTAAAACCTACATCTAAGCTAGATAATAACGGTAGACATCCTCGAAAGCATGAGGGCCTACCAAGTCCGGATGAAAGCTCCACGTCCGAATAGTTGCAACGTCAACCTGTAAGCTCTAGCGTCCACCTGTGCCTGCACCTAAAAATATAGAGTTGTATGAGATTAGTACACACTTGTACTAAGTATGGGTATATGCAAGCACACACCAAGGACATGCATGACTAATAATAGCTCTTTCCTAACAACATGATTATGGAAAGTCAAGTCAACGGACTTGCCAAATTGGGATTAGGAAAGTTAGTGAACTTTCCAAATTTGGATTAGGAAAGTCAGTGAGCTTTCCAAATTCGGATTAGGAAAGTCAGTAAGCTTTCTAAATTTGGATTAGGAAAGTCACGCCATGAGAGTAACATGCATCATCATACTTATCATATTGCACACGACACATAACATCTTACACAAAGCACATATCATATTGCATATAGCACATAACATCTTTCATATCATTCATTCTTATTCCATGAGACCTTGGAATCATGGACTTGACATTAACACTTCCTAAAATGAGGTCTCAACATATGGGACCTCAACTAGGGAGTCTTCCTTACCAAACACAGAGTCTGCTTCATTCATTCATACGTATTTCATTTCATTCATTCATAAGCTAGTGTAAACACCAGCTATACCTAGGATGTAGTTTAAGACTCTCATCGGGTTTGTTGTGCATTGATCAAGAATAACCTAGTGTCATTACTTGAGTCTAGCTCACCTCTTAATTATTCTATCCTAACACCTTTGGTATCGTTCATTTCATTATGTGCATCATTTGAGGCTGACCTCATTCATTCATTGGGAACTTTAACTTTAACCGACATAGATCATGTGAGCATCATGAAATCCAGTGTCTCCCCCACACCAAAAAGAGGTGGAATCACCGGCCAAAGTGACCCAAAACATGCTAGCATATATGGGAATTTAACCCCGCCAGATCCCTATATTGGCAGTATAGGTTCGAAACTAGGAGATATAAGGAGACCCATTCCCGGTATGCCGGACAGTCTCATCTCATGAGAGTTACATGAACCTCCACCCTTCCCGAAAGAAGGCATCACCGCTCATAGCTAGTCTATCGGTGCTCAATATAAAGTTCCATTACATTCAACTCATACGTCATGGAAGCTGGCTTCTAGTATGAGGACATCATAACTCAATAGATGATTTCTCATCTCATCATTAGTATTAAGTGTGTTAATCTCAATACTTTTATTAGAGTGTTCATAGAGACTGGTCTCTTCATTAACTTTACACTCTCATAGGTGAGTACGTTTTGGTAACATTTACTTAGGCTCATTTGAGATTGTTCTCATCTTTTACATTAGCCTCATATCTTGTTGTCACCACATTCATTAACATTAGCACATTTGCTCTTCATATTGCTCACCCCTTTTTACGTGAATGTTCATTTCATCATATGCCAATGCACTTGGCCATTTGTGTGTTTCACACTCTTACTTAACCCTTCTAGGGTTTCATCATTTCACTACATAATATTCATTTCATCGTATGCCAATACACTTGACCATTTAGTGTGTGTTACACTCGTACTTAACCCTTCTAGGATTACATCATTTCATTACATACATCTTAGGTTCACTTATTTTTAAATGTATGCTAGACTTATGGGTCTATACATACAAGTCATGATGCTTCGTTCATAGTTCGTTTAAGTGATTCATATCTTCCTAAGATTATGTGGTACAAGACTTATGCATCTTGTATGTATGCCAAGATCTCGATTTCGATCTAAGTAGGTAGCATTATTCTTGAATATTTAATTCACATATGACTTATGTATCAATACGGAATTTGGGCAAGGGAACCCAATTTTGAATCCCTTAGACAACAATTACATTTTTTCATTTATTGTATTTTGATCCACACGGCTTGGGAACCTAAGCTCGAGCCCCAACACCTTCATTTTAATTTTTCCCTTAGTTTTCTCTTCATTTTTCGCTCAATGGGATTGAGAGGATGTGGGATCGAACCCCCACAACCTCATTTTCTTTTAATTTCTTTTCTTTAAACTCTCTCTCCCTTGGCCGAGGGGTTGTGGGTTCGAACCTCCACAACCTCTCTTTAATTTCTTTTAAATTTTCTCCTTGAATCTGCCTAGGAGGTCGTGGGTTTGATTCCCACGCCTCCCATTTCTTTTTCTTTCATTTTTGTTTGACTCTCATTCGCTGCCTAGAGGTCGTGGGTTCGATTCCCATGCCTCCCATTTCTTTTTCTTTCATTTTTTTTGACTCTCATTCACTGCCTAGAGGTCGTGGGTTCGATTCCCACGCCTCACATTTTATTTTATTAATTTTTTTGTACTTTACCTTTCAGACAGCACACCCAAGATCGAATCCCCTTGACCCCCATTTCCCTTTTGCGATTTAAGCATCATACGGGTGAGATCGCGGGTTCGAATCCTTGTGACCTCACCTCATATTAATTTTCCATATTTGTTCATCTACATTTAGCCTAAACTAAACTTGTAAGTTGCTGGAAATTTGGTCACATTTCAGCTCACTTTCATCAATATTTTCACTTGAACTCATAGAGTAATTCGTAAACCATTTAACACATTTTGGGGTGCATTTTTCATAGATTCGTTTAGCCAAGAGATTGTTACTTAAATCAGCCATATTTTATCTTTTATGAACATAAATTTACATAGGTTTATGCACGTAAAATAACAACCATAACGTTACACATTTTGGAGCCTCAAGCTGAGACCCTAGTCATAGTCACATTCTTGCACACACATGCATATAGTTTCGAAAACACATAGGTTGTTATTCATACGATTTCAAATACACAAACATAAACTTATTCATCACGAAAACACAACATACATCTAAATCTACCAGCAATCATACCCAACCTACGAATCATTGGGAGCTAGTGACAGGGACATGCAACGGGGAACAACCCTATTTTTCGGACTGAATAATCTGAACCTTAAGGGGTCTCTTGGGAAAGGCACGAAGAGAGAAGAGAACCCATACCTTTTTGACGTTAAACCCTTGACTTGCTGCCCAAAAACTTCACCCAAGATCACGTCAAAATCCCCTCATTGTCAACACCACTCGACGGACAACCTCCCTTTGCCTAACGTGTGATTAACGTTTGTTTTCTTGTGATTTCGTGTGAGTTCTTCAAGTGTGAAGAACTTGGTTTATTTTTATGATCTTGTATGTTATTTTGGCAGAGAGAACACGTGAGAAAGAAGAGAGATTGAGCGTGAGAGTTGAGAGATAGACGTGAGAGAGTGGGAGTTTTATTTGGCTTAGGAGTCTAGTTTAGGACTTAGTCAAATAAGGTTTTATTAAATAAAAATCTGATTTCTCTTTTATTTTGAATCAGCTAATGAATAATAAATATTAATTAATTACATTAATTTAATAACTTAAATAAAAACCACTTTAATTCATTGCTTCCACCTAGGTTCGAACCCGGGTGGAGCAAGACTTCACTTCAAGAGCCCATTTTCGGCCCTCTCTCCCCAAATTGCCCCTCCACCTTATTAATTAAATAATTAATTATATATATAGGATAATTACGATACTACCCTTATCTTGGAAAAAAGACCATTTTACCCCTAGACCCTCCAAACCTAAGACTTTCCCCTTTTAAGTCCGATAAAGACTCCTTCGAGTAAATCTTCGTATTCGAGAGCCCTACATGGTTGGACCCAACCTTTCCAATCTCAACTAACTCTCCAAGTTAGTTGGCTTGGCTGTAGCAAGGGTTCCGAGGTCTGGTTCTACGCGCATCAATCCGTGTGAACCCTGGTCTAATTGTAGGCATTCTAGACACATTAAGCATTACTTATCTTATCCATTTTTAGGGTTGTTACACATTTCTAGTTAGTGCTCCCATAGGAGATAGCATTAGAGCCGAAAGGGTGTATAGAGATTGCCCAATAACTGTTCTTGATAGAGTCACATACGCTGACCTAATATAATTAACCATGCTTGATTTTTATATAATTTTGGTTATGGATTGGCTTCATAAATGGTCTGCTAAAATAGACTGTTGAAACAGGTAGTAAGGTTTCAGTTTCCAAATGAGTTAGAGTTAAAATTGGAAGGGCGTGGTTCAAATTCAACAGGCCAAATAGTTTCCAATCTTAAAGCCAATAAGATGTTATCTAAGGGGTATTTATAACACTTAGTCAGAGTCAATGACTTAGAACAAGAAGTTCCTTCCATAGACTCTGTGGCCATTGTAAATGACTTTCAAGATGTCTTTCTAGAGAATTTACCAGGAATCCCTCCTGAACGCGAAATTGATTTCTGTATTGACTTAGATCCCAAGACCAAACCAATTTCCATTCCTCCATATAGAATGGCACCATCCGAACTCAAAGAGTTTAAGTTGCAGTTAAAAGATTTACTTGATAAGGGCTTCATCCAGCCGAGCATATACCCATGGGGTGCTCCAGTGTTGTTCGTTAAGAAAAAGGATGGAACTCTTAGAATGTTTTTCGATTATCAGCAACTCAACAAAGTCACCATAAAGAACAAGTACCCTCTTCCCAGAATCGATGATCTATTTGCTCAACTTCAAGGTTCAAGTTTCTTTTCTAAAATAGATCATCGGTCAGGTTATAACCAACTTAGAGTGAGACAAGAGGACGTTCCTAAGACTGCCTTCCGTACTAGGTATGGTAATTACGAGTTTCTTGTAATGTCATTCGGTCTCACTAACGCACCAGCAGTGTTTATGGACCTTATGAATAGAGTCTTCCATGAATATCTTGATTCTTTTGTCATAGTATTCATAGATGACATCCTCATATACTCTAAGACCATAGAAGAGCATGAACAACATTTGAGAATGACATTGCAAGTACTCAGGGAACATCAGTTGTATGCAAAGTATAACAAATTTGACTTTGGTTGAGATCAGTGACCTTCCTTGGTCATGTTGTGACCAATCAGGGTGTAGAGGTTGATCCAAAAAAAGATTGAGGCAGTAAAGAATTGCCCGAGACACCTCACTCATACTGAGGTTTGTGGAGGGCTTTTCCACAATTGCTACTCTATTGACCGCTTTAACCAAGAAAAAAGGCGAAGTTTGAGTGGTCTGAAAATTGTGAAAAGAGCTTCCAAGAGCTCAAAGACCAACTCACTTCGTCCCCAGTCCTCACATTGCCGAGAAGTGGTGAAGGGTATGTGGTGTACTGTGATGCTTTCCGAGTAGGTTTGGGATGTGTTCTTATACAAGATGGTAAGGTGATTGCATATGCATCAAGACAGTTGAAAATCCATGAGAAGAATTTGCCTACGCATGATCTTGAGTTAGTTGCCGTGGTATTCACGTTGAAACTTTGGAGACATTACTTATATGGTGTATATGTTGATGTATTTACTGACCATAAAAGTATTCAGTATGTTTTTACACAAAGAGAATTGAATCTTCGTCAGAGAAGATGGATAGAGTTACTAAAGGATTATGAACTGAGTGTCCATTATCACCCAGGTAAGGCCAATATAGTGGCCGATACTTTGAGCCGATTGAGCATGGGCAGCGTGTCTCATATCGATGATGAAAAGAAAGAATTTGTTAAAGAGGTACACCGATTAGCTAGGTTAGGTGTACGGCTGGTAGATACACCAAATGGGGGTGTAACGGTCCATTCAAGTTCTGAATCCTCATTTGTTGTAGATGTTAAATCCAAGCAGCATCTCGACCCAGTACTCATGGAGTTGAAAGATTCAGTGTTGAGTAAGATGAATGAATCATTCTCCCTAGGGGGGATGGTGTCCTTAGATACCAGGAAAGATTGTGCGTACCAAATATTGATGATTTGAGGCCTAATATTATTGCAGAGGCTCATGGCTCTAGGTATTCCATTCATCCAGATTCCACCAAGATGTATCATGATCTAAAGGAAATTTATTGTTGGGAAGGTATGAAGCGAGATATCTCTAAGTTTGTGGAAGAGTGTCCCAATTGCCAACAAGTTAAGGCCGAACACCTTAAGCCTGTAGGTCTTACACAGTCGATTGAGATTCCAACATGGAAGTGGGAGGTTGTTAATATGGATTTTGTGGTTGGTCTGCCCAAAACCCGAAGACTATGCGATTCCATTTGGTCATTGTTGATAGGATGACTAAGTCTGCTCACTTCATTACTGTGAAGTCTACTTATAGAACCGAATATTACGCCAAGCTATATATTGATGAGATCGTGAGGTTGCATGGGATTCCCTTATCTATCATTTCGGATAGGGGAGACCAATTCACGTCTCATTTTTGGAGATCTTTCCAAAAGAGCTTGGGTACGCAAGTGAAGCTCAGCGCTGCTTTTCACCCTCAGACGGATGGGCAAGAAGAACGTACCATTCAGACCCTTGAAGACATGTTGAGAGCATGTGTTATTGACTTCAAGGGTAGTTAGGATGATCACTTGCCACTGATTAAGTTCTCTTATAATAATAGCTATCATTCAAGTATTGGGATGACACCTTTTAAAGCACTGTATGGTAGGAGATGTAGGTCCCCAGTTGGGTGGTTTGAAGTAGGAGAATCTACCATACTTGGCCCCCATATCATACATGAGGCTTTGGAAAAAGTGAGAATGATCAGGGGTAGATTGGATACTGCTTACAGTCATCAAAAATCATATGCTGATAACCGAAAGAGAGCTCTTGAATTCGAGGTAGGTGATCAAGTTTACCTGAAGATATCACCCATGAAAGGGGTGATGAGGTTTGGTAAGAAAGGGAAGTTGAGTCCTAGGTATATAGGTCCTTATGATATCTTACAGCAAGTAGGAAATGTTGCCTATGAACTGAAGTTACCAAATGACTTGGCTTCTGTTCATCCAGTGTTTCACGTTTCGATGCTTAAGAAGTGTCTAGGCGATCCATCGTCCATTCTACTTGTCGAGGGTTAGGAGTCGATGAGTAACTTTCTTATAAAGAGGTTTCTATTAAAATTTTAGATCGCCGAGTGAAGCGTCTGAGGAACAAGGAGGTTGCCACCGTAAAGGTGTTATGGAGGAACCACCTTGTAGAGGGAGCAACATGGGAGGCCGAGGCCGATATGAGATCCCGTTACCCTCACTTGTTCAGTTCTGGAGGTTAGATATACTGTTCCTAAGTCAGATTTTATTGACGAGACTCTAAATGTTAGTGCATTAGGTGTTTTGGTGTTTTAAGTCCATAACTGTGTGTTTTATACTTGCACTATATTAGTTAATATGAGTTCATGCTTGCATTCATGTTGCTGTTTTTGTATAGCGTAGACGTGATTTTTGTGTTGCATGAGTGTGATATGCATTAAGTTAAAGTGATATTGAGAAGGAAGTTCCTCAGTCTCAGAGTCAAGCTTCAGATAAGCTTTGAGTAATGTGCATCATCCAGAGTTATTTGTGAATAAGATATTCACAAAGAGTAAAGTTTCAAGTATGTTGATGTGTTTTTCGAAAGTACCCTCTTTGATTCAAATGATCATTCGTGGATAAATGTTCCTACGGGGCGGATAATGTAACATTCCAGAAAATGTACTTGTCTAGTAAAGAGCCTATTAGGTTTTAATAATAGGTATTGGGGTACATAGGCATCCCAATGCCCAATATTGAGTAATATTGGGCATGTTAGAGAATGTTGGCTTAAGGGTGTTAGCCAATGTCTACACAAGTAAATTAAAATATACGTCGATGTCAAATACTCCAATCCAAGCTTGTTTAGAAATTGTACCTTTAATGAAGACCCTAAGCTAAAACAACTATATTCATCATATACACTCATTTGGTACTAGGCATCCAGGTGTCAAGCCTAGGTACCATAACACATAATCACTTAAAATAATCATGTAGATTAAGCAGTACCCAAGGACATAGTGAGGATCCTTGGGACAATAAGTGAACTTTCCAAATGAACCTTCCAAAATAATTAGTTAGGAAAGTGCACGGCAACACATGTGCAAGCAGATGTGCAAGCACATGTGAAACCGGACAAGAGACCAAGCTAACCGATTCGGTTAGAGCGGTTGGGCACAGGCGCGCGTCCGGGTCAGGCCACGTGGGTCAAGCTCCCTAACTGGTCCTAGGCTCTAACTAACTGACCTAACTAGCTAACTAACCTAGGACAAACCAAAAATAACTAACTAGTGGACCCAAAAACCTAAGACCTAACCGGGTGACACTAAGCCGAGTAACTAACTAAGAAACATCCTAGTACCTAACCTAGGATGGACCAAAGAGTTAGTTATGGTCCTAACAACTTAAGGGTACTTTAGTAATTACCCTAGGTTACTTAATTAATTAAATAAGAAACTTAATCAATTAATTTAAATTGTCAAAATTGAAACCCTTAAGCAATTTCCAAATTTCGGTTAAGTCAAATGTTCTCCTATCTTTAGTCAATTTAGGAGGGGCATTTTGGTAATTAGATAATTGATTTATTTAATTAAGGTATTTAGTCTAAGTTGAATTAGTTAATATTCAGTTCCTAAAGACTTAGAATCACGTTATTCATTAGTAAACCCAATGACCTAAAAGCGGTGAGAAAACGTAAAGAAACCCTAGGCGATTTCATGCAGTTCTTCAAGGTTTTTCGTGCAAAGTACAAGGTCATATTCGTAGATTTAATTCTACAATAAAGTATGGGTTTTCTCTCCTGGATTCGTTTCTCCAAGAGGCTTTTCAAACGTTTTGAAATCAAGAATATCAAAACTAGGGTTGTTCCCAATGAATCGCATGTTCATCTCCCTAGTTCTCCCGATTTCCAATTCTTGTAGTTTGTATGATGTAAATCTCAAGCATGTTGTTTGTATTTGGTGCTAACTGATTATTATGTGTATGTTTCCATTATTATATTGTCGAATGAAACCTACATGTTAGATCCGTATACTTAGGGTATTATTTACAGAAGATGATAAATGTTGTAAAACCTATTTGTGTTCGTGAAGATGAAATTTTTATGAGTTGTTCATTGAATTATTTCATAGACTAATCAAAGGTTAAAAGTTGGCTTGTTTAACATGATAGGTTACTATAATGTATTCATGAAGTAATTGAATTGGCTAGTGATAATATCATAGTTTGATTTATGCCAACAAATTGGCTAGGAATATTATTTCCAAAATATGTGAAGTCATACCAATCTTAACTCAATGAACTCATAACATAGGGTATGCAAATCAATGGGACAAGTCCCAGGATACCCTATCCACACGAACTTGTGAACGTAATAACATTGAGTAAGTCCTTATAACTTTCCTAAAGAATTGTACAAGACTATCAATTAACGTTGAACCAGATAAGGTGAGTAATGAAATAACTAAAAGCTTAAGTTATGAAATTGACCTAATATAGAGTGTTAAATAAAGTGAGACAGACCTCACTTACACTTAAAAGATCATGTCAAAGATACTCATATAAGAGGGTGCTAGAAGCCGTGAGACAAGTCTCACTTGTATCATGATGATAATGTAATATTTAATTTCATATTCAACAAGTATAGAAAAGGGATGACCAATCATCCATTGAGTTAAGTATACCTCATACTAGAAGCAAGCTTCCATAATATTTGAGTCAACTCTAAAAGTTATAAAGTAAAATAAATCTGAGCTTAGCACCGATAGACTAGCAATGAGCTTGTGCCAGCACATGTAAGCCTCATGAGACGAGATCACCACCCAGTTGGACCAGGTTCTTCGAAGTCTCCTAGTCTTTGAACTATGTTGCCAGCATACGGACTAGCTAGTGGAGAAATCCACCTAAGAATGCTAGGTAGTTTCGGTTTCACTTTGGCCGGTGATACCACCTCTTTTCAGTGTGGGGAAGACACTGGATTTCATGTATAGCTCACATTATCTATGTCAGTTAAATCTCAAGAAAGTATTCGGTTCACTTTAGCCGTGAACCACCTCTTTTCGGTGTGGGGAAGACACTGACTTTGGTTTCACTTTAGCCGGTGAACCACCTCTTTTCGGTGTGGGGAAGACACTGAGTTTGGTTTCACTTTAACCGGTGATCCATCTCTTTTCAGTGTAAGGAAGACACTGTATTTCATGTTAGCTCGCATGATGTATTTCAGTTAATGCTAAAGACTTCTTTAAGAACGTAAGAAAGAATGAAAGTAGCATGTTCAAAGTGAAAAACATATCAAAGAAGATGAAACGTAAGTTCAAAAGGAACTAAGTAAGCAAGAGCTTAAGAATGTCAATCATCAATGTTTGATAAGAATGAAGTTTTAACAAGTTAGCGGTTTATGCCGATATTGGAGTATGAATATATGCCCCAAGATCTACATTTTATGCAAACAACCAAATAATGGGAATAGTTAATAAAGATTGGCTTATAAATACATTCATACCCAATTTAACAAGAATGAAATATCTAACTTGTAAGTAAGGTACCCAAATCATTTCCTTAGTCTTGTGAATTACTTACTCGATTCATTGTAGGTATGGGACTACAATGAATCATTGCACTTGTAAGTAAAACATAGGATCAAAAGATATCATTGAACTACACAACAGAAAGAAGGAAAGACTGAAAAATAAACTAAGGTTGGGAATAAGAGCTCTCGGCATGAGGGAGCAAAATAATTAAGTTTTGTTTAAGTTGTTCTACAATTATGTTCATGATTCCAAGGTATTATGTTCATATAGAAAATGAGTTTTGTGCCTTAATTGCATGAGAACATGGCATATTCATAGTATGAATCAGAAATAACGATTTAAGAAAGTAAAGTGACTTAACTTTCCAGAAACAACATATTGTTATAGGAAGAGCTTTCCTTGATCATGCATAGTCCTTATGTGTTTATGTGCATACACCCATATTTAGTACAAGTGTGTACTAACCCCATATATTATTATTATTTTTATAGGTGCAGGTTCTAGAGAAGATTGGAGATTCGACGAAGCAGTTTGGATTAGCGATCTCCAGACTTTGGTAGGTCCTCTTGAGTTCGAGGATGCTACATTTATGATTCTAGTTTAGTACATTAGACATAGCTAGCGGATGTTGTCCCTAGCGTTTCATTTCAAACATTTGTTTAAGCGTTTGTAATAAGGCTGATTTGGCAAACTATTATTATTTTTATGATTCACCATTTCGATTATTTAATCTATTGAAAGATGATTGCTTTATGTTGAGCTATTAGTATATCACTCTATGCATTTATATGAAGTCTATGTATAGTTCAATAAAAGTTTTGAATTTTCCGCAAATTTAAATGTATGATTGTGATGTAAGAAGAGGCTTGTCTGCGACCTCTGAGAGGTTAACGATGCCGGTCTCATTCGGATTCCAGAATCCGGGTGTGGAAGATACCTAAAATATAAGAAACCCCACTGATTGTTGATGAAGAAATCGACCACCAACATCCCTCCTAACTCCTTCTTGAGTTTTAGCTTCTATGGAGTCTTCAGAGAGTTTTTCTTGAGAGAGGGTTTTAGATTTTAGGAAATGAAGTCTAAAACTAGGTCATAGAGTTTGAAACACATTAATATACCTATAAGACCCTAAAAATATCTTCTAAGGTTCCTAATAGACTTGGGGTGAATTTACCAAACACACCAAGCCAAAATAGATATTTGATAGCTTTTGGATGCAACACCAACGACACCAACCAACGAACCATTTGTCCATCGACGCCCCATTGGTGATGGTTCGATGGTTGGGTCTACAACCTTCAAAAAATGAAGGCCTTCATGTCCAATCGATGGACCCTGTCAACGAGCCATCGATTGGTCAACTGGCTGTCGACTGGTTCTGCTTAGGGACACTGCCTAGGATGTTTTGGGTCCTAGTCTTGGGCCCTTCTCTAAGGCCCCTCGTGGGTCCTAGGTGGGGTTGTACACGGACGTTAAACTCGTAAAAATAGTCGTCTAGGTCTTAGGAACATCACACACAAATTTCAAGCAATACAAACACGTAAAATATGCTAAAACACATAAAGGCAGATAAGTACTTTCTAAGGCATATCTTCCGAACGTCATGGACGTTGTCGGACGTTTAACCTCCAAATTTAGCCAAACTTCACACACTGCCTAAGAAATTCAATGTAACTCATTTAAACACAAAACTAACTCATGAAACATTCACGAAGCTCTAGTTCACCTTAGTTTGTTTTAGGGTGTTACACTTGGGGTGTTTGTTAAATTCAACCCTAGTCTTTTATCAACCATGGATGAATATTTTAGGGTCTTTTAGGTATATTAATAGGGTTGAAATACTAAGACCTAATTTTAGACTTCATTTCGTAAAACCCAAAACCATCCCTCAAGAAAGACTCTCTCAAAGTCACTATTGGAGCTAAGACTCAAGGAAGAGCTAGGAGGGCTGGTTGGGAACGTTTCTTCATAAAAAATCATTGGTTTTCCTTCTCTTCGAGGTATGGTAGTCATCCTTAAACTCTCTTCTATTCAAGGAGTCATTTCTAAAAGATTTCAAAAACGGTTTTCAAACTCTATCTTTGACTCTAAGCATGGGTCTTCATATAATGTGTTTTGATGATTCAAATATGTTGTTACTAGTATTGATTGATGATTTTAATATCAAAACCCTAATGAACTCATGATTATGCATATTTCTAACTTTTAGCTTAAGAAATTGGTTAATTGAACATGTTTGTGTAGGGTATGAACTTTAGTTTCCTTATGTTGTTATTATGGTTTAGCTACTTCCCTAAGGGCCAATTATGATGAAATATTGAAGAATTGGTTATAGGTGGTGAAAGCTTGGTTAAATGGTGAGATTTTTATATTGTATAACTCTTATTATGAAATGCACTTGATTTGTATGGTCCACCTTCTTGGTGGCGGTATTTACTTGATGTATTTGGATATATAAAATTATATGTGTTATGAGTATGGATTTGAAGTCCTAAGGTGTGAAATGAAGTGATAATGATGAGATTCATGTTGATATGCATTATGAAGCTTGAATTGTGTGTCTTGCTTAGATTATGCCTAAATGAAGTATGTGTATATGTTGAGCATGCTAGTGTGTGAGAAATGATGAATTAAGATGTAAGCATGTTTAGAAGCAAATGTTATGAAAGTGATGATTTATGTGAAAGGTTTTGTCACATGTACACACATACTCACACTTTGACTGAATGAATGAATGAAGTCAAAGAATGTGAATCAAAAGGGGAGTATTGGGTTGAACACTCATTGTGAGTTGAGATGAAGTGTTTAGTAGCAACCTCACTACCTCCCAAGAGCTTTCTTATGTAGTTTGGAGGATGGATACCCATTGTGAGTTGATATGGGATGTCCAAAAGTTATCCTTGACCTTTAGTAATGAATGTTTAAGACTCCGTGGGGGAGTTATGCTTAGCACTGAGAGGATTTGAAGAAGGGGTGGGTGCAAAATGTGAGTAGAGATGTTGTACCCAATGTACCTCTTGAGATGAGTACTCTTCTTGATTAGAGAGTGAGTTACTTAGTAGCAATCTCATTATCCCTTAACTATGCGCCCGCATAGGTGTAGCTGTTGGAAAAGCCATGGTAAAGCTATGAGAAAGACCCTACCCTAGGCAAGTGGGGAACCCTCATTCAATAAGAGTAGTATCAGGATTCCATGTCTAGCTCTCATGGTCTATGTCGGTTAAATCTATTCCTCAACAAAAGAATTAATGAATTAAGTCTCCTAAAAGAATGTACTACTTAGGGTAGGTGGTGGTATGAGACACTATCTATACATTGACCTAAGTAGTTTTTTTCTAAAGGGGATTCTTGGTGTGTTTTGTATGAGCTTATGAACTAAGTGTCTTAAAAGAATGTACTACTTAGGGTAGGTGGTGGTATGTGACGCTATCTATCCATTGCACTATGTAGACCTTCCAAAAGGGGTGTCTTGGTGTGTTCTATATTAAATATATGAATGAGTTATCATGTGTTGAAAATGAAGTTAGATGACTTAAGTTCTAATGGTAATGAAGCAAGTTAAAGTTAAGTTTTATGTGATGAAGTCATGAATGACTAATGTAGAGTACTTAATCCAAGGGAATCCTCAAGGAGCACTAACTGGGAGTAGTAGTATGAGATGCTAATCTCACATTGCACTTAGTGTAACTTATAAGTCCTATTGAAGAAGGGTACTAACATGAAGTCCATATCGTATGAATGTCTTTCAAATGTCTTGCCAAGAGTGTGGATTTGTTTCCCATGTGAGGTAAGTCTATGGTTGGTAGTCTTAAGGATCGCTTTGGTGTGTCTTGAAGGGGGTGTATGGGCGGTCCCTTCTTTTCTTACTAACACGCCCTCAAAATGAACTAAGGTATCTATAGCCTTACTTGTGCCTAAAATGTTAAGAAAGTGTTTTAAAACATGTATAATTGATTTAAAGAGGTTTGGAGGTCAAACATCCAAGAATGTCCAAGACATTCGAAAGTCGTTGTTTAGACGTGCAAGTGTGTGCTTGTATGTTTGCCTTGTTTTATGTGTTTTTTGTATTCTAAAAACAATCGAGTTGACTCTAGTATATTAATAGACATGCTAAGGTTCAAAACGTCTGGGTACGACTCTCGAGGGACCACCCGAAAGGTCCCAAAGGAGGACCCAAACATTGGACAAGGAGGCTTTCCAAGGCAGCGTGCAGCAGCAAGATTTGGAGCAAGCCTCGGGACACGCGACTGGCACTGAGTGTGCCTATGCGCCACACACCAAACACGCATCAAAAATTATTTGGGACAAAATTCAGAGGCTGCCCCGCGACGCGCAGCTACTTGCCAGATCCGGTTGCGTCAATTTTAAGTCAATTTTGACATGTCTAAAATTCCAAATAAGTATGGGGGTGTTTTGGTAACTTAGGGACACGGTTATAAACTATTTTTAGGACCTTTTTATTTTGAAAGCCAAAACCCCAACACCTATTGAGAAATCAAAATCCCGAAAACTCTCTCTTTTTCCAAAAACCCCAAAACCTCCATTGAAGACCAAGCTCAAGAACAAGCAATGGAGGTGGATTCTTGGAGATTTCTTCTCAAATTTTTGTGGGCTTTCTAATGTAAAAGGTATGATGATCCTTCATCCATAGATAACCATTCATCTATGGAGTCCTTTCAAAGTTTTTTCAAACATGATTCTAAGTTCAAAATCCTATCTTTCAATCTAGTCATGGGTTCATTCTCAAATTGATTTAAAAAACATTCTAATGATGATATATGTTTATCTACTGATTTTATGATAAATTTATATTAAATTTTATGAAGAACCCATGATCCTCCTAATTTATCAAATTGGCCTATAATGTGGGTCTTGTGATCTTGATTTCATGCTTATAGAATTGTGATTAGATTGTATTGAATTGCTTATTGCTATTACTATCTATATGAATAAAATATGAATTGTGGAGAAATGATCAAAGATAATCATTAGCTTGGAGATTTGGTAAGTTGACCTATTTATTCTTATTAGCCTAGAATGTACATTGAATTGTGTTGATTGGTATGGTCCACTTATGGTGGCGGTGTTTACATTTTTGTAGATGTCTATGTGTTATGATCATGGCCTTAAAGGCATTATATGCAAGATGAATTGATATGATGATTTGTATATTTAGGAAGTCGAAGGATTTAGCCTTGATTCTAATATCATCTTGTAAGTGAATTGATCTTATGTGAAGTATATGAATAGCCCTCATAAATAGTTACATGAACTAGGTGTAGGGATGATGTGATATGTATATATGTGATGATTATTTTAGGGTTAGGTGTGGTCTATATGGCTAATGATGATGAGCATCCTTCTAGAATGACCCCTACTTTTATGAACCCTATATGAATGTGTAATCAAAGTATGCTAGGAGTGCTCTATTCTATTGTTGTATATGTACTTGCCTCCCAGGATGTAATTTGAATGTGTGTTGTCAATAGTCTTTAATACTCTAGATGTGTTTGACTCAAGAATTGAAGAATGTTTTACATGTGTTGTGATCTTTGGAGGCTGGCTTCCTCAATACTATATGATAGCCATTATGTGATCATGTTGACCAATGTACACACACACTTCATGCATATCTATGAGTAGGGTAGCTTCATGATGACTAAAGAAAGGTTAGTTCTCATATGCATCATTACCTATTTCTATACATGAAAGTAGATGATTAATTAATTTACGAACATGTGTGATTAGAGGTGTTATGTGAAGGTAGATCTCACATTGTATGGACACACACATGGTGTATGATCGTATGAGTATGTGAAAGGATATTCACATAATGAATTAGGGTTTATGATGAAAGGACATTCTCATCTTAGAATCATTTGAGCTATATGAAGTATAAAGGGACAAGCTCCTAAAGCCTTCTTTATCACTTAATAATGCACTAAAGGCTTAAATATATTAAAAAGGGAGTTAGAGCCTTGCTCCGAGTGAACATTACAAGTCATAGTGGGATCTTCACGTTAGTAAGTCCGGCTTACCACAAAGAGAACCTTCACATTTAGCAAGTCCATGTTACCAACATAGATGTTGTCTCATCAGATGGAAACCTACACGTTAGCAAGTCAAGATTTCTAGAAGCAATCTCCTTGTTCCATAAATATGTGCCCCCATAGGTTATATCTTGTGGATTCAACTAGAACACCTATTTTATATGAAGGTCCTACCTTGGCAAGTAGTACCCTCTTTTTTCGGTGTGGGAGTAGAACACTGGATTCCATGTAGCTCACATGGTATGTATCGGTTATGGCTATGTCTCCGAAGGTTAATAAATTAACTAAGATAAGAATATGAATTCTAATCAAATTCCTTGAGAACTGTACTTTGTATAGGGAGGACTATGGACCCGACCTATGCATTGCACTAGATGACTTCAAGAAAGGATAGGATTGGAGCCTCTGGAAACCGAGCGTTTCCTGGTTCAAAAATGTCGAATCTCATCTGAATCACCATTTGTCAGGATTCTTTGGCGTAAGTTCCTTGGCTTGGATAGGGCATTTAGTCCATGTTGCTATTCCTGCATCCAGAGGGGAGTACGTTCGGTGGAATAATTTCTTAGATGTATTACCGCATCTTATGAATATGTTAGGAATGACTTGTATGAATGAATGTCAAGTGACCTTGTTATGTCAAAATATATATTGTGACTATGCATGTGAATTATACTTATGACTTTTAAATGAGTTTATTTAGTACATGTGGGGGTATGAGACTCCATGTGTACGTTGCACAAGTAAACTTGCGAAGGGGGTTGTGAGGGTGGTTTACCTATTATATGAACTAAGCGAGTCTATGTCTAAAGTGTATGAGGTATGATGATGCCTTCCTATTATGTCATGAAGTATAATTAGTCCTTATATGATTCTATGAAGTATGTGGATTTATGTATAGTTATAAATGAAATTGTTATGAGTTGTTAAGTATGTTATGCCTAGTCTAGGTTGACTTCCTAGGTACAATTGGTGGAAGTAGTATTATGGGATGCTACCTACACATTGCACTAGTGTGACTTAGGAGTTGTCTTAGGTGATGGTCCTTGTGTGAATTTTATGCCTATGCGGTGTTTAAATATCATGAATATATGTGTTTGTGTTATCAATCATATTATGAAAGACTATTGTAAAGTGATCTCAAGGTGATACATTGTACTAAGTACACTCGAGTGTTACTTAAGGAAATGAGTAAGATAAAAGAGAGGTAATGTATGGTATGTATTGAATATGCTTCAAAGTATGATAAATAGATTTATGTTCTATTATGAGTAGTATCCATGTCTATATGATGTAGGTAAACTATATTGAGCTTGTATGTGCCTATGTTCATCAAGTTTACTAAAAAGACATGATGCATGATTTCTACCTATACATCCTCTTTAAATACATGTTTTTGCATGGTTTCCATGCTTAGTGCATTCTTGTACTAATACCATTCTTCTTCATCTTTTTACAAAAAGTGTAGGTAGTGATAGCTAGAGGATGTCTCCTAGGTGAAGAGCTTGGATAGATCTTCCAAGTTCAAGAAGATGGATCCTTATGATTCAAGGATTTCGCTATGTCAAGTTCCTATTTAATTATGTAACAGCTTAGATATTATTTTATGTTGTTAAGGACCGTGTCCCTATTCTATTCTATTGAGTTGTGTCTTAAGATAACAAATAGACTTAGAGTCTACCTATATACTTGTGCTATTATATATATATATATATATATATATAAATGAAGTATTGTTGTAGAATATAATGTGCTATGAAAATTTTTAAATTTCCGCTATGTTTACGATTATGCAATGAAAGATGTCTAAGGGCTTGTCTTTGACCTCGGAGAGGTCGAAAACGCCGTGTGACGACTCAAGAGTTCTCATTTCTCCTAGGGTGTACTTGAGGGTCGTTACACTTACCTTAGGGAGTCTTAGGATAACTTGGTTAGGGAAACCTCAAAGGAAATGAGTTCACTATGCTTGGGATGAATGGTTCACTGTAATGTTTCACTGTTTCACAGTAATGTGCTTGAGCTTACTGTAAAGTGTGTCTTGGTCCTAAAATTATGAGAGTTCTATTTTATGTGATTAATGATGACTCTTATACTATTTTAACTCTATAATCATGAAGGTTTTACTTATTTGTCATGAAAGATTATTTTACTAAAACATGCCTTTTTGCATGTTTTTGCATATGCCATACTAGGTACATTGTTTTGTACTAAACCCATATTTTTCTATACTCTATAAGTATAGGTTGGAGGCAAGTTGAATCCCAGAAGGCAAAGCTTGGCAATCGACTCTCTCAAGACTAAGTATGTCATCATATATTCGAGGGCATAGTTCTATTTAAGACTTATTATGTATTTTCATTTAATTTAAAGGGACGTATCCCGAATATATTTATGTCGTGTATTTATGTTGGCTTGTGAAGACGAGATCACTCCTTAGCTTTTATGAAAGATGTTTTCCTTTCTTATTTTATTCAAGAAAAATTTCAATTCCGCACTACTTTTCATGTCTTATGTAATGAATGATAGCTAAGGCTTGTAGAAGACCTCTGAATGGTCAAGTACACAATTGTTCCGACCTAAGGGTGTTCCCTTCTTCTAGGGGGTACTTTCGGGTCGTTAGATCAATGATTTTAGTTGTGTTAATATGATGAATTTATGGCTATTTTCATGAACAATTTATGCATGTAATGTGAAAGGCTTCCTCACATGTTGTTGATTCTATGGTTAAAACTCTATGCTTACCCAATAAATCCTTGAACTCATATAGTGTAGCTTGGAATGAATGCCTTAGTTCATTCTCCTATGAATAGTTAACTTAATTAAAGACTTATAGTTACCTTTAAGGGAATAGTGCTTAGCACTGAGTGAACGAGAATATGAGATGAAGTCTTTTACGTTTAGCAAGTCCAGATTCCCATATGGGTTCCTTCTATGTTCAACAAGTCCATGATCCAGATACATATATGTTATCTCATAAGATGGAAACCTTATAGGTTTAGCAAGTACATGTTTCTAATAGAAATCATCTTGTCTCATAACTATGTGCCCATATAGGTCTTTAGCTAGTGGGTCCACCTAGGCGCTAATTTAGTTAGTTTCACATTAATCAAGTGAAACACCACTTTTCGGTGTGGGGGTAGAACAGTGGATTCCATGTATCTCACACTGTCTATATTGGTTATTGCAAATATCCATAAATGTTGAAGAATGTGAACTATAATATCAATGTCAATTTGAGAGGTAATTATGGACTCTACTCATGACTTCTTAATGGGTACTACTTAGTATGAGCGGGGGTATAAGACTCAACTTGTGCATTGCACAAGTAGGCTCTATGAGTGGTTATAGTGAGTTTCCTCATAATTATGCAAGCTTATGACTTATGAATGCATAACATATGAAAATGTTAATGATGACTTTACTTAATGTAAAATATGCATATGTATCGGAAATACACATATGACTTTACGTAATGTAAATTGTGCAAGTGAGGGTATGAGACTTCACTTGTACATTGCACTAGTGGACTTACGATGGGGTTGTGGGGTGGATTCCTTACGGTATAAAGTTATATGAACACATATATACATTAAATGAATTGTGACTATGAGTAATTCCATTTATGAATACTAATGTACCTTTATTTTGTAGCATATCTTGACTATGTTTTCTTTAAATGGGCATTATGAGTTTTTAGCTATAAAAGAGATTCAACTAATTGCCCCTTTTATGAATGTTCCAATTGTTTTTATGCATTTCTTCCATACATAGTATATTAATTGTGGTAACCCATATTTCTTCTATTTTACAACTTAGTGTAGGTTCCGGAAAGTGATTGTGCTTCTAAGAGGTTGAAGCTTGGACTAGACTTCTTCAAGACATTTGGTATGTTCTCAAGATTCGAGGAGAAGCATTGATGCCACTTTATGTTGTTTTTTATTGTAATAGACATTGTAGACTTTCTATGTACTTCCTATTATGAGACGTTTATGTTGTAAAGGGCGATTGTCCCTATTTGAGACTCCTATTGTACTTAGATGGTTATGAGACAAAGTGTAGACATTCTATTTCCTTTATGAAGAGTGTTTGGCTTGAATTTAAAAAGTTCTAAATTTCAACATTATTTCATAACTTATTCAATGATAAATATGCTAAGGGCTTGTATGAGACCCCTTCATGGTCAAGTACGTTGTTTCACGACTAGATGGTGCTCTCGAGTCATTACAAGCACCATGTTTCAGCTTTCGCAATTGAAAGGTTTCTTTTGTGTGTTAGATCTTGAGGATCCCGATGAGCATATAAGGAACTTTGTTGATGTTTCCAGACCGTTCTCCTTCAAGAACATATCCTAAAAGTCTATACGGTTGAGGTTGTTCCCATTTCCAAAATGGGAGAAGTATGTAAGTGGTTAACTAAATTGCTAAGAAACTCCATAACTTTGTCGGAAGAGCTTGTCACCACATTTCAAGTTAGATTTTCCCTCCTTTGAAGATGATGAAAATTAAGGATAGCATCCAGAGCTTCAAGTGTTTGTAGGGTGAGCCAATCCATGAGACATGGCTAAGATTTAATAAGTTTGTGGTATAATGCCCAAATCATGGTTTTTCGACACTGTTTTGATGCAATACTTTTGCCGATGCTTTAATTTGGTGAAAAAGAGAGTATCTCAATAATTTTCTCTTGAATGTTTGAAGAAACATTATAGAAGCCCATCACCTTGATCGTATGACCAAAATTAACTAGGCATGGTACACCCGAAAAGATCAAGTCTCCCCACTCACTTTTAAATTGTCAAATGAGCAGCATGAGAAAGATTAAGAGATGGACCAAAAAAGGCAACGATCATGACCAAACATGACTTTTTTGTAAAACAAATGTCATGGGAGCTTGTACTAGGAGTGTCAATGTTGTGGGTGTTGGGTTTGTTAACCCCAAAGAGGTAAGTTTGAAGCATTGTATAACAAGGAAGTAATATCCTAGACAACAAAGGGGTTGGTTATCATGCACATTACCTAAGGAAATGTGGTAAACAAGGTCAAAACATTGATGAAGGCTGGAAGAGATCATCATAGAGAGTGGAGGGATCGTAATACAACTTGGAAGGAAAGAGATGGGGAGAAGGATAGGTATGTTCCGTCAAACAAGTATCAAAAACCCTATGATTCTAAGGGTGTCCGGTCTAAGGATATGCTCTCTAGTATTATCAATAATGTTGAAGGGTCCGATAAAATTTTGAATGAAATTAAGGAAGATGTATTGACATTTAGCTAGATGTTTATCTCTCATCCTGTGTCTGTCAAGCAATTGGAGACCCAAATGTGTCAAATTTATTCTCATTTAAACTTGAGACAACAATGAGGGTTGCGTACTAACACAACGGCAAACCCCAAGAGTGATGTTTTAGTGAGGACTTGCATCGTGCCACAATGTTCACAATGGCGATTCTTGGGAGGCAACAAATGTTTTTATTTTCTTTATTTTAAATTTGTAAATAATCGTGTGTTTATTATGCAGGTTGAAGTACAGAATGTGCTTGAAATGTGCAGGTTGGCGAGCAAAATTTTTGGTAACAAACTCAATGAAGAGGTCGGCTAGCTCAACTTGGACTGACTCAATAACTTAGAATATTGAGTTTGTAAAACTCGGCGATCCCATGGACACTTTGGTGAAACACCGAATAGTGTCATGATTCGTACTTTGCCCGTGATTTGGACCCCCACATTAACTGGCAGTCCTGTTAAACTCAGCGAGGTAAGTAGATGCTCAACGTTATGCCAAGTAGCTAGGGATGAAAATTAATGTTGCCAAAAGGACGAGAACTGGACGATTTTTAAAAGACCAAAGGTTTAAAATCTCAAACTCTTTGACATTCTGTAACTTTGTAACTTTATAAAAATAACACTCGCATTATATTTTCTATAATTTTTAGTTTATACCGCTTCCTAGTCTTTAATCAAGTATTTAAAGTTTGAAATCTTTATTGTCTAGCATTTCTATTCATATATTCAGCACTAAATGTTGTTTTTCCAAACCACGAAACTTTTAATTTGCGGTTAAACTTAATTGCATAGTTATAATTTTTTTTGAAGTTTGTTGGGACTCTCTGAATTTGTTTATGTGTGTTTGCCTTCCAGTGTTAATTTTGATATTTTGCCATAGATGCTTAATTGTTAATTTCCTCGAATTTCGTGCCTTAAATTGATCATAAATTATAGGGTTGTCCTTAATTGTTGAATGGGCATATTCAGGTGATGTTTGAGTAATCTAAATTTTGAGAAATGATGTGCTTTGCCCAATGAATTGAGCATTTGTTATCATTCTTAAGGGATTAAATCATAAAATTGCAAATTTTGGCAAAACCGGGGGAAGTATGAGTACCCAAGTGAAAAGGATCTTATAGGTGTGGAATAATTGAATAAGTGTACTGTTGGAGTTTTTTCGGGGCTTGCGGGGACAATTTTGGAAGTTAGGGCAGAACTTAAGCACGTTGGGCAGTTTAACGAGCTGGGTAGACCTCACCTAACACTCCACAGTTCTTTTAATCCACGTAGATCGCCCTTAATTTCTTGGGTTTTAATGCTTTTGGTTTGGTGAATTTCGGTGAGAAATTGGAGTTTGTCGAGTGCACTTGGTGAATTGCCGAAACATTTCTGTGATTGCCCTTTTTGCATCCCTAATGCCTAAAATAAACTATAATTTTCAGTGGGCTAATTTTTGTATGCTGAATCATGTGTGAAATTCTCTGAAAAGCCTTTCCCATCACCTACTTGCCATGATTCAGGAATTTTTTGATCCAATCCTTTTGTCGATCCTGATTTAGCTCGTCGATTGGTTTGCTGAGTCTGACTATAATATATTTTCTGTATTTTTCTTGAACTTTTTCGAATAGTTTCTAATTGTATTTCATATATGGCTAGAAGAAGTAGCAGGTCAACGGATGCCGCCCCATAGGAGGGTAAATAGGATTATTACCAACGTGGATGCAGTTTCATCTCGAGAAAAGGTGAAAAAACTGCTTACCACCGGTGCAAAAGGAAAAGAAAAAGCACAACACTTACGCCTGCATCACCAAAGGACAACTCAAATAGTGAGGGTATATATGTCACTCACCTCTGAGGGTGAGTACCAAGACCCTCAGGCGGTAACTTTTGAGCTTGAAGATGATAAGTCATTGTTAGCCTAGGGAGAGAAACTACGTTCCAAGAGGGTGAATGATCTGTCTAGGATCCAGAATCCATGTGTTATTACTTCTCCTCCTGCTCAAGCATAGGTTGTGGTCCCAGCACCAACTGTACAATTCCCTCCTCCCCGATCTATGAAAAGACTGAAACTGAGGGATTGAGGACCATTATCGAGGAGAAAAGGCTTTTTACTCTTGGGTTAATAGACTTGTTGACACCCAATTTTGACCCTCCCTGATAGAATTAATTCACGAGTTTCTTAATTTCCAAACGATTAAGAATAATTATTTTTATAAAATTCAAATACTTTTCAAACGATTTAGGTTGTATAATATGATATACAATCCCATATACACGGAAAAAGTCCAAAACACAATATATATACAACAATATACCTTTGTTGTATACACAGATGTTCGTGTGTAAAAATGGGCCAAAAAGACTAGCAGAATTAGGATTAAAGAGACTCAAACTCATGTTTGGGTATTTTTAGATTTTGGTCAGGTTCAACAGATTTGGGCCCAAGTCCATTTGTGATCCATTTTTAGAGTTAGGACAGGTGTGCCAATGGGCCAACTTAGTGGAATTTGGACAAATAACCCATGTTAAAAAATTCTCTCCCTTTTCCTCTTTATTTATGTATTATTATATTGACCAACACTTAGGTTGAATTTTATTAATTTTCCAAAGATAGCCATTTCTCTCTCTCTCTCTCTCTCTCTCTCTCTCTCTCTCTCTCTCTCTCTCTCTCTCTCTCTATATATATATATATATATATATATATATATATATATATATATATATATATATATATATATATATATATATATATATATATATATATATGTATATTCATCTTATATATATTTTTACTACTTCGTTTTTATTATAGTCTTGTCAACATTTGAAATTATCCCCTTTAGAATGAGCCCTCTTAAGTTATTTTTCTTGGAAGTAATTCATTAAAAATACAGTAATAAACATGTGAATAAAAAATGAATTTGTTTACTTAGTCAAAATTCGGAAAATTATTTGAAAAAATCTATTTAGTCGAATCGTCGGTGAACCGCGAGTTAGCGGATATTTTGAGGGCCTAACACCTTCTCGGAATGTATGTTGAACTTCGAACCCTTTTTAATTTCAAACTGATTTTTATATGTTTTAATCCTTTTGAAAACTTATGTTTTTTTTCTTGATTTTTACCAAAAAATCAAGAGGCGACTCTATTAATTTGGAAAATAGATTTCTCTTAAATCATACGATTAACCGATCCTTCGAAACTTAGTCATTTTTTTGTTTTTTATTTATTTTCGAGTAAAAAAGAAATGGTGACCCCGCTGGGGATTTAATTAAGTTCTAACAAAAAAGATTAGACTACTTGATTAATTGCTACTATTGAATTGTTTATATGTGATTAATGTGTTCAAAATTTATATATGTCATTGCATTTGATGGCATATTCCTATTTTATGAATAGTATATTGAAGGAAGGGTTTCCGGAACCAACACCAGACTTTTTTACACACAACCCTTTTTCAGAATGATCGACAATTTATTTGTTCATCATGCGACCAATGGTTGTCATGAATTCCAGCCTAAGTTGTCCGCTTGGGTACCCGGACCTTCAAAAGCCACTCTTAGTCAACTAGGATAGAGGTAAACCAAATCCCGAATTTAGAGCATTTCAAACTAAGATGAACCAACACCCAAGGCGTGTTGGGCCCATTAGAAAGACCACCTTGATTCAAAAATAGACCACAACCTAATTAGATGTTCATCCTTATGTGTTTAAATTTGAAAGATGTATACGTTGTTTGAAAAAATCATTGTCCCATGAGGTAAGGATTAGATGATAGTTTATTCTAGTAGAAGAAAGAGCTTCACAAGCTACTAGTCCATACAAAGATGTTGGCATCCGGAGATGACAAAGAACAAAAAAGGGAGTATCGTCTATGTAAGCATAGTTTAGGGTCGTACCCCTGCGTTAAACTGATTATTTTGTATCCCATTTTCCGTATTATGTATCCCCATTAAGTTTTATTCATAAAATTTGAATAAAATTGAGTTTTGGGGCAATGAAAATTTTCAAATGACTTATACATCCCTCAAATCGCTAGGCCTAGCCCTGGCTCAAAAGGGTCACATATTTGCTTATGCCTCACAATAACTGTTTAGATGTTGTAACTGTTTGTAAGATTATGTTGCTTTATTTGAAGATGTTCATTCTAAAAAAAAATATATTATTTTCTAGAGCCCTTTAAGCACAAAAATTGAGTCACTATTAAAAGTGTGTCCAAATACTCTTCGAGTCTTTAGTTTTCCAAAAAAATTCAAACTTTTTGATATCAGAAAAGAGATTCACCGTCTCAAATAGGAAAGAGATTCAAGGGTCGAACTACGTAGGACTTGAGTTCTCCTCAGTTAGATATGTAGGCAACCTTTCAAGGTTCGGTCCCCATTTTGAGAAATTTTATCTTTTCAATTCTTGCAATGAGATTCGAATTTCATCTCAATCGAAAATTAGAAGTATGTCATTAAAGATACAATCAATTTTGTCTAGACTCAAATAGAATTTTCTGATTCACTAGTTCAAAAATTAAATAAACAAATTTGTGTCTATTCAGTCATATCATATGTTTCTAGGCTAATTTATCCTCAAATAAAGCAACTCTTGTGTGTTTACTACTTTGTCTATGATAGCTTGTATTATATATTACCTACACAAACTAACACATTTGTCGTTTGAGTTAATTTTTTTTTTCTGGTACTCAAAATTGATTTGTGTTGATTAATAGTTTGACATTCAAAGTTCTCAAAGATTACTTTCCCAATCGAAATTTGTTGAAAGAGAGAAGAAAACTGACCTACAATAATGAGAATACCAGCCTCACTGAAGTTGCTATATTTCAACCGTCTGTCGTTGAACAAAATGAGTTAATTCCACAGTTGATGCAAAAAATTGCTGAGTTGAGGGTTGAGCTATGGAAAAATAAACATTGCCAATTTCGAGTGTCGATGTCAACACTTCAGGCGATGGAAGGCTTCCACTAAATTTTCCTCCTCTGACTTCAAACTCAAAGCACGTCCTAATCCAAATATTCCCTCCGTTTCAAAACTTCAATGTCAACAATCCTCAAACATCCCCTTTCATCTTCCATACCACTGCAAAAGACACTTAAAATCCACAAAACTCTCAACCCTTACCTACGAAAGTCACTTTTGATATCCCAGTCAAAACCAAACCACATATTCACTATACTGCCTATTCCGATCTTGACCACTATGAAGAGAGGGACAATGAGTGGAGTGCCAATGAGTAAAAGACTAATGAAATCATGAAGGAAGAGATTGTGAAAGTGATAAAAGAACTTTATTATGCTTGAGAAGAGGTGGGGCTGAATTATGAAAATTTATTCATTCATCTGAATTTGGACCTTCCGGAATGTTTCAAAGTGCCAAAGTTTTTCACTTTTAATGGAACATGAAATCCTCTAGCACATATGAAAGTTTATTGCGATCAACTCGTGGTAGTTGGCAAAAATAAAGCATTGCTGATGCATTTTTTCGGTCGAAGTCTAAGTGGAGAAGCTCTGGAGTGGATTACATCACAAGAACTAAAACAATGGACAAGTTGGAATGCACTCGAAAAGGATTTCATGGAATGATTTGGACATAACATAGAAGTTGCCCTAGATCGCTACTACTTGGACAAGATAAATAGAAGTTTAAAGAAAATTATTGAGAGTACGTTCTTCATTGGAGAAAAGAGTCTGCAAGAGTTCAACCTCCCATGCCAAACCTGAGATCACTGAAATGTTCATTCGAATTCAAGAGCCTGAGTACAATGAAAGAATGTTGTGTATTATGGCACAAAAAATTGTCGAGATCGTCAAAGTTGGAGAATCTTTAGAAGATGGTTTCAACACTGGAAAGAACACAAACCATAAGAGATGGATAATCTACTAGAATTAGTGAGATGGATACATCAAAAGGAAAAGAAGAGGATGTAGGTATGGTCACGGATACCCATATGCGGTCTAGTTCTCAAAGGAAATATCAAAACCATAATGTCAATAAGAAAATATTTCCCCATCAAAACATTAGGAAGGCTCCTAAAGTATTTACACCGTTAAGGGAATCTCAAACTCAACTTTATGAAAGGTTGAAAGCAATGGGTATGATCTATCCTATAGAAGGAAGATAAGTCAATCCTTTTGGGAAATTTTACATGGCTGACAATAGATGTGCTTATCGTTCATGAGCCGTTGGACACGACACAGAGAACTGTTCAACCTTTGAAGCACAAGATACAAAACATGATCAACAAAAATTTGATCAATATTGAGGAAACAACCTCAAGGATAACATGTTGGATGCTTAAGAGTGAGTACAAGACATTTCTGAACTAAGTCATTTGAAGATATTCATCATCAAAAGTCGAGAAGAAGAATGCCCGACATTGGCAAAAATTCCACATATGAAATTTTTGTTACCTTTCTTTTGAAAATGCATTTAACCCCCTTTTTTCCCATTTTATCGCATATTTCTTGTAAATAGACTACGTTCGACCTGAATTCTAAAGAATGAGATAAGTAGGCGGCCTATGTCGACCTCAGTCATTTCTTTATAAAATTTCCTATTTTTCGTTAACCCTTGAGGGGAACTTCGTTTGACCTGATTACTGCTTCAACGCGATACGTACGTGTCACATTCGAGGAGCACCCCCTAGAAGTAACCGGCGTCGTCAACCTCAGAGAGGATTAAAACTAGCCTCTTAGCATTGTTCATTACATTGATAACTTAAAAAGTGCGGAAAATTAAAACTTTTCATCTGCATCTACTTCATGAGGTTTATTTAGACCTCTCACTTACACATAATACATAGCGAGTTTCCTTAGACTCCTCGTATAAAAAGATTACATAGTCTTCTACTTTTATGTCACATATATGTAAAATACACAATATAGTATTAGTAGGGATGTCTCATATTAAACCATCTAAACGGAATAGAACAATATGGGAATAGCCCTTACACAAATATATAAATTCAACTTAGGGATTACAACAATATCTTGAAAAAACACGAGTGAAATGATTGTCTGTAGACTATAACAATGTAACATAGTTAGAGTGAGAAAAAGGCATCATCCTCGGATCTTGAGGACATACCCACACTTGGAGAAATGATCCAAGCCTTCTTTCCAAATTGGTCACGAACCCTTCAATGACCGGAACCTAAAATGTTTGGGAAAAAGGAGAAATAGGGGTTAGCACATCACTTGTACTAACTATGGTAACATATGCACAAAAAACATAGAAGTCATGCTAAAAAGGGACATTTGACAAAACCATACCAAGTAACTTTGCAAAGCCTTATGCACAACCCAAGAACACACATAATACAATAATCATATATTCCTTATGATACAAGCATATTTAACACAAGACCAACATACTCAAGTTAAGCCAAGTCAACATGTATATGCATAGTAGAATTCATAGCCAATGCAACTCTAAAATCATGTCATAACCACAAAGCATGTTCATGAGTCCATAACATTACAATATATGTAAAACCCTTACCCATAACACTTCACCAAGTCTACTAGTGCAACGGTCAAATGACACCCCATAAGTCCACTCAACCAAGAAAACTAACCAAAGGATCATGAATAATGTCAAACTTCACATATCATAGCATTATAAGTATTCATTCACATATTAAGCAACATAGACTATTACCATGAAGAATCAATATAAGCATAACATTTATTTCATAAGAGCATAAAAATATAAGAATCACTTCCTAGGATTTCCCTTAAGGCCAACTAGTGCAATTTATAGTAGAGTCCCATACCCCTACCTAGACTAAGTCAAACCCCTTATGTCCTCCTAGTTAGAGTTCAGTTTATTACCTTATTTTACCTTTGGGAACATCTTGCCTTAACTGACATAAACAACATGAGCTAATGTGGAATCCGGTGTCATGGAACCCTACACCGAAACAAGGTGGATTACATGCCAAAGTAGTACCAATACATGAACATAACATCTAGGTGGATCCACTAGATAGGATTCCTATAGGTGCAACATAGATCAAGAACTAGGAGATGTGTTTGGGACCCTCTTTATTCAACATGAATTACAGTATCCAATTTCATGAGTAAAATAGTGAACCTACCTTTCCTACTTAGGAAGGGACACTCCTCACTACTAGTTCACTCGGTGCTAAGCTAGAGTACCTTTTGAAATGTATTTTTTTAACAATTATAACTTAGTTTAGGTCATAGGAGAATAGCTCCTTGTATAGTAATAGTCATTATCTCAATAGGAATTGCATGAGAACACCTTTCATTACAACCCTCACATGTGGGATTAGCACATTAACATCATCATAGTATAGTAAGGCACATAGGTACTTCATCATCAACCTTATATCATTACATCTTAAGCATAATCTCACAATCACATGATGAAGACATTTCAATTACATCATCATACCACACCTACTTAATCAAATTACAAGACATACTTCAATTGAATTTCATCACCAAGTACAAGTTATCATATTAGAAGTAAAGGTTTAGGATATCATGACTCACCCAATCTCCTTCAAAAGCCATCATCTTGGTTTTACCATCAACAAATAAATTCAATCCAATAATAGGTGTAATAACATCATTCAATATTAATTAACACAATAATGAATTCAATTGCATCACTACAACTCAATTCAACACTAGTTCATAACCAAAGTTTAGGGACTTGGGTCAATTTCATGATCTATTCAACCTACTAGGTTAACCCATCAAGAACTAGCATAATTGGATCATAATATACCATAATATAAGCATAATAGTCAAAAGAAACCATAGACAATACAATGTAGAAGATCAAATTCGTAGTAGGAAGAAACTCATATGAAATCATCTTTTGAAAACCATTTTTTGGAAGAACCCTTTGGGGAAAGGAATCCAAAAGGTGAAGAGTTCTCACACCTTGTTAATTGTTGAGGATTGATGGAGAAAAGTGCTCTTCTTGCTGGCCTAATGACCTTAATCTATCCCTTGAATGGAGTTCTTCTTTGGTAGAGAGAAAGTAGAGAGAATGAAGAGTAATTTGGGTTTGGGAATTTGGGGGTGTTAAGTTGTGTTTAGGCTAAGGGTAGATTATATAGTTAATTAACAAACCTAATTAAGCATCCATTTATCACTAATTAAACCCCTAACTTAAATAACTAATTAAATGAACTCATTAATACTCACCAGAGAAATTGCAGGCCTTACCTACGAGACCACGACCTACGGTCCATAGGTTAGTTGACGGGTCTTTGGACCAACCGTCATGCAGGTCCGTCGTTTTGGTCAGATACCCTGCATTTGGCCACTATTGGAGAAGTGTCTAAGTGTCCAAACAACGGAGGCATCGACACCCTGTCATCTCACCTACGCCCCGTGAATGGCAAGCTTAGGTGGACACTGCATGCACCGTCCCATTTGACAACTTTGGGTAAAAATGAAAGGGTCCTCCTCAAGGACCCTTAGGGTTGTCCTTGGGGTGTCGTACAAGGACGTTTTGACAAAAAACCTACTCTAATATGTGTTAGTCACCTTTTAACAAAATTTCATCAATTTCCAACTCCTAAAACCCTGTGAAATAATCTAAGGCACACTAGCACCTTATGCACTAGTCTGCGGACGTCATGGACGTTCCTTGACGTCTTGACTCTAAAACTTCGTAAATGACATTTAACCATTATTATTGACCTTAAAGCAGTTTTAAAAACCTTATACACTCATGTGATCTAGACTAGGTCATGGATTTTAGTAGTGTTATATTATCCCCCCTTAGGAACATTCGTCCCCGAATGACACTAAAAATCTTTTGAAGGGAAAGGAAAGACTCAATACTAGCAGCCCAACTAACAACATGCAAAATCAATATGAGTTACAACTCAAATCAACATAACAACATGTCATTTACACAAAGTAACTCAAAACGTCAATTGCACAACCTAAGAGCTCAAAGCGACAACATGAGGAATTACCTTCTCAACAACAGCATGAGCTCAACACAACATATAGAGTCATTTATGCCAAAAATTATTTCAAAACATATCAACATACTCAATCTCATTTCATATAGTCGACATCATACCCAATACACAAATAAGTGCAAAGTTGAGCGAAAGAGCATTTTCACATGAAACTTCATTTTAGCAAAAACATTTATCATACATATGCACATCTTTGTAAAACAAGTCAATTTCAGTTTATTTATTATTTTGATTATTAATAGGAACAACTAACCTTATTCAACAAAGAGATGAGGGTAAAGAGACTTCATGTCAGCCTCGACCTCCTATGTTGCCCCTTAACTAGGTGGTTCTTCCATAACACCTTTACGAAAGCCACCTCCTCGTTCCTTAACTTTTTCACTTGTCTATCAAGGATTTCAACCGGAACCTCCTCATAGAAGAGGTTCTCATCCACACCTATACCCTCAATAGGAAGAATGGACTTGGGATCATCGATGAACTTCTTAAGCATGGAGACATTGAACACCGGATGAATCGAAGACAATTCACTTGGTAAACTCAACTCGTATGCAACTTTGCCAACCCTTTTAAAAATTTCATAAGGACCCATATAATGAGGACTCAATATGCCTTTATTGCAAAATTTCACCACTCCTTTTATGGGTGAAATTTTTAGATACACCTTATCACCTTGTTCAAATTCTAAGTCCCTTCTCCAATGGTCGGCATAATACTTTTGCCGGCTATAGGCTATTTTCATTCCGTTCCTTATCATATGAACTTTATCCAAAGTTTTATAAATCAATTCGGGACCAAAGACTGAATACTCTCCGACTTCAAACCATCCAATAAGAGATCTACATCTCCTACCATACAAGGACTCAAAAGGAAACATGGATATAATTGAATGGTAACTATTGTTATAGAAGAACTCAACCAAAGGCAAGTGTTTATCCCAATTTCCTTTGGAATCGATTATACAAGCTCTAAGCATATCCTCAAGGGTTTGAATAGTATGCTTCGCTTGACCATCCATTTGGGGATGAAAAGAGGTGCTTAACCTCACGTTTGTAACCAACACTATTTGGAATGACCTCCAAAACCTAGATGTGAATTGTGCACACTTATCCGATATGATGGATAACGAAATAGCATGGCGACACATCATCTCATCAATGAAGATCCTTGCATAATCCATCGCCAACTAAGTGGACTTGACGGGAATAAAATAAGCGGATTTAGTCAACCTATCCACAACAACCCATATAGAGTCATTTTTCCTTTGTGTCTGAGCCAAACATACCACGAAGTCCGTATCAATGTCTTCCTACTTCCAAGCGGGAACTCGTATTTCTTGAAGTAAACCACTTGGATTTTGGTGATCGGCTTTCACTTGTTTGCAATTTGGACATTTTGCAACAAATTCTGCTATGTCCCTTTTTTAGCCTTCCCACCAAAACACTTCTCTAAGGTCATGATACATCTTTGTAGAACCCGGATGAATGGAATAACAGGAACCATGAGCTTCCTCAAGAATCCGATTTCTCAAGTCATCAACATTGGGCACACACAACCTTACTTGATACCTCAAGACACCATCCTTCCCTATACAGAATGACTCATTAAGCTTACTAAGAATCGATCCCTTCAACTCCATAAATTATTGATCAAGGTGTTTCTTAGACTTCACCTCAACCACCAAAGACGTTTCGGAGTAGTGATGGACCATAAAACCACCATTTGGAGAATCTTCCAATCTAACACTAAACGAGCCAACCTATGAACATCTTTCACTAGGCCTTTCTTGGCTTCTTCCATATGAGACACACTACCCATGGTCATACGACTTAGAGCATCCGCAACCACATTGACTTTTTCAAGGTGGTAGAGAAAACTCAGGTCATAATCTTTAAACAATTCTAACCACCTTATTTGTTGGAGATTTGACTCCTTATGAATAAACACATATTGAAGACTCTTGTTGTCGGTACACACATAAATATGAACACCATAAAAATTATGCCTTCATATTTTCAAGGAAAATACCACGGACGCTAACTCAAGATCATGCATTGGATAATTCATCTCATGCATCTTAAGTTGTCTAGAAGCATAAGCTACTAGTTTCCCATATTGAATAAGAACACACCCTAAGCCCACTCGGGATGCATCACAATATATAACGAAGCCCTTGGTACCTGCCATGCCCTGCATGTACACCCTAGAAGTTAGGGCATTCTTAGGTCGCATCACGGTGTACTTGACCTTTCGGAGGTCTTGTACAAGCCCTTAGTCATCAATCATTGGATATATACAAAAAGTAGTGCGGAATTAAAACTTTTTCTACAAAAACACTCATCTCATAAAAATGTCTAACATATGTATGAAAAACCATCTATGACATCATGAATAAAATAGTCTTGGGTCACGGCCCACAAAGGCCTAAAACATGAAAAGAACATAAAAGACAACATAGTAGTGATGTCCTCAAAGCTATGAGGACTCACAATCTCGTCTCCTTGGAAGCCTTGAAACTCTACCATTGATAGCCAATCAATATCCTCAAGACCCTACAGGGACAACATGTAGGCAATATGCGTTGGTACGATATGTATTAAGTATGGAAACTATCAAACCAAACATAAGATATCTCAAAGGGTTTGTCGATAATAGACATAATCATAAGAGATAAAGACATAATAATTACATGTATATCATAAACATATTAAAGCAACATAAAGTACATAAGATTTCATACTTACTTACTTGTCCTTCTTAATCATGTGAACTATCTCACAAGCTACCTCCAAGTATACTAGCAAAAGGCTAAGGTAGAATCCCATACTACTACCAAATCTAAGTACATCACTTTGGTGATTCTTGATCATAGTCCTCTTTCATAATTAAGACCTAAATCTATAATTTCATATGAGCACTATGCCCCTAAGTCAACTCAAAACATATGTGTGCAATGCATGTGAAGCATCCTATACATCCTCACACACTAAGCATGTCTTTAAGTCACCCTATCTTATTTCATCAAGTCTTTAGTAGATTTACTTTATACTAAAGAGTACTATAATCTTATGATTTCCTCAAAACATGCTTGTGCAATGTAAATGAGGCAGCCCATACTACTCCATATACTAAGCCTATCTTGAATCCATCCTTAACATATTCACCCTTCGTAGCCTTACCATCTCTTGACTTCTTTTATTAAGATTCTCTCATCTTTAGCCTACTTTACTAGGAAAGGCAACTCTTGTCCAATTCTATCTTCAATCTCTTCTTCAGTGATGACCATAGGTTATACATTGTGCAATGCACTTATGATGCTCCATAACACCATTCATGCAAGGTACAACTTTTGGATCCTTTCCCTATTACTTCATACTTTGGATCCTAGCCCCTATCTTTATCTTCTGAACACTATGAGATACTTCATTAAGCATGTCTAAGTTCCTTAATCATATGGATCCTATGATATACTTGTTAAGGTATGTATTGATCCCTTAATAATCATAAACACTACGAGATACCCCTTGGGCATGTCTAAGTTCATTCACATACTATGAACACTATGAGATACCACTTGGGAATGTCTAAGTTCATTCATATCTTATGAACACTACGAGATGCTTCTCAAGCATGTCTAAGTTCATAGGTTATGGATATCTCTACTAGGATACCTTGACTCTACTACGTAAAGGACTGCCGCCTAATGAGACCTAATGGAATAGTCATCACACCTACTATGTTTGGCTCTCATTTCCACTTGGAGTCCGGACCCTTGATAGACTATTCATTTCACTTTGCATATCCACTTAGAGTCAAGCATATACTCCAAGGTTTACTTGTCAAGCCTTGCTCAACCTTATCTCATGGATGGATGTCTTTGACAATCTCTCCATGCTCAAGTGAATTCTATCACTTTCAACCAATCATCTTAAATATACAGCCAACACAACCATCCTAATGTTCATCATTCATTAATTCATTCTATCTTCATTCATAGTTAGATTATAGAGTCTTCTAGCACTAGCTTTCTTCTCACATTCTTCAATACTAGGTGATTATAGTCCTAATTCATTCTTTAAGGTTCAATCCAATCAAGAACAATCTCAATTCATCGATTCTAGTTCAATTCATACTTAGGTGGTTCAATCATCATCAATTAATATAAAATACAATCAAGTCAAGAAGAATTAACACAAAACCTTCATCCGATCTCTAATGACCTAAGATCACCATGATCACCTTCAAATTCAATTGCTATAATTCACCATGATAACTCCATAAAAATAGTATATAAGCATCATATAAACATCATTGAATGTTACCACTACATTGAGATCACAATCAAGCCTTACCCATAATGTAATCACAACTCTCTCTTGAATGGGTTCTTTGGATTCTTAATTGAAGTAAACTAGGGGGGCTTCATGGAAAGAAGAATCTATGAATGAATAAGCTTCACATACCTTATATTAGAGACTTAATATGAGCTTGAATCCTTGGAGAAATTGTCCTAAGCTGCTTCTCCCAATTCTTCTTCTTCTCGAATGGTGTTCTTGAGAGTTCTAATGTGAAAGAGAGGGTTTTATTTGGAGTCTATAGTCTAGGGGGGTCTTTTATTTTTTTAAATAGGCATATAATACCTACAACTACCTAAAATAACCGGCTTTATAATTATTTGTACGTGGGGGTGAATTTCCCAATTCATCCCTCCACTTTACAGTGAACTATGAGAAAGTGCAGGCTGCATCGACGGTTGGCCATTGACGGACCGTTGGTTTAACGACGGTCTTTCCTGCAGGTCCGTAGTCGTGCTCAGATAGTCATCATTTGGGTTATTTTATCAAGAAAATAAGTGTTAAACAATGTGCCCCATTGATGGGGCATCGACTAACGGACGAGGCATCGATTGCCTCGTCGATTGACACTACTTAGGCAGTGTCTAGGCCATGGTTAATGTCCTCTTTGAGGGCCTTTTGCGGGGCCCTTGGGGAGTCGTGCCTAGACGTTTCCACCCCAAATACGTCCGTATAGATGTTCGAAACCCTCCCTATTAATTTGAGCTCCAAAAACTACATAAAACTTCATGAAACATACTAAGGCACGCTAGCATGTCCTAAGGATAACTTTCAAACGTCACGGGACGTTCTTAGACGTTTCACCTCCAAACTATCTCAATCTATATACTGCCTCTAAACACCATAATTGATCATTTTAGGACTTTATAAACTCATGACACCCATGTTAGGCTCTATTTTGACCTTATGCATTTTAGGGTCCTTACAATATCCCCCGCTTGGGAAACATTCGTGCTCAAATGAAACCTTACTAAATACTTCCAAAATTACCAACTCTAGACTAGAAACCCATCGTATATTCATTATACCCGAATGCACGTACCCAAATAAAGGAAAACAATTCAATTCCAAGCTAAACATAACTACACATAATCATATATATAAGACTTATGAAAAGGGCCCCTTATTCTCCCACTTGGTAACAAGTCGCACATGTCTTGCTAACATCAATTCTTCATCATAAGGAAACATCAAAATCACCAAAGCAAATCATAATCATATGAAATCTAGAAATTTTCATAAATCAATAAAGAGACACATACTGGAAAGGGAAATAAGGAGATCACTCTTGATCACCCTTGGATTTGAGAGCAAAAAACCTAGCCTTGGCCCTAGGAACACCTTCTCTCCCTTTTATCTTGAGATCCAGACAATCTCTCACTTTATGTCCATCCTTTCCACACCCAAAACAACCATCCGTGCCGGCTAGGCACTTACATAGTGACTCCTTCCACACTTGTGGAAAGTAAATTTGGAAGACCCATTACCCTTATCCTTATCAACCTTAGAGGTGTTGGAAGAATCTTGACTAGAATATCTTGGTTTAGCTCTAGGCCTTTCTTGTCCCTCATACTTAGCATTGAAAGACTTATCAATTTCAAACCTATACCTCTTATTTCTCTCTAGCCCTCTCCTTCCTCAGTTTTGATTCTTCTATTTTTTGAGCTAATACTAGACATCTTTAAATATCCATGTCATCCACAAGCATTTCCATACGAGAATCTTTTTTGAATAGGTCGGACACTCCGGTCATGAACCTATTCATCAAATCTCGCTACCAAGCTTTGTGCATACTTGGATAAAAGAGTGACCTTCAAAGAATACTACTTAACACAGAAATCACCTTACTTGAGGTTTATAAACTCCTCCATCTTAGCCTCCCTCAATTCCCTCATAAACAACCTATCAAAGAAAGCCAACTTATAAGTCTCCCAATCTATAGGGCCCGCTCCTATTGGTTTACTATACTTCCACTAATCATAATAAATTTGGGACACATCTTTCAATTGATAGGCAGCCAACTCTTCCTTATAAATGGAAGACACTCCCATGATTGCAAGCACGTTATACACCTCATCAATAAACCTATTAGGATCCTTACCAACTTTGGAGCAATATAAATCCAGTGGATTCATTCTTAAGAACTCCCTTACTCTTGTAGCACCAATTCCTCCTATAGGATTAGCCGGTGCCACCTCACCTCTATTAGCTTGAGCCGTTAAGGACTAATATCACCATGATCACCTTCAAATTCAATTTCTACAATTCACCATAAAACTCCATAAAAAAAAGTCTATAATCATCATATAAACATCACTCAATGTTACCCATTATATTGGGATCACAATCAAGTCTTATCCACAATGCAATAACAACTCTCTCTTGAATGGGATTCTTTGGATCTCAATTGAAGTAAACTAGGGGGGTTTCATGGAAGGAAGAATCCATGAATGAATAAGGTTCACGTACCTTACATTAGATCCTTAATGTTAGATTGAATCCTTGGAGAAATCGTCTTAAGTTGCTTCTCCCAATTCTTCTTCTTCTCTAATGGTGTTCTTGAGAGTTCTAATATGAGAGAGAGGTTTTGATTTGGAGTCTACAGTCTAAGGGGGTCTTTTATTGTTTAAATAGTCATATAATACCTAAAACTACCTAAAATAACCGCCCATGTTATTATTTGTACGTGGGGTGAATTTCCCAATTCACCCGTCCACTTTACAGTGAACTACGAGAAAGTGCAGGCTGCATCGACGGTTGGCCATTGACGGACAATTGGTTGGATGACGGTCCGTCCTGAAGCTCCGTAGTTGTGGTAATAGAGTCATCATTTGGGTTATTTTATCAAGAAATTAAGTATCATCCAATGTTCCCCATCGACGGAGCGTCGATTGCCTCGTCAATTGACACTGCTCAGGCAGTGTCTAGGCCATGGTTGGGGTCATCCTTGAAGTCCTATTATAGGGACCTTGGGGAGTCGTGCCCAGACGTTTTCACCCCATATATGTCTGTCTAGAGGTTAGGAACCCTGCCTATAAATTTGAGCTCCACACACTACATAAAACTTCATGAAACATACTATGGCACGCTAGCAAATTCTAAGGTTAACTTTTAAACGTCACCGGATGTTCTTGGACATTTCACCTCCAAACTCTCTCAACCTTTATATAATTCCTCTAAACACCATACTTGATCATATTAGGACTTCATAACCTCGTGACACTCATGTTAGGCTCTATTTTGACTTATTGCATTTTTGGGTCCTTATAGTACTCTCCGATAAAATCAACACTGCAGCTGAGGTAAGCCTATCTTTCAAGATTTAGAAGCTTCTTTCACATTCCTCCAACCAGTCCAATTTCACACTCTTTTGGGTCAAGGTAGTCAAGGGAGAAGGAATGGACGCAAAACTATCCACAAACATCCTAATAGTATCCCGTAGACCCAAGAAACTCCTAATGGCAGTTGGAGTCAATGGTCTAGGACAATTCTTGACTGCCTTGGTTTTCCATGGATCAACCTCAACTCCCTCACTAGAGATGATATGACCAAGAAACACCACCGACCTCAACCAAAACTCACATTTGCTATACTTGGCAAATAATTGGTTTTCCTTAAGAACTTGCAACACCTCTCTCAAATGGTCCATGTGTTCACCCTCATTTTTCGAATATACCAAGATGTCATCAATGAAGACAATGACCAATAAATTTGGGTAAATTCAAAAAATACTAGCCATAAACGTCGCCGGGGCGTTAGTGAGACCAAAGGACATTATAAGAAACTCATAGTGACCATATCTAGTTTGAAATTCCCTTTTTGGTATATCCTCACCTCCCACCCTAAGTTGGTGATACCCCAATATCAAGTCAATCTTAGAAAAATAACTTGGCCCTTGGAGTTGATCAAACAAGTCGTCAATCCGAGGGAGAAGATATTTGTTCTTAATAGTTACCTTATTGAGTTGGCAATAATCAATGCACATTCTAAGGGACCCATCCTTCTTTTTCACAAACATTACCGGAGAACCCCATGGAGAAATACTAGGCCTTATGAATCCTTTGTCTAGTAAGTCCTTGAGTTGAGCCTTCAACTCTTTCAATTTGTCCGTAGCCATCCGATAAAGAGGAATTCTAATGGGGTTGGTTTCGGGTAGCAAGTCAATACCAAAATCAATTTCCTGTTCGGTGGGATTCCAGGAAGATCGTTAGGAAAGACCTTCAGAAATTCCCTCACTACGGGGACAAACTTGATTGGATGATTTTCGGAGTCTAAATCTTTGACTCTTACAATATGGTATAAGCACCATTTTGAGATCATATTACAACCCTTTCAACAAGAAATGATACGACCTCTAGGAATAGAATTACCCTCCTTCTACTCTAAGATAGTTTCATTTGGAAAATTGAACTTGACAATTCTTGTTCTACAATCAATGGAAGCAAACAAATCATGCAACCAATCCATCCCCAAAATGACATCAAAATTGAACACATCACGTTCTATTAATTAAACATGAGTAACTCTATTGGGCAACATTATAGGACAATTTATATATACCCTGTTTGCAACAACCGACTCACCTACCGACGTAGTTGCCATGAAAGGTTCATTTAGAATATCAGGGAAAATATAAAACTTCCTAGCTATCAAGGGAGTAACAAAAGATAATGTTGCACCCGGATCAAGTAAAGCATAAACATCAATAGAGAATACTTGTAACATACCGGTCACCACATTAGGAGAACTCTCTTGTTCACCCCTTGAGCGAAGTGCATAAAAGCGATTCTTTGTTGGAGCATCAATATTAGAACCACTTGTTTGTGCTTTCCCACTCCCCTTGTCTCGCCCCTTCATATTTGGGCAATCTTTAACCTTGCGGACAATATTGCCACATTCAAAGAATTTGTCCACCCAAAAAGGCACTCACCATAATGCTTCTTACCACACTTTCCACAATTTGGATTCTTAGTTTGTGAAGTAGTACCTCTTCCCTTTTGAGACATAGGCTTAGACACCTTATCATCCCGAGCCTTGGGAAATTCTGATGGGACTTGATTGGAGAATCTCTTCTTGAATCTAGGCTTGTCTTTAATTTCCAACCTCCCCATTGAAGAACCACAATCAAAAGACTTGACCTTCTTGGCCTCTCTATTCTACCTCCTTAGCCTACTCTCTTCCACTTGTTGAGCATGAACCATAAGATGAGAGATATTCATATTATCATGAAGAATAGACGAACAACATTCTTCTACCAAGTCTTCGGACACTCCCGTAAGAAAACGACTCATCTCATCCCTTGGGTTAGACACCAAGGATGGAGCATACTTGGATAGTTTAGTAAATTTCAAGGAGTAGTCAAGTACACTCATACCTCCTTGACGAAGAATGATGAATTCTTCCACCTTCTCTACCCTCAACTCCCTAGGAAAGAACCTTTCAAGGAAAGCCCTCTTGAAGATCTCCCAAGTCACCACACCACCTCTTAATGCCCTATGATCTCTCCATTATATGTACCAAGTTTAGGCCACATCTTTGAGTTCATAGGTCGCCAACTCGGCATTCTCAATTGAGGTTACACCCATATCATAGAGAATCTTATAGACCTCATCAAGGAAATATTGGGGGTCTTCATCCGACCTTGATCCGATGAACATATGTGGGTTCATCCTAGTAAAGTCTCTCAAACGAGAGGCCATAGTGCTAGAATGTTGAGGCACTCGAGGTCCAACCTCCTTATTCACTTGAGTCGTCATAGCTTGGACATGAGAAATTACGACATTAGCTTGAGAGGTCATGGCTTGGGCCAAATTGAGAAAAGCTTCCCATATCTCTCCATTGGTCATCGGTGGAGGAACAACCGAAACTTGATCACCCATAGAAACTTCTTAAAGTGGAGGCACTCGGTTGTCTTGTGGAGGCACTTGGTTGTGATGAGCCCCCACATTAGCCATCTATTCCTCGTCCTTTCTAGGAGCTTCTTTTTGATTATTCATACCTATAACCACTATACAAGGTTTAGGTGAAATCACATAATAAGACTCTAGAGGCACGACATAGGAATGCAAGAAGATGAGATTTTCCTAAGCATCCCATATTCTCTCATTCATAAGTGTGTCACACTTAAAAATTATGAATAAAAATCTACATAGACGTCATTTAGTGAGATATTGAACCTAAAGATATTCAACCTCATGCTCTAATACCAAGTTTGTCACATGTGGGGAGCCCCCACTAAAAGTAACCGACGTCGTCGTCCTCGGAGAAGACTAAGACTAGCCTCTTAACATTTGTCATTACATTCATAGTCACATCCACAGAGCACCCCCAGATACGACAGACGTCGTCGTCCTCTCAGAGGACTCAGACAAGACCTTAGCATTCGCCTTAACATGTCATTAGTTAAAATTATGGGAAAATGTAAGCCTTTTATACTATGTGAAGTGTACTTAGACTTCATTCATAACAATAATGAAAACATACGTAGCGATATTCTAAAAGTTGTCTCATATAAAAACCATCTAAAGAGTAAAAATCTGGACTTAGCCAATAAAGGTCAATATGCCATATAGGCATTAATACAAAAGAATCCAAAGAACATAAATGGAAATAGAGTATTCTTGAAATCTCCTAAAGTCTTCCTAGCCTAGAATACTAAAAGATAGCATCCCCGAACATGAGGACCTACCAACACTTGCATAAAGAGTTCAAAGCTTCTTCAATTGACCTTCTTAATCTTCAATGTTCGGAACCTACAGTTGTAGTAATATAAATTAAGGGGTTAGTAAGCCACATGTACTAAGTATTGGTATATGCACATAAAATTTAAGGACATGCATGAAAAGGATCATTTCTTAGAAATCATGCTAAGTCATTTGAAAATCTTCAATGCACATACATAGAACATATACAAGTTAGGATTTCATCAACATAAAGCATGATCATAATCAAGGACATATTATAATAGTGTCATATTAACATTTCATATTAAAAAGATCATATAAAAATAACATACAAAACACTTACATATGATTCCATCCCCAACCTACAAGTGCAATGGTCATGTGAAGCCCCATAACCCCACACAACCAAGTAGATAGGATAGGAGATCTTAAGTAAAGCTTTGTTTCATATAACTTGTAACATGAGTAGTCATCACCTCATAAAGCAATATAGACCAATAACATGTTCATTAACGTAACCAACTTCATATAAGGGTAAAAACATGTATCATAAGCATCAAACCTTTCATGGTATCATATTACATAAGAACAATCTCCTAGGACTCCCCTTAGAGTAAACTTGTGCAATGTCTAGGTAGAGTCCCATACCCCTACCTTTACTAAGTAGACTTTTCAAGTGGCCCTAGTCAACGTCCATTTACTTGTCTTTCATTTTACTGCAGGGAACATCGCCTTAATCGATAGTAGACCATGTGAGCTAAACATTAAATCTTGTGTCATGAAACCCCACACCAAAAGAAGGTGGTCTACCGGCAAAAATAGAACAAAACATGACATATCTTCTACGTGGATCCACTAGCTAGTATCCTATTGTGGCAACATATTTCAAGAACTAGGAGATATATCAGAAACCCATAGTTCCACATTACATGGAAGCCTCTATCTCATGAGAGTCATTGTGAACCTACCTTCCATCTAGGGAAGGGACACCTCTAATATCTAGTCCATCGGTGCTAAGCATAAGTCCCTTTGTGAATAACCTTTAAGTTATCATTTATTCATAAATATTATCATATGTCATAGTATATTAACTCCTTTTATAAACATGATCATAATCTTTTTATGATTAGATGAGAATTTCCTTTAATCATAACCCTTCGTTTGTGAGATTAACATATCATAAATCATGTTGTGCATTATCGTATTCTTATCATGATTGTAACATTCTAGAAAATGTACTTGTCTAGTGAAGAGCCTATTAGGTTTTAAGAATATGTATTGAGGTACATAGGCATTCCAATACCCAATATTGAGTGAATGTTAGAGAATATTGTCTTAAGGGTGTTAGCAAATTTTTGTATGTATTCACAAGTAACTTATAACTTAAAACACACTTTGATGTTCAAATGCTCCAATCCAAGATTTTGTACCTGCAATGAAGACCCCAAGCTAAAATTCTTAATCTCTTCAATTCTTAACCTCATCGCTTACTCACATTAGGTACTAGGCATCCAAGTGTCAAGCCTAGGTACCATAGCACATGATCATTTAAAATAATCATGTAGATTAAGCAGTGCACAAGGACATAGTGAGGATCCTTGGACAAAAAGTGAAACTTTCCATAATGAACCAATTGAGCAAAGTGCACAGCAACACATGTGCAACCGGCCGAGAGGCAAGCCCAACCGATTCGGTTAGAGAGGTTAGGGGGCAGGCGTGTCGGATCAAACCATGTGGGGCCGAGCTCCCTAACTAATTCTAAGTCCTAACTAACTAACCTAACTGGCTAATTAACCTAGGAAAAACTAAAATAAACAAACTAGTACGCCCGAAATCCTAAGACCTAACCGGGTACACTATCCGAGTAACTAACTCAAGAAACATCCTTGTACCTAACCTAGGATGGTCCAAAGGGGTTAGTTATGGTCCTAACGAATTAGGGGTACTTTAGTAATTACAATAGGTCACTTAATTAATTAATTAGCAACTTAATTAATTAATTTAATTCCTAGTCAAACCCGAGACCCTAAGTCAAATGTTCTCCTAGTTGTAGTCAATTTAGGAGGGGCATTTTAGGTAATGTAAGTGGAGGGTCATTAGGGTAATTCTCTGGACGTCTATATATTTATATTAGGTCAGTTTTAGACCACTTTTACACATCCAAAACCAGATCAAACGAAATTCTCTCTAATCTCTCAAGAACGCTCTCTTTTCAAAACTCCATTGAAGAACTAGAAAAGCTTAAGGAAGAAGACGAAGGTTTCAAAGTTTCCAACCAGATTTTGTGGATTCTTCATCAATAAGGTATGTGTTTTCACTCTTGAGATTCCTTTCCCCAAGAGGTCCTTTCAAGATAAGTTTTCAAGATTTTCAAATACTAGGGTTTTTACTCTACAAAATGGATTTTCTTCCTAACCCTAGATTTATGATTTTCAATGAAAAGTAAACGTTTTCTATATTCAATTTTGCACGAATTGTTGAGTAATTGATTGATAATGTTTGAATGTCGTGTGATACATTATCCTTCTCTATGTGATGGTTTTTAATGGGTTGTTTGTAGTGTTCGATAACGTGAAAACGACAGGGTTAGAATTTAAGGTTTGAATGAACCCTTTAATGACCCGTTTACCCTCTCCTATGCTATGTAGATCTTGTATATGATTTTATGATTTTTTCTTGATTATGTCATTGAGTATTTCACTATGTATGATTGTGAATATTGCATGATGACTAAAATTCTTGGAAGCAAGAGGTAAGTCTTCTAAGTGTGACTACTCTTAAATGTTTATGTTAGCCAATAAACTATGATGCTATGTTATGAAAAGTATGTATGATGTTGCTATGTGAATATGCTAGGCTATGAACATGTTACTTGTGAGATTATGATAACAATACGAATATGCAAGTTATGATACTCTCTTGTATGCTTTACACAAGATGATTATGCCATGTAAATCTCACAAAAGAAAGGTTACCATGAAAGTACAATTCTCATCTAATCTAAAAGAGCTCATGATCATGTTATATAAGGAGATAATCTCATATGACCTACGATAAGTTTTTGATAAAAGCCAAATTAAAGGTTATTTCAAGAAAAGGGACTTAAGCTAAGCACCAATGAACTAGATATGGGAAGTGTCCCTTCCCCAGGGGAAGGTAGGTTCACAATGATTCTCATGAGATTGAGGCTGCCATGTAATGTGGAACTATGGGTCTCTAATATATCTCCTAGTTCTCGAACTATGTTTCCACCATAGGTTACTAGCAAGTGGATCCACATAAGAAAGCTAGGTAGTATTTGGTTCTACTTTGGAAGGTAGACCACCTCTTTTCGGTGTGGGGAAGACACCGGATTCCATGTTTAGCTCATATGGTCTATGTCGGTTAATGCGTATGTTCCCTCATGTAAAATGAAGAACAAGTAAATGAACGTTGACTAGGGTGACTTGAGGAGTTTTCTTAGTATAGGTAGTGGTATGGGACGCTACCTAGACATTGCACAAGTTGACTCTAAGGGAAGTCCTAGTAGATTGTTCTTAAGTAATATGATGATATGAAAGATATATGTTTATGATATATGATGTTACTCTTATATGAATGTTGGTTATTATGATAAATATGTTATTTGGTTGTATTGCGATATGAAGTGATGACTACTTATGTTACAAGTTACATGAAGCAAGGCTTTACTTATGGTCTCCTATCTTATCTACTCGGTTATGTGGGGTTATGGGGCTTCACATGACCATTGCACTTGTAGGTTGGGGATGGGGTCATTGGTAAATATTTTGTATGTTGTGTGTATATGATCTATTGAATATGAAATGTTAACATGACTCTATGAGAATATCTCTTTGATTTTGATCATGCTTTAACTTGTATATGTAATATGGTATGAGCATTGAAGACTTTTATATGACTTAGCATGTTTTCTAAAGAGATGATAAATGATCCTTTTTCATACATGTCCCTATGTGTTATGTGCATATACCCATACTTAGTACATGTGGCGTACTAACCCCATTACTTTATTTTACTACAACTGTAGGTTCCGGCCATTTAAGTTAAGCGGGTCGATTTGAAGAAGCTTGGAACTCTTTCTCCAAGTCATGGTAGGTCCTCACGTTCGGGACGCTATCATCTATATTCTAGCGTTATGAAGACTTAGTAGTTTTTAGATTTCCATTTATGTTCTTTGGATTCTTTTTTATTAACGCCTGTATGGCATATTTACTATTATTGTCTAAGTCTAGATTTGCACTCTTAGATGGTTTCTATATATGTGAGACAGTTTTAGAATATCGTATGTCTTTATAAATCTGAAGTTTGAAGTCTAAGTATACTTCATTAGTATGTTAAAAGTTTTAAGTTTTTCCGTAATTTTACTATTGCATGTTATGACGAATGGTAAGAGGCTTGTTTGCAACCTCTGAGAGGTTAATTGTAACGGCCTGTATTTTTGTATGTGGTAGTTCTATTCATGTTATACTTGACATAGACTTATAGTGTAGGTGAGGGATCATGTTTCTTATGTGATTAGTGTTGGTTTAAACTAGCTTGGATGGTGATGTAATGCCTTGCACGTTTTAGCATATGTATTGCAAGTTAACTCCGATGGAAAGTATTTAAGTAATTATAGTAAGATGGTAATTGAGCTAGCAGCTGCATCACCTACTTGATCTATATTATAGTTAAAGGGCCCAAGTTTGATTGACCAGATTTAGGCTTATATTTAGGGGCTCATTTGAATCCCAAACCTATTAAAGAAAATTGTGAATGAAAGAAGGCCCAGCAGCCAAATCTGCCAATTGGCCCATTATGGATAAAGCCCAAGTGAAACTAGGTAAGTGCATGACCTCCTAAGATTTGTTTTACCATGTTATTGGGCCAAGTGTGTACCACCTACTTGCATTAATCTGTCCCAAGTGGAATAAAAGAACAAAGGGAAAATGGACAGCCAAGGTCCAATAATATTAAGTCCAAAAAGGCCCAAGTTAAAAGGACAAGCAGGTGGGGCACCTACTTGACATTATATGGCCCAAAATTGGTCAAGAGTGTCGGCCATAACACCTCTTTTTTCAAAGGATAAGGATCAAGTCTTATTCTCCATTTTGAACTTGCAAAAGTTTCAGATTTCCTAAGTTCTTTCTTGGTCTCTCTTGGCTTCAATTAGCATCCCTAAGACACCTTAGAGTTCTTGAGTGCTGGCTAATTTTTCAAGTAAGAGTTTGAAGAAGAGTTTGAATTCTTGAAGTACAAGTGTAGAGGATAAATTTTCAGAATTAAGGTAAGACTTCAACCCATTTGTTTTCCTCTCTTTGATAATGTTTGGAGTGGAGAATTTTGTATATGTTTATCAAGAATTCATGGATTGTGATAAATCTTTGAGTCAATATTCTCCTATTATGCTGAAAGATTTGAGATTGATAGTGGCTGCCTTATGAATATTGTTGTTGAGGGCTGTTTGGGTAGCTTGGGAGATGATGTATGAAGTTGTATTAATGTGTAGAGGAAGGGTGTGGTGGTTCACCATTTATGTAAGGGTTGTTTGGGCCTGATTTCCATCAAATATTTTAGCTACTGATTTGGAGGACCTTATTGTGATTAGCTGCTGATGTTAGCTTAATCATGACTTATGTTGTAGATTAGCACCCAATAAGGAAGGCTGAATCGTGATAGTGGTATTGGTCAGAAAAATAAGGTATGTAAGGCTATTCGATTTTATATCCTTTTGGCATGAAATCTGCCATCTGCAATTAATATCAATGAAGTGATTCCCATAAGTTCTATTTCTAGAAAAGGAAGCATATTGGCAGCGTACTATCTCCAAATAGCTAACAATATTTCTTTCCCCATTCTAAGCACATGGAACTACTTCATTATATGTTCACTACTCTATACTTGTGTAATTTCCCCTTGTGCTGTTATAGAAATGGTATTTGCAAAAGAAAGTTTGATGAATCCTTCTCCTAAGCCAATTGAAGTCAATTGTGCCATTAAGGTCTTAAAGTAAGGTGTTGATGTTTCATAGCTCCTTATGTCATTGTTACTGCCTCAAAGTATTATTTTCATGTATTCCACTACTGTTCCGTATTTTCATATCTCCAAGATGATTATGATCACCAAATCAACATCCAAAAGTGTTATGAACTGATTAACAACAATCTCAAAGATTAAAGAATCTAAGTGAAGAAATCTATATAATTAAGGGTGGCAGCTCAGGGGCGAAAGCCTAGCATGGGCCGATCCCTATTGGTATAGAAGGGTGGCAGCTCAGGGGCGAAAGCCTAGCATGGGCCGATCCCAAGTTGTGTAATTATGAGGACCGCATCCCAGGGGTTAATACGCCTAGCATGGGTCATCCTCTTCTACCACTGATCAGCTGGTCACTTGTGTATCACATGCCCAACAAAGATTATAACATACAAAGAAGGTAAAGAAAAGAATCTAGCTTACTTGATTCCACAAGAGTAAGCAAAGGTGGTCTTCTCTCCTAATCTATGCACTCATATGTTGCTACTTGATTTCATTTGTGCCTTGTATTACATATACTTTTGCCTTACATATTCAGTACATTTTTCGTACTGACGTCCCGTATTGGGGACGCTGCATTTCATGCTGCAGGCTCAGGTACTCCAGCTAGTAGACCTCCTCAGTAGAAGCACTCGAAATTCTGCTACTTTTGGTGAGCTCCAAGTTGATTCGGAGCTTTATTAAGTCCTTGGTAAATTCGTTTGGTATTGTATCGTAGTTAAGGGTAAGGCGGGGTCTGTCCCGACCTACTCTAGTCTTGTATCTTTTAGAGGCTTTGTAGACATATGTACATGGTTCAGTTGTGTCATAAGGAGTTGTGGCCACGACGGCCAAGTATTGTACATAAATTTTGGACCTACTTACGTTGTTTTGTATCGCTGCATCCTAAGTTAACTTGTCTTAACTGTTATAGTATATGCTCAGTAAGAACAGGTTGCAGGTTGGTTCTCTCGGGCCTTTAGGGCATCGTGTGCCTGTCCGTCTTAATGGGTTTTGAGGCGTGACAAAAGTGGTATCAGAGCAGGTCATCCTAGGGAGTCTACAAAAGCCGTGTCTGTGTAGAGTCTTGCTTATGGATGTGTTGTGCACCACATTTATAAACAGGAGGCTACGGGACATATAGGAGTTGCCTCATTTCTTTCATTTCTTAGATCGTGCGATAGAACCAGTGTTGTAGGTGAATCATATCTAATTTCTCAATTGTTTTATTATAGCAAAGATGCCGATTACGAGAAGGAGTAAAAGTACTGGTAAACGAATAGATGTGGCTGCCCAAGAAGGGACCAGCCAACCACCACCAAGTCAAGCTGTTCAAAGTGGGGCTCAAGATGAGTCTCTATCGCAGACTTCCTCGACGGCTCCATCTCCTGAAGAACTAAGGAGGGAAGATGAACCTCAGGAACCCCCTATTAATGCTACCGAGCAAGATTTGAGGAATGCAGTCCAATTATTGACTTGTATAGTTGCTGGTCATGGCCAAAGGCAAGAAGGTCCAGTTTTAGGTACTAGTGGCATATATAGATCAGCTGGAACACGGATACGTGATTTTCTTAACTTGGACCCTCGATCATTTAGCGGGTCAGATCCTAATGAAGATCCCCAAGACTTTATAGATCAAATGCAACGCACTTTGGATATTATGCATGTAAGTGGTAAAGAAGCACTTGAGCTAGCTGCATATAGATTAAAGGGTGTGGCTATATTGTGGTATGAAGCTTGGAAAGAATCTAGGGGAATAAATGCACCTTCAGCTATGTGGAAAGAGTTCAAAAAGGCATTCCTTGATCATTATCTGCCATTGGAGAATCGAGAGGCCCGTGCAGATCAGTTCTTAAATCTCCACCAAGGAAATATGAGTGTGAGGGAGTATAGTCTCAAATTTAATTCCTTGGCCAGGTATGCTCCTAATGTAGTAGCTACTATGGACGATAGAGTTCATCATTTTGTGGACAGATTAGATTTATATCTGGTTAGAGACTGTACAATTGCTTAGTTGAATAAAGATATGGATATAGCAAGGATGCAGGCTTTTGCACAAAAATTGGAGGATCAAAGGCAAAGAAGAAGTACACAAGAGTTGGAAACAGGGCATTCTAAGAGGGACAGATCCATGGGGCAGTTTACACCATCCCAAGGTGAGTTTAGGCCTCGGTTCTCTAACAGACCACCTAGGCCATCATCTTTCTACTCTACAGCTAGTGCTCCACCACGGTTCCAAGGGTTTAAGGGCAATCAGTTTGGACAAAGAAGTGAAAGCCAAGGCAGTCATCAAGAGCAAGGAAGTACGAGCCAATCAAGGCCTCCACGACAGCCTTGTAAACAGTGTGGGAGGAATCATCTAGGTGCATGCAGGTTTGGGACGGATGTTTGTTTTTGGTGTGGCACACCAGGGCATATGATGAGAAACTGCCCTCATAGGGGAGTGGGTGGTGTTGCACAACAAACTAGATCAGTTGTTGCGTCGACTTCATCAACCCCTTCTTTAGGTATGGGACTGCATATGCCTACAGGTCGTGGTAGAGGAGCTAGGGGAGCAACTAGTTCTAGTGGAGGTCAGAATCACACATATGCACTAGGGGATCGATAAAATTTAGAAGCCTCGCCGGATGTGGTTACAGGTACATTGTCCATCTTTTCACATATTGTGTATGCATTAATTGATCCGGGGTCTACACTATCATATGTTACACCATTGATTGCTGGAAAGTTCAAAAGAACACCAGAATTATTAGCGAAGCCATTTGAAGTGTCTACACCGATTGGTGAATCTATTATAGCTAGGAGAGTTTATCGTAAGTGCATTGTAACTGTTTGTGATCGCGATACATTGGCTGACCTTGTTGAGCTAGACATGGTAGATTTTGATGTTATAATGGGTATGGATTGGTTAGCTTCTTGTTATGCCACGGTAGATTGCCGAACTAAGATAGTGCATTTCCAGTTTTCAAAAGAGGTAGTCCTCGAATGGAAAGGTAATATTGGGATGCCAAGAGGTAAATTTATTTCTTATCTTAAGGCAAAGAAGATGATTTCCAAAGGATACATATGCCATCTGGTTAGAGTGAAAAATGTAAATGTAGAGCCACCAACCCTTCAATCCATTCCGGTGGTAAATGAATTTCCAGATGTGTTTCCTGAAGATCTTCCAGGTTTGCCTCCAGAACGAGAAGTAGAGTTCGGTATTGATGTGCTTTCAGATACTCAACCTATCTCAATTTCTCCGTATAGAATGGCTCCGGCAGAATTACGAGAGTTGAAGGAGCAGTTAAAAGACTTATTACAGAAAGGATTCATAAGGCCTAGTGTGTCGCCATGGGGAGCACCAGTTTTATTTGTACGCAAAAAGGATGGCTCATTAAGAATGTGTATCGACTACTGGCAGTTGAATAAGGTAACAATTAAGAACAAATATCCCTCCCTAGAATTGATGATCTGTTTGATCAATTACAAGGTGCCAGGTGTTTTTCAAAGATCGACCTGAGGTCAGGTTATCACCAAGTGAGGGTCAAGGACAAAGATATACCCAAGACAGCTTTCCGAACACGGTATGGTCATTTTGAGTTCTTAGTCATGTCATTCGGGCTAACAAATGCACCAGCAGCTTTTATGGATTTGATGAATAGGGTGTTCAAGCCATTCTTAGATGTGTTTGTGATAGTGTTCATAGATGACATTTTGGTGTATTCAAGATCGGAAGAGGATCATGCTAATCACTTGCGGCAGGTTTTACAAATTCTCCGTGATCGTAAATTGTATGCAAAGTTCTCTAAATGTGAGTTCTGGTTGAAATCTGTGGCATTCCTAGGTCATATCGTATCTGAGGAAGGAATAAGGGTTGATAACCAGAAAATAGAAGCCGTGAAAAGATGGCCAAGACATACAACGCCTACGGAGATCCGTAGTTTTCTTGGATTGGCAGGTATACAGAAGGTTTGTTGAAGATTTTTCTCTTCCATGGTGACCCTTAACAAGCTAACAACCACAAAGGAACCAAGTTTCTGTGGAGCGATGAGTGTGGAACAGAAGCTTCAAGGAGCTGACGAGTAAAAATTAACTTCTACACGTTGTTGTACTTAGAAGGTTTACAGAAGGCTATGTAGTGTATTGTGAGCTTCGGAGTGGGCTTAGGTGTGTTATTGATGCCGCATGGTAAAGTATAGCTTATGGCTCAGGCAGCTGCGGCCACATGAGTACATATTATCAACCCCTGATTAGAGCTAGCAGCAGTTGTGTTTGCTTTGAAGATATGGCGCCACTACTTGTATGGAGTTCATGTTGACATATACACTGATCACAAAAGCTTGAAATATATTTTTAAGCAAAAAGACTTAAATCTGAGGCAGCGAAGGTGGCTGGAGCTATTAAAAGATTATGAAATTGACATCTTATATCATTCCGGTAAAGCTAATGTAGTAGCTAATGCTTTAAGACGTAAAATAATGGCAAGCACTTATGTTAAGTCTGTGGAAAGACAAGGAATGGGACCTAAGGATCTTTCCCAACTAGCTAACTTGGGCGTTCGCCTTCTTGAAAAAAATCTCACGACGAAGGGGGTAATTGTGCAAAATGGGCAAATCTTATTAATAGGGAGTGAAAGAGACGCATTTACACTGATCAATTCTTTACAACTTAAAGAGCAATGTACTACATGGTCTGACAAAGGCATTTGAGATTAAGCAAGCGGAGTACTTCGATGGTCAAAACAGCTTGTGTGTGCCTAATATAGATGAACTAAGAAAGAGGATCATGATGGAAGCACATAATTCAAGGTACTCTGTTCATCCGGGGTCAACTAAAATGTATCATGACTTGAAAGAAATGTATTGGTGGGGAAACATGAAGAAGAACATTGCAGAATTCGTGGCTCAGTGTCCAAACTGTCAACAGGTAAAAGTAGAACACCAAAAGCCCGGAGGTTACATGCAGCGTATAGAACTTCCAATTTGGAAATGGGACATGATCAACATGGATTTTTTTACTGGTTTGCCTCGCTCATTCCGGAAGTTTGACTCCATATGGGTAATAGTTGATAGACTTACCAAAGCAGCACACTTCTTACCGGTGAAGACTACTTATACAGCTGAAGAGTATGCGAGGTTGT